>CM067174.1:61632388-61637388 GCA_034093135.1 Erigeron breviscapus | reverse complement strand
TTATTTAAAGCATATGATCTATTAAGAAGGAAAGTGACATACCAACTATAATTTCTAAATTATTTGAGACAAATGATCAATGATGTATTAAGAATGGAAGTTGATACAACAACTATAACTACTTTGTTCACATTTTCTTATTATATAGGTTAATAATTGTAGGTACGAAAGTTTAAACTCTAATCTTTGAATTCAAAAACAAGGACGTTTTCCACTATAACTACTTTGTTCACATTTTCTTATTATATAGGTTAATAATTGTAGGTACGAAAGTTTAAACTCTAATCTTTGAATTCAAAAACAAGGACGTTGATACAACAACTATAACTACTTTGTTCACATTTTCTTATTATATAGGTTAATAATTGTAGGTACGAAAGTTTAAACTCTAATCTTTGAATTCAAAAACAAGGACGTTGATACAACAACTATAACTACTTTGTTCACATTTTCTTATTATATAGGTTAATAATTGTAGGTACGAAAGTTTAAACTCTAATCTTTGAATTCAAAAACAAGGACGTTGATACAACAACTATAACTACTTTGTTCACATTTTCTTATTATATAGGTTAATAATTGTAGGTACGAAAGTTTAAACTCTAATCTTTGAATTCAAAAACAAGGACGTTGATACAACAACTATAACTACTTTGTTCACATTTTCTTATTATATAGGTTAATAATTGTAGGTACGAAAGTTTAAACTCTAATCTTTGAATTCAAAAACAAGGACGTTTTCCACTATAACTTAATTATACTTAATTAATGACAAACATTTTCTTATTAATAGATTATTTTGTCGGAAATATGTCGGAACCATTACCAACTTTGTGAAGGATTTCCGACGAAATATATTAATTTTTTTAATTTCAAAAAAAATTATGGTTTTATACAACTTCGTTAGAAATTTGTAGGAAAATATAAGTATTTTCGAGGATTTTCCAACGAATTCATCTAAATTTTTGAAAAATCAACCATTCGTTGGAATGTCGTCGGAAATAAACATATTTTTCCTACGAGTTTCCTACGAAAATTTGAAAAAATTAAAAAAAAATGAATATATCATACATATATTAGACACATACATATCATATATCAATAACTATTTACAAACTTAGTAAAAGTTACAACCATATATTTGGTTATTGCATATGTCTATGTATTTACGTATAGATATTAACATACTCATCATGTGATTATGTTCACTGATATGTATTGATATAATATATCTATGTGTGTAAGTTATATGCAACTTCGTATGTACATTAAATATACATATATAGAGACTAGAGAGACATAAGTGAGCACTAATGTATAAACATGTGTCTCGTATGTGTAAAGACGTCTATATATGTATAAACATGTGTCTCGTATGTATAAAGACGTCTATATATGTATAAACATGTGTCTCGTATGTGTAAAGACGTCTATATATGTATAAACATGTGTCTCGTATGTGTAAAGACGTCTATATATGTATAAACATGTGTCTCGTATGTGTAAAGACGTCTATATATGTATAAACATGTGTCTCGTATGTGTAAAGACGTCTATATATGTATAAACATGTGTCTCGTATGTGTAAAGACGTCTATATATGTATAAACATGTGTCTCGTATGTGTAAAGACGTCTATATATGTATAAACATGTGTCTCGTATGTGTAAAGACGTCTATATATGTATAAACATGTGTCTCGTATGTGTAAAGACGTCTATATATGTATAAACATGTGTCTCGTATGTGTAAAGACGTCTATATATGTATAAACATGTGTCTCGTATGTGTAAAGACGTCTATATATGTATAAACATGTGTCTCGTATGTGTAAAGACGTCTATATATGTATAAACATGTGTCTCGTATGTGTAAAGACGTCTATATATGTATAAACATGTGTCTCGTATGTGTAAAGACGTCTATATATGTATAAACATGTGTCTCGTATGTGTAAAGACGTCTATATATGTATAAACATGTGTCTCGTATGTGTAAAGACGTCTATATATGTATAAACATGTGTCTCGTATGTGTAAAGACGTCTATATATGTATAAACATGTGTCTCGTATGTGTAAAGACGTCTATATATGTATAAACATGTGTCTCGTATGTGTAAAGACGTCTATATATGTATAAACATGTGTCTCGTATGTGTAAAGACGTCTATATATGTATAAACATGTGTCTCGTATGTGTAAAGACGTCTATATATGTATAAACATGTGTCTCGTATGTGTAAAGACGTCTATATATGTATAAACATGTGTCTCGTATGTGTAAAGACGTCTATATATGTATAAACATGTGTCTCGTATGTGTAAAGACGTCTATATATGTATAAACATGTGTCTCGTATGTGTAAAGACGTCTATATATGTATAAACATGTGTCTCGTATGTGTAAAGACGTCTATATATGTATAAACATGTGTCTCGTATGTGTAAAGACGTCTATATATGTATAAACATGTGTCTCGTATGTGTAAAGACGTCTATATATGTATAAACATGTGTCTCGTATGTGTAAAGACGTCTATATATGTATAAACATGTGTCTCGTATGTGTAAAGACGTCTATATATGTATAAACATGTGTCTCGTATGTGTAAAGACGTCTATATATGTATAAACATGTGTCTCGTATGTGTAAAGACGTCTATATATGTATAAACATGTGTCTCGTATGTGTAAAGACGTCTATATATGTATAAACATGTGTCTCGTATGTGTAAAGACGTCTATATATGTATAAACATGTGTCTCGTATGTGTAAAGACGTCTATATATGTATAAACATGTGTCTCGTATGTGTAAAGACGTCTATATATGTATAAACATGTGTCTCGTATGTGTAAAGACGTCTATATATGTATAAACATGTGTCTCGTATGTGTAAAGACGTCTATATATGTATAAACATGTGTCTCGTATGTGTAAAGACGTCTATATATGTATAAACATGTGTCTCGTATGTGTAAAGACGTCTATATATGTATAAACATGTGTCTCGTATGTGTAAAGACGTCTATATATGTATAAACATGTGTCTCGTATGTGTAAAGACGTCTATATATGTATAAACATGTGTCTCGTATGTGTAAAGACGTCTATATATGTATAAACATGTGTCTCGTATGTGTAAAGACGTCTATATATGTATAAACATGTGTCTCGTATGTATAAAATCTATTTTTGAACTTGTGTTGTTTATAATTCTTCTTTTTAAATATTAGACGATTGAAACAAATATTAATCTCATTTCAATTTTTTCAAATAATTTCCCCCCAACACCCCATATCCCAAGACAACTCTATCCATATATTTTCCTATCCATATATTTTTACAGAATGCACACTTATCTTAATTCTTCACCACTACTTTTTCTATAACACTATTTTTTATCTTCTAAATCAACTACAATTTACCCCCAAAATTACCTAAATAACACTAATGAAACCATCACAATACCTATACTACCTCTCTATTATTCTTCAAAACACGTAACTAACAATACCACTCTAAAAACATGGTTGAAACCACCATCTAATCGAGCCATTTTGGTTATATTTAAAGCTTTTTGTTATTTTATGTAGATCTAAGGATTATCGCGAAACCCTACTTCCCCTGAAGATATGAAGTTATTTTCGATCGATCCATGCAAAAAGAAGTCACGAAAGTACAGATCTATGTTTATTTTACCAAGATCTGATGTTTTTTTTAGATCTATGGTATATTTATATATGTTTTCTAACTTTCTTTTCCATATCTATTGATAATTTTATTTTATTATTCTTTTCCTCTAATATCCTAAGAGTTTCCAGTTTGCATCTTTGTAGATGGAAATAGAAAGTGAATTTGTGCAGGTAATGTTAGTCAAAATAGAAACTAGAATAACTTTCAAGTTCCTTTGTTATTTTTATATTTTATTGTATTTATTTTTGATTTATAATAGATATTTGGTTTCATGTTTTTTCTTCAATTTCATATATGAAAGAATGAATAATGATGTATGGATTAAGAAAAGGAAGAAACAAAAGCTACTTGGAAGCAGATGTATAGAGTTACGACCAGATTTAGATCTAGAATATATATTTTGTTGTGAAGTTATGAAAATTCATTTTAATGTTGTATTTACAGAGGTTTAACAAAATTTTAATGAATATCTATTCTGATCTTAAACTAAACTTTAAGTCTAATTAATTATTTTATTTTATATATTTTTTGTTTTTGTAGTATTTATTTAGATTTAGGAACAGAATAAATAAATATTTCTGATTAATTTAAATAAAACATTCACCCCTAAAATCGTAGGAAATTTATTTCTAACATAAAAGAATTTTGCTTCGAATTTCCTACGGAAAAAATTGTCGTAAAATTGTTGCTATTAGATGTTTATCGTAATTATTTGGAAACTTATTATTGACAAATTTCCGATGAATTTTTTCGTCGGAAAAAAAACATTCGTCGGAAAATTTGGTTGGAAAATGTTTCCGAGGTGGGTTTTTCCGACGAAACATTTTGGTCGGAAATTAGTCGCTAATAGCATTTTCCTACGAATTTCCTACGAATTTGGTCGTCGCTGAAACTCAGATTTCTAGTAGTGCGCGACTCGTAAGAGTCAGGAGAAAAAAGAGTCAACCAGCGAGTCGCCTCGTTTTTGGTATAAATTGACTCGACTCGTAAGAGTCTAACATACTAAAAGACGGAAACGATATGAACAAAAACATGACAAAAGGTGTCATGAAGCATCATCTAACTAACCATTGTTACTTTGAATAACCTAACCATTATTACTCAATCGAAACGATATAGACTTGTATTTCATGCTTACTGTACCCATGTAATATGATGACAGTGGTGATAATGGTTACGGTAACGGTGTGGTTATAAATGTAAAAATAATTGATATAAAAGGTAGTAGCGTAGTTATTATAAGGGTTGGAGAATAAGTATTTTAAATAATTTCATTAAAAGTATTATAGGTATATTATATGAG
>CM067174.1:61619888-61627388 GCA_034093135.1 Erigeron breviscapus | reverse complement strand
CTCACGAATCATGTATGAGGCATATTCAAAAAAATTATGATGCAATCTATATAGCTACCGTATATCGTACGGGTATTAGGACTATATGGTATATAGAGAAGTTGAAAAAAAATGAGCCGATCTAATATGTTCACTTGCATATTTTTTTTCACTTAAAAAAAAAAAACCCGTCACTTGCCACGTGGCCATTGCTCAATGTTCACTTGCATCGGCCAAATGTGGCCAATTGAATGAGCCGGTCCAATATATCGATGCTTGCCGATACATAGGGTGCAATGAAACCAACAAGCCGATGCTTGCCGATGTAAGGAGCCGATTGAATGTGCCAACTGCACCCTTGCCCCTTATGTGACTTCTATTTATAAAAATCATCTAAAAACACCCACCTCTTTTGTGTTGTGCAATCTGCCAAACCATCACTACAGCGTAACCAATGACGTCAAATTTAATCGTTTCCGATAAAAAAAAACATTTAAATATACATTAAAGGATTGAGATCCTTTAAAAATGAGATTAATTTATAGGTGAATTTGACAATTTTAACTTTTAGGTTAAAATCAAACATCAAGATTCAAAAATTAAATTTGAATTTTGACATTTGATTTTAATGTAACGATTGAAGTTGGTTCAATCTCTAACTTTTAAAGATCCTCATCCCACGTTAAGTATATACACCCCTATCATATATCTTGTTCTCCATTTTCACTCATATCTTCATCGTCGTGTCTTTTTTTTTTCTTTCATTTTTCATTAGATTTAGAATGAAAAGAAAGTAAAATGTTCTGGAAATATAGAGAAAAAAAAGAAAATTCAAACATGGATTTTAATAATAGTTGACCGAGTTATGAAGAAAAAGAAAAAAACATTGATTTGAGATTTCGCATGCTCTTTAAGCACCAAAGTAAGATCAAATAATAAGTACTAACACACTGACATCATCACCACCATTAGCGACCAACACTGACGGCAGCCACCAACGGCGATGACATGGATGCTGACGGCCGGTGCAACTTCCTCTCCTTTCTGTAGATTAATGATTTCAAGATCTATAATACGTGTGTTTTCTTTAAACATGTATGTAGGTTTTATATGAATGCATGTTTCTTTTGTTTTAGAATGTATTTTAACGTGTATTGTTATAATAAATATAGAAAGTGGGTTTGAAAGGTAATGCGTAGTCTTTTCTTTACCAACCTTGTCAGAGAAAGGCGGTCATCGGAATGTTGATTGAGCTGAGGTAGTTTTGATGATGATCAAGGGAGTCGATAAAGGAAGTTTTGGGATAAATGATGATATTATCCTTCACGTGAAAAATAGACCAATCCGTATATTTTGGACAAAGTTAAAGCTTGATTATTTTTTTATTTTTTTTTTGAACGGCATAAAGCTTGATTATTTATGCTAGTCCTGTTGGCACTTTCATTTTTGGACAAAGTTAAAGCTTGATTATTTTTTTTTTATTTTTTTTTTGAACGGCATAAAGCTTGATTATTTATGCTAGTCCTGTTGGCACTTTCATTCTTACAATGATCAGGTGATATGAAAAAGAACAAAAATGCCTTCGTTCGGAAATTTATGTTTATAACTGTAAAATAACATATAGAGAAAATTACATTTTTGGTCCCTCAAGTTGCCAAGATTTTCAGTTATTGCCCTTAAGTGAATTAATTACAGAAAAAACCCTGAAGTTGGTCAACTTTTTCACTTTTCACTCCGCAACTAACAGTCGTCTGTTAGGTCCGTTAAGTGAGGGGCAGATTCGTCATTTCACCATGATCCCTTCTTCTTCTTTTTCCACATTCAAACATAAACTCAGATTTATACAAATATATATACCGAACACACACCGAGCACACACACACACTCGACAGATACATATATGAGATCGGAAACAAAGGTTTTTGGATTCGGAATTGCTTGGATCGGAATCGGTTTTGGCTAGATTTGGTTGGATTTGAAGTGCAATTTCTTTGTTTTGTGTTTCTTTTCGATTCAAACAAGTTTTGTCCGCGATCTGATTCTGATCATGTTCATGTTCTCACTTTGTCGATTAGTTCTTTTTGTTAACGGTTACAAATTTTTGGCGAGTCAAGTTTTTTCGTCCAAGTCTAGATCGGATTTATTTTCGCTAGGGTTCGTGCGCGATTGATTTCTGAGTCGATTGATGTTTCGTTTTCTGATTCGAAGAAACAATAGATAAATCTAGATTTTAATTTTTTTCGACGCGATTTTCAAATTTCTAGCCGCCGTGATATTCAAATATGGGTTTGTGAATGAGTGTCGAAGAAGAGAAAGAAGCGATCATGGTGAAATGATGAATCCGCCCCTCACTTAACGGACCTAATAGACGGCTGTTAGTCGCGGAGTGAAAAGTGAAAAAATTAACCAACTTCAGGGTTTTTTCTGTAATTAATTCACTTAAGGGCAATAACTGAAAATCCTACCAACTTGAGGGACCAAAAATGTAATTTTCTCTAACATATATAATTATTACTCACAAAGTTACAGAACAATTTTATTACATATAAAAATTAATGCATTACATCCCAACAATCGCACGTTGAAACTGCCGTCGCTTCCGCCTACGACGGGCTAAACTGCTTTTAGTTGGGAGACAACAGCATAGCGCCGTTATAAAAACGGGTAAAGACATTAGAATACATAAAAACCATTGTAAAAAATTCCATTGATCGGATCCAGAAGTGTAATCGAAAGGAACAATATTGGTCCAATTTTGAACAACATTACCAGTGTTGCAGTTAACTTGGACAATAGCTTTACCCACTAGATGCATTTTCCGGTGCTCAATCGACTTAAACTTTACTCTAGCATCCAAATCCACTGACAAAACCGCGACTTTCGCCGGTTCCCTGAGCTGTTTAGCGATAGAAAACATGTCTTGAACCACCACAAAGTCTCCAACCTGTTTTGACTTATATACGCCTTGATAAAACGGCTGAATGGTGTATCTGCCTATGGTTACATTGACGGTCTTGTTTATGGGTGGTGGGAAATAAGTGAAAGTGAGATTAATGGGATCTTTATAGTAGAGACCATATAACATGTTTGGGTTTTCGATCGTAAGATTGAAGTTAACAATGGTTGTGTTGTTGGTGGACGAGTAATTAAGTGTTCTGTTGTGCAAAGAAACATGTAAATGGTCGAGGTAGAAATTTGGGCTGCTTCGATCTACTAAATTGACTATTACAAAAAATGGTCCAAAAACAAGTAAGGCTCCGAAGAGAGCAGCAATTAACACGAGGATGGTATATAAACTCATGACCATGCAATAAAAACATCCAACTACGGGAGCACATATAATTTCACATATATTCATCCCCATTTAGAGATTTGTTTGGGAAAGAAGGTGGTCGACTATTCGAGTGGAATGAATGGATAGAAATTAAAAGAGGAGTTACAAAATCGAACTAAATATAGGCGGATTGGAAGAGAAAGTGAAAGTGAGTTGATTTATTATATTATATTTATTATTAATTAATATTATATAACTATTATTTTGATTTTTTATTTTAATATTTTATTTCAATAATGATATTTTCTTCACCTACTTAATTAATTAATGAATGGTGAATGGTCCTTGGTGTTTTGCTATTTATAGTAACGGGTTTAAAATATATTGATTGCATGTATAATATTGTCAGTTTTTCAAATTGTACGTTAGTGAAACTCAAAGGTTGAGATATTGATATAAGAGAATGTAACAAATATTTAATGGAATAATAATACATCTCGTAATGTAACAAATAGTTAAGAGAATTTAATAACGGATTGTTAGGATGTGTAATGTGATGAAGGGCAGAGAAAATATCTGATAAATGTAGGCTTAATGTGAACCTACTTGTGGCATGTTTGATGATGGTTGGAGCAAGCAAGCCTGAACAGAATCTTGTCTTTCAGGATGCTTCCGAACTTCCAAAGCTTCAGCATTCAGAATACTCACCTCGATTTAGCCTACTCTCTCCATTTAAAGGAGAGTGTTTCTATACGCTAGTCCCCGAAGGAGCCCATAAATGATAACTATTCCCTGCCGCATACTTTTTACCATTGTAACCATCGATCTTGATGAGTAGACATATACTGGGCAATTTGTTTTTGAAAATATGTGGCATGAGCTATATCAAAAAATGCAATGGTCATGGTTAATCACAGGGCTTCGCTAAACTAAATTGTCGCTGTTTATTTTCAATGCATGTAAAGTAGAGTTACTAGGGTGGGTACTAAGGCCGGTTGGAATGAGGCGTTAGGAAGCAAAGGCACGCCCAAAAAGCGTAAGAGACGCCCCCGTAACGCCCCGGGAACGCCGCTACACCGCCCCCGGGCGTTACGGGCAAAAAACCCTTTATATTCTCTATATATACTTACATGCATTTTACACATTCAAACACATACAAACACATACACACACACTATATATATGAAAATTTTGGATTTTTCGTCATATTCATCATCATCAAGCGACGTTGAGTCTTATGGATCGGATGATTATGATGATGCTGTCGAGTGTACGGTTGCTATGACCGTTAATTTAGCATTGTGAGCCGCAGCCGTTATTTAAGAGGTGGGTAGTGCTGGTACGTCGTCATGTAGAGGCGCAAGAACGGTTGATGCGTGACTACTTTGTGGACGAACCGACTTACAACCCGAGGCAATTTAGACGCCATTTTCGTATGCACAAGGGTTTGTTTTTGAGGATTTATGGTGATTTGGAGACGGAATATACGTATTTTGAACAAAGATATGACGGTCCCGGGAAGCTTAGTTTTAACGCGATCCAAAAGTGTACGGCAATAATTCGACAACTAGCGTAGGGTGTTAACAACGACTTGCGTGACGAATCCTTGCATATGGCGGAAGGGACTTCGAGGGAGGCACTTCAACATTTTCGTAAAGGTATATTTTTAATCCGATTAAAAGTATATATTTTTATTTGTTACTTTTGTAATAGTTTATATAGTTTAGTAGTTTACATAGTTATGTTTATATTTAATAGTTTATATAGTTTTTTAATATATATATTTATATAGGCATAATTAGCTTGTATGGACCTACGTATCTACGAACAAGTTCATGGCTTTCATTCTTTATAACGCCCGAAAATTTTTGACCATTTTATTATATATTTATTTTTATTTTATATAAAAACTTATATTTTAACTCATTTAATGATATTACATGACTATAAACTTAATCCATACTTATATAAACTTTAAACAACTTTAAACGACGCGAAAACGAGTTTAAGTAACTAGTGGGCCGCACTAAAACTTTTCTGTCCCAGGCCTTCAGTTAGTGAGCCTCACCAGATTTGTGGTGGGTAGCACTAAAACTGCACTGACCTCAAACTTCCGGTTAGTAAGTCTCACCTGATTGTGATGGGTAGCACTAACTGATACATCACCAAATACCCAACTTTTGAACCAATTTTCAAAACTCAAATTAAACTCACATTTTACACACATAAAGTGCAGATTTCATTTTGACATCGAACTAAACATGAAAAGCTTGTTCAACACTTCTTTTACATACATTTCAACAAAACGGGTCAATGACCCATTTGTCCCAACACTAGCAAATCCATAATTACTACAGCATTAACATTAAGACTTTTTGTAAGTCCCAACTCAATAGATGACATTACTGAATACACATCTATGCCAATGATGAGAGTCTTTGCAATACGTTCACTGGACTTGACTGGAGTCAGTACCAGTGAACAATATACCAGGAACTGGAGGATTACTTATTAAGGTGACAATATTAATAAGTAAATGACAATGCAATATTAAATACAATAAAGTAAAACTGGAGACCAAGTTGTAATTTTTCAAGTGTAATTTATTTATTGACTTAAGTAAATTACAGGTTGTTGCGAAACCAAGATTATACAAGTATGTAAATATCCTAACAACCTATGAAATACAATTGATCTATACATGGAAATTCCTTGTTCAATTGAAACACTTAAAGTTGTGAAATGTTCCTTTTTGCGATTGAGAAAATATTGCACAAGTTCACCAAGAATATGCAAAGTCTGAATATGCAAAGGTTAATTATTGGTTGTGCAAAGACCTCTATTTATAGGCAAAGGTTGACATTTTGCCGTACAAATATGGTTGTGAGCATTTAAGGAATTGCATTTAATTCCTTAAGCATGTCTGTTAAAGTACGATGTAAAAGTACTTTAACCAACCACCTTTATACACTTTTGTACTTTTATCATAGATAATTGGTATTGTCCGGATAATAGAGTATAAAGGTAAAATGTCTTTCTCGTAATCAGTGTAAAGCTTTGTAAGTACTTTACACTGGAGAATGCTTCAGTCTTGATCTGGGTAAAACATTCCCTGGGCTTCGCTGCCATGAATGTTTTCTTCCTTCCACTTGTTGTCTTCGACTTCAACTGGAATGTCTTCAGTTTTGGTCAGATCTCAACTGGAGTGAAGCGACAGTGGCATCAACTGTACACCGGCCACTGGACTTCATATTATTTCTGGTCTCCAGTGTGCACTGGAGACGCTCCAGTTTGGCTGTAAACTGGACCTAACACTTTTTGTTTCACAAAATGGGAAACTTGGGAGCACATGGACCATTGGGATCTTCTAACCATTAAAAATCGATAACACAAGTGGCAAGAACCTCTTACCCAAAAGCTTCACATAAATCGCTTCTATTTGGTCACTTCTTTACCTCGGCTAATACCTTCTCCTATAAAAAGGTTAAACACTAAAACATTAAGCAATGCTTAGTGAATGCATATACATATAATCACACACAAGTTACCAAATCAACAAATATCAATTGTAGCCTATCTCATGATAGCCATATCATTCATTTCATTCATAATCATAATAACAAACATAATTCATATGGATCCATATATAATGCTAGTAGGACTTTACCCACCTACTAGTCTTTATCAACAATTGCTAGTAGGACTTTACCCACCTACTAGTCTATAACAAACAAATTTGCTAGTAGGAATTTACCCACCTACTAGTGTTTACAACAATTGCTAGTAGGACTTTACCCACCTACTAGTGTTTGACAACAATTGCTAGTAGGACTTTACCCACCTACTAGTGTTTGACAACAATTGCTAGTAGGACTTTACCCACCTACTAGTGTTTGACAACAACTTGCTAGTAGGACTTTACCCACCTACTAGTGTTTACAACAATTGCTAGTAGGACTTTACCCACCTACTAGTGTTTACAACAATTGCTAGTAGGACTTTACCCACCTACTAGTGTTTGACAACAACATGCTAGTAGGACTTTACCCACCTACTAGTCTTTATGAACAATTGCTAGTAGGACTTTACCCACCTACTAGTCTTTATCAACAATTGCTAGTAGGACTTTACCCACCTACTAGTCTTTAACAAACAAATTTTTGTTTTTTTAAAAAATCATATGGTTTACGTGTTAGAAAACGTATGGATACGGTACGGGCGTTTCCCTCATCCGTTCTAAAGGGGTT
>CM067174.1:61554888-61614888 GCA_034093135.1 Erigeron breviscapus | reverse complement strand
TTTGCCATATCTTCGCTAGGTGTTTATGGAATTATGATAGCAGGTTGGTCAAGTAATTAGCAGCCGGCCGTTCGGTCGCATGATACTAGGACCAATAGGTCAAAAATGGGTTTGTGCCGCAGGTGTTGAATGATCCACTCTACACAGGTGTGGGCTTACAGGGCTCATAAAGCCATTAAAGACAAATGTAATCTTTATAATGTCAAAATAGATAAGCTTGAAGCACTGTGGTGCCCGGTGCTCGTTTTGGCATTCATCTAGGCTGCCTGAATTCTGCTAATATATAAACACTCTTACCAGGTGAACTCTTTTACCCAAATAAAGCGAGTTTTTAAATGCGTGAAAGCAGTTCATTAAGTTGTTAGCTATTTTACATTAAAGAAAAATCATAATACCAAAAAACATTCTTAAGGGTTAAGCAAAATGCCCATATTGCGTAAACAAAATGGCAATGAAAACAAACACACCTCGATCCACAAACTACAAAATCAAGAGTCAAAAAAACAAGACATGTCTACAAAACTAGTGTAACTCTACAAAAGCATACTATATGCAAGATCACAAGGGTATAACAGCTCAGGAATGAGCAAACCCAGCCACTCCACCAACAAATGCCCCTATAAATTTCATTTCCTTAAAACTAATAATCAATCTAATATCTATAACTAGAACCAGGTGGTGCTGGTGGCAACCGATTTGGAGTCCGGCGACTGCTAGAGCCCACATCGCCATTCTCAGTAGGGTCGCTATTCCTGCGGCTGTGGCCATTGGACGACCTTGAGCTAAAGTTTGAAGGTCCATTTGCAGCACCATCAAAAGCAGATCTCCAGTCATCACCCGATGATGGTCCACTACTTATTGGACTCCCTATAAATGTCAAGATGATGTTGAATTTTAATGATCAACCAATTAGTGAAGGTTACAATTTCAGATATTTTAGTAATAAACAAGTGATTAACAGTTCTTTATTATACTTACCAGATCACTTCTAAAATTTAATAATAATAATATATAAATAGAAGATTATTGAAAAAAAAGGGTAAAAGAAAACAGCCTTAACAGGTTGAAAGCCACCCAGAGTATATTTTAATGCACAAAACTCCGCTGAATCATTTAATTCAAATTTATTCTACTCTTAGCATAGAAACTTTGAAATTATATGTAACACAAACAATTTATTAGACTCTGAATTTATAAATACAGTTTCAGGTTACTCATTGTGTAATTATTTTGTTACCTGCGGGACTAGTACCATTGGACATGCCAGAGGCTGCAGCTGCACGGTTGTCATGAATGCTTAGTTGCCTGGTGAGTTTGGAGAGCAAGGAAGATTGCTTCTGAACTCTCTCTCTTTTGCGCTTAACATTACCATCCTCTTGAAGCAGCTCTTCAATCCTCGGCGTACTCTGGGAGCTAATTTACCAAAGTAACAAGGAACAAAGTAGATGAAATATGTCATTTAACTTTCCCACATCCGCATGTATGTTACAACGCAAGTCCATTGTGTTTTGAGATCTTTCCATCACAATGTAAACACAGTGCCTTTACATAGGACAACAAACAATAGTGGCATGAACCAAATAAAGCAGCTTACCTAACAGAACTGTAAAGCTTATTGAGCATGTCTTCTTTCGCTTTTTCCACTTGGCATAATACAACTGCCTGCATAACCAGAACAAGAAAAATCTGGTAAAAGAAGATACAGATGACGGACCAGACATTCAGAAGGGTAAGATACCTTTGGAACATTTGCTGCAAGACTGTTCAAAACAGCTTCAACATAACCACGTACTTCCTGAGACATCCAGCGAAGTTCTTCTTCTGGGTCTGCAGGTTTTCTCACCATCGTATCCTAAATATTCACATCTAGTCATATAAGAGACCAACAAGATAACAAACCCAAACAAACTAAATAGTAATGGCCAAATGGGCTGGTCGGGTAACAACTCAAAATATGATTTTTTGTGTGGGCAGGGAAAGGTCAAACCCCAACTCAAAATAGGAGAATGCCACCTCTACTAGAATACTACCCACAACACTAGTGTATAAGATGAATGTTTCTCGACCCAAATTGTAAAGTGAAAACCTACAATTCAAACATAAAAAGTTGCAAGGTATAACTGGACATGAGAGATTAGAAACTGAACATATACAAACTTATACAACCCATTTATGGAGCAAGATACTCATGAGCAATATATAACAACAGTGAACTCACAAGAGATCCTTCTGACTGACTATGTCGCATAGGCAGACCATCTGTCTTCAAGATTACTTGACCTCCTTTGGCACCAGCTATAGTTCTCAATTTGTTCAACCACTCGATCTTTTCTGCAACGCTCTCAGCCTTCAACACAACAGCACTGTGAGCTGTGGATCAATTATACTTTAAGTTAGCATTGACATGCATCTCACAAGGTGCTATTGTAAATAATAATAATAATTCAACGAATCACCTTTTAATACGGTCTTGTAAGCAACCTTGCTTGTTATCTTAAACGCTAGACTGGGTGTTTTTTCTTCCACCTTCGACTTTTTATCCTTCGAACTCTTGGCCGGGGGTTCATCTTCTTCAACTTCTTCTATGTTGCATTCCTGTTAAATTCATCAAATTCTATAAATTAGTAAATTTTTCAGAGTTCATTTCGCATGAGAATTGAGATCCAACCTTTGTAGCCAAAGCATATATATGAAATTGAAATCTTACATTCATTCATGCGAAATGTCAATTACTTCAAAAGCTACAGATTTGCAGCAACTGTATATATTTTACAATGCAGCCAATTGTTGCATACCAGTATTTGGTTCATCATAAGTTTTATTGGTTAGTGGTAGGGTTTGGTGGTTTTTCACATGTCTATTACTCTGCTTTAATGAAAACTTTCCCACATTAAGTATTTGTTTAACTTCTACTATGGTCGCTATATAAATTCAGAGAGCAAAAAATAAAAGCATTAGAAGCCCTCTTCAAAAAGATTTGTTTACAAATCTACGGTTGAAAAATAATTTTGGTCAAACAATCTAACTATGTACAGCCTAGGGATCACCTAATAATCTTAGAAACTAACAGTGATAATAAATCATCAATCCATGGTCAATATAAATCATATACCCCAGGCTGTATTCTATATATATATACACTTTGCCGTTCTAAAATAAAATATAAAATTACAGCCTGGGGCTATACTTCAAAAAAGCAAAATTGATTCACATAACATTAACAAAATTCAATCAATTACGTAACATTAAAGGGTATCTGATAACAATTTAACTTTTAGAACAAAAACTGAAAAAAGTCGACAAGTATTGACATTCAATGGATGCTGTAGATATAGGAGCTAAAACCTTGTATATTACAAAGAGTTTTAAGATAAGAGAACAAACCCAGATAACTACGAACAAGACAAGTATAGAAATCACAGCCTAAGACTATGAATGTTAAAAAGGGGGGAAAAAACGATAAGCGTAGGACGAGTTACATATTAAGAAGATAGGCCTCCCAAAATGTAAACTAATTTTACAAATGGTAAGAATATAAATGTCAATACATACCTCCAAATTGATCACACCACGAAAGTGTCTCTCTTCTTGTTTTTTAGTGTACCCTAGCTGCAGAAAAAAAAAGGTCAATTATATCAAACAGAACGAATTACACATGACCCAACAAGCCTGACATTTTTTAGGAACATGAGCAAGTATCTAACAAAGGATAACAGCAAAAACACGGGCAATGAAGAAGATACTAAGAAGCCAATGAGAGTTTGGAGTTCGGACAATGCATTGGTACATACATTTAATTAAAATTTTACAAATTACGGTTATTTTATAATAAATACAGTATAACACTAAAACAAGACTTCACAACTGTGAAGGTTATTAATATCAATCTACACGAGAGAAAGGTACCCGCACGTTGCGGCGGTGATGAAGGTGGCGGCGGTGGTGGTGATGTAATGGCGGCGGCGGTGGTGGCGGTGATGAGGTGGTGGTGGCGAGCGGCGGAGATTGGTGGTGGTGGTGGCGGTGGCGCCGGTGAGTAGTGGAAGTTATTGATGTAATGTGGCTCTGATGTATCGTACATCATGCATTAGAATGTGTACATTGTTGAAACTTAAAATCAATATTGAAATTTTAAGTTCAATGTTGAAAATCAAAAGTAGATTTGCTTTATAATATAGTATAGATATAGATATGGAAATCTTATCATAGATATTTTGAGCACACTTACATGTTCATTCTTTTGTAAAACAAAAAATAAGAAATTTCACCAAGCATATTAAGCTCAAGCAATGATACAAACCTTCCCAGTCTTTTCATTTAAGACGAACCACTTTTTGCTCCACCCATCAGATTTTGCGCTTTTCTTCAACAGATATCCTGCCCCATGAGCAACATAAGTTATCAACACTTATTTAAAAGGTAATAGTGCTAAATCCAATAACTTTCATATGAAAAACCCAATTCAACATTTATATTAAAAGCAAATATGACAGACATAGATTCATCACATTGACACATATAACACACATTTTCAGGTAATATAATAACAAAAATGCATCCCGCATACATACCCACTATCATATACGTTGGTTTGTGACGATAAATGGAGCATATATATAAAAAAAATGTAAGCAAGCAAATTCATGTCCAAAGTAACTTCACATCACATGCCATGAGTTCTAAGAAGTGATGAATAATGGTCTTTCGAAGACCAAAGATGAATACATATAAACAGCATAGAACACCTAATACTCATAAATAAGTGACAAGAATACAATAAAACACTGAAGTCACGACTGCCACACAAACAGGAGAGTTATGATTACATAGACCAAATGGAACAAATATAAGGATACGTCAAAGCACAAAGCCACAAACCTGCTGTTATCTCCCCATCAGGTCCTGCGACTTTTAAGACAGGACCCTCCTGTGAATCCTTGTCTTGCTTGTTATCCTTCATTGATTTTAAGTTCCCTCCTGTTTGAGGACTAGCTGACTACATAAAGCACACTAAGTTAAAAAAATGTAAATAAGAGGGCCAAAACCAAGGGTAAACAACAAAAAGAGAATCCTCAGCTAAACCTCAAAAAGAATTTTTTTCAAAGCAAAACATGAAAACAAGTATCCATAATGCCAGAATCAAGAATAACATGGTGTACCCTATTTTGTAAGGATTGTTCTGCCTCCACGGCCTTCTTAGATGATTTGTTCTTAATCTCCTCCTCTCTCTTCTGTCTATCCATCCTGTTAAGAAGGGAATAAATGTATTCAGGAATATAAATAACTGAAATCCCTTTTACCCTGTAATTACTGAATATAATGAGAAAAGGCATAGTAAACAACTCCGAGCATGTTTTTTTTTTATCTCTGGAACTTACATATACAACATAGTATATAATATTAGGGGGAAGTGAACATGGGGTTGTCCCCCATCTAAGCTTAGATGGGGAACCCCTCACATTTTTATTTTTTATTCATAAAAATCATCGGGCTAGTGGAGTTTCTATGGATATGAAACAAACAATAGAAAAAATTATGTGAACATATATAAACTCAAAAAGGTTCATTCAATTTGGATGAAATGACAAGAGATTGGGTTAAGCTATGTAAGAGAAATTGATTTAAGAAATGGAACTTAAAATCACCACTATATAAAATGAATGGCATCAGCAAACTTCAGAAAGAAGGAAAACAAAACAAGATCATGTCAAAAATATGTTTATACTATCAGATACAAAAAAATAGAAAAGAATATAATAGTTTCATTTAAATATTAACAGTGAAAACTTATAGTTCAAATTGGAAATTGGGCGTACCTTCTCTGAACCAAACGGATGAAGTGCTGGGGAGGAACAAATGCACGCTCCATATCAACAAGTGCAACAACCATTTTCTTTGCATCGTTCTTAAAACTCTCCAATGCAGTAGTAGCAATTGCAACAACCTGGGTAAAAGCACAATGTCAGACACAAGTACTGAGAAGCATAAACAAGCAAATGTTATTTTGGGAAAATTGAACACATTTTACATGAACTAGAAAAAACTACCTCTCTCTTAAAAGGAGGATATCTACCAAGTCCAGGTGTAGCATTTGCTGACGCTGAAACTATATCAACAAGCACACGATGAACCTGTATCCACGGTAAGTAGTTAGATGGTGGCACAAATTTACACAAAATTAATAATGTGCAGTCATACCTCATCAACACAAAGACGTGATGGTTCTTTCGCCATCTCTAATACAGTTTTTATCAAAGACCGCAGTCCTTTTTCTGGAGATATAAGATAAGGTTGGTAACCATCTGCTTCTAGCACAATCTGATACAGAATTTCATGGTCATCACAGAGTGATAGGAAATAACCAAATGAATTAGCAGTAATATTCGAATGCATACCCTCTTGACGTTATTTATATCAAAATGTCTGTCTAGAGGAAGCTGCTTGATTCTATTAGGAAAATTACCTTCAAAACTTGCCACCACTTTCCACCCACTACCCTGAATATATGCACAGAGAAGCTGATACTATCAGAAATTGCTATTTAAGGTTTGACATCATTACACAGACAATAACTAACATGGCTCATCAACGAGTATTTGACATAACCTTAGACAAAAAATCAAGCCTGTGACAATGTTACTTAATATGCAATTACGACTAATAAAACAAAGAGGATGAAGAATCAATGCTGCATCAGTAACCAAATGCGCAGAGATTTTTCAATAGAAGATAGGCAATATCATTGCCATGTCAAAAACAACGGAACTCAGATATACTTTTAGATCTTGGTTATGGATTATCACCTCTCCGGTCATGATATGTTGAAGAAATTTGTCCTCAAATTCACGGCAAAGTTCCAAAGCCAAAGCCCTTGTACCTTCAGAACTACTAACCATAGATTCTCCGAGCCTTGCCAACTCATCTTGCACAATCTGAGATTTCCCCTGAAGCCTGCAAAGGGATAACATTGTCCATAATTATGCAGATACCAAATTATCAAGGCTGCAATAAAGGTACAACAAAAGAGATAGAATTTTTTATGCAGAGAGCCTTCATTTCCTGAGAATGAAATGGATTCAATACAACAGATTATGTTCATGCCTCTTGGTTCTTAAGTTCTTGCACATGTGAAACAGACTTAATCTTGTTTCACATAGGAAACTGATTAATTCCGGGTATAAAAATACAACACTATATAAATATAAGTTGAAAGATATGGCATCCAAATCTCAGAAATAGCTTGGACAATGTTAGAAAAATAAAACTCAAAATCAAACTAATACACTATGTTATTTTTCATTTGCCCAAATAAAAACACATATATAATATAACAAAAGTTTCTAAATTAGTTCATAAAAATTATATCAGATTATTTACTAAAAATAAGTATGATTCTTTGTTTCTTATCCAGTGGATAACACAGCTAAAATCTCTTTCTGGTGTTCTGATGAGCAGCACGCATACAGTGTATTCATGTAAAAAGTGGAATCCCATATTACTTGACATCTTAGTTACAAAATAATATTTAACTAGGAGATATAGGCCCCGAAACGTTGATATGGTTTCATTATGCTAGTGTACTTGGGTTGAGTCCACAACCGCTTAATTGAAAGCCACTATGTCACATTATTCAAGAGTAGTCTAGCTTTCTGAATAACACAATCTACAAAAATTTTATGTATTGAAGATACAGTTCAGGTGCAATTCGAACTGTTTGATTTTTAGCCATGTATTAAAATTTACTCATTTGACACCATAGAAATATAAATGTTAACTCGGATACCATCGTTCATTAGTAACCTGGTCAAAATAGCCACTATAGTTGCACCCACTCAAACAGTAATCGTGCTAAAAGGTTTTAATTGTGCAGTAAATTTTGCACAAAAAACAATAGAGAGTAAAGAAAATAATGGGAAAAAAGCACTTTTACCCTGATAAAAGGCTTGGAAGCCTGATTTTCAAACGGCTACGGATTTGATGAGCTAGAGTTTCAACCAAAGCTAATCTACCAAGCTTGCTTTGAGGGGCTCCGGTTAATATAGATTTTAAGCTTTCACTCTCGGCCCGCCAAGCAGTTTCTAACGAGTTATCAGATCCCACACTTCCTGACTGTGCTGAAGCAATGGAAACTGACTGACCAATCAGAGCAACCCAAGGAATATCAGCTGCACTTCGAGGCCCTTGACCCAAAAGAAGTGCTTGACAAGCAGCAAGGACTTTAGGATCTGCAGATGCTTGGTCAACTTTGCTAATAACACCAATCGTCCTTGTACCTATGTTAAATAGACAAAGATCAAATTTACAACTCAAAAAGCAGAGAAAAGTGGTAAAAAACTGAAAGAAACCTGGAGCTATAGAATAATCAGATGAACAAACTTCAACCCATTTACATATTAATGGGTCGATACGCAGTTTCTCCTCTCTAACGGGACAAACAGGTAAAAAAAAAATTCAAAGAGAAGAGTCAAGAGGGCCAAAGTGAAATTAATGCATATAACCTCCTAAATCATATGATTGGAAAAGGGGACATTATTGCTAAAAAAAATATAGATTCCATGAACATATCATTAACACCATAACTATTATACCACAATTTAAGTTCTAGGAAAAAAACATTATGCATCAACCCAAGATGGCACGTTTCAACCCATTGTAAACAATTACAACCCTCCCAACCTGCCCATTGATAGACGTCTAGAACTAATATATAACAAATAGATTAAAAGGCCAAAAGGTGATCTCACATTCCCCATCATATTCCTTTGCAATTCTGAGGGCTTTTGCAGAGGCAACTTCTGGTGCTTGGGCAGCGGGTATTACAACAAGCAGAATTGCATCATTGTGTTGAGCATACTCACTCTGCAAGAATACTAAGTTGTCAGATCATCATTGTTGAAAACTAATAATAAGTTGCTAATTCATCTTTTACTGAAGTATCTACATCTATATATATATATATATATAACAGGCTTGAAGAATTCCTGTAGATAATACTAATAATACAAAAAGGTTCCATTTAATTTTGTTATCATCTACCAAGCTTTACAAATGTATGTTTCTTTAATCAACCATTATAGCATATGAGTCATTAAGATTGTTACAAAACGAATCAAGATTATAACGAGACTTAATAAATACTGAAACAGAAAAAGTTAGATAGCAACGCACCAAAGAATCATCAAGATTGCCTTTCTCAACTCCAGGCAGATCAATCAACTTTAAAGGAGGAGCTACAAACCAACAAGAACTAATTATTAAAAACGTATAAAAGACAAGATAAAATATAAATATATAATAGCCATTAGTAACAAATTTAGGGGGTCTTTAATTTAAGAGATAGATCACTATGGGTTTAGACATTTATAGAACTGAAAATAGGATTTCCAGACCCACCAAAGGTGATCAATTTTGTCTATTATTGTGGATTCATTTCCCCTTTTGAAAAACCAAACCTACCAACCAAACAATTGAATGAGTAATGAAAACCCATTCCCTCATTCCCATACCCACCAACCAAACACCCCCTTTAACCTCACGGAAGGAAGGATGCAGGCACTTATCACCATTGATGTAAATGACAGAAAAACATATGCTTAAGTGACAGACTGACAGTATTGAAGGTATGTCATGGATGATAAGTTTATAACAAACTGATAAAGCGTAGACAAGCAAATGACAATTTCTACTGCATAAAAAAAGCTAGAGACAATTATGTATTAAAAAATAAAACTGGAAACAAGCCTTACTTAATGTTTTAGTCGCTAGCAAATTCTATGTAGACTATAATATTACTGATCAATGATTGTAAATAAAAGCCACTTCTAGTTTTGAACTTAATATTAAACAGACTTCTATATCGATAATGTCCTTAGCGATGATACTATTGATTTATGCAATCAAATATTTAAGATATTTAGTCCATAATTGCTTTAAACTATGTAACTATACATGCCGAAAACTTCTCACTGAACAATCTAAAAATTTGATTCATTTTAGGGAAAACGGTTCTAAACGACTTTTTGGTTAAGTCAAGTCGATTCGTAATACACAAATAGGATATATCAAAGTTAAGAATATATGAGGATATCAAAGGTCAAAAAAGAGCATGACACATTTCTAAACTTTAGACATCACATATAGCTATCATGCCAGTACTACATCAACTATAAACCTAAATTTTAGAAATTGAAATTTACTATTGAACTAGCAATAAATCAAATGCATACTTATAGCTCCATCATGATATTGACTTAACAAACAGCAGAGATAACATACGTCTTCTAAAGCTTCATTACCGTAGGAAAAAAAAAGCATACTTGAACTAACCTGTACTCGTTTTAAGCTTCAGATATATTTCATCACGGCTCTTGCTTGAAATTTTACTAAGTCTGTCTTGTAAAGAACGCCGAAGCGCACCTATAATCAGGTAAATGGATGTCATAATTTAAATTGCCAACTCATAAACATAAACCAATATAATTCTAGCTAAGCTCCATTCTAGTATATCCAAGAATCTTATATCATAAAATACATATGAATACTCACTGACAGACACCGGTTGGGATTTACTATCAATCTGCAGAACAATTGAGTTGTTGCTTAAGTTTTCATCCCTGTTTAAATCGATACATATAGGCGCACGAGTTGCCCCACCTTCACCAGTCGGCTGTAAAACAAAAATTCGACCTAGTAATTCAAATCTTCCAGAATACACTTTCACTTTAACAGTGAATAAAGAACTCGTTTTACGTCCTAAATCATAAACATCGGTCCTAATATAAATATCGAAAAACCTAAGCAAAAAATCAATCAATTGTTCTTACCAAAGCAGGATGTCCAATTAAACTATTCAAAACCGCCGACTTTCCTGCACCCTAAACAAGTTTGTTTTTTTTTTTCAATCATCAGAAAATTACGCCCAAAAAAAAAAAAAAAATCAAATTATAATTAAGAAGCTAACTAACTAACCGTGTTACCAAGAGCAACAACATTTAAAAAAGTGGAACCAACACCACGACCACGGCTTGAATTTTGATTTTGATTTTGATTTTGATTTTGATCATCAACTATTATATCTTCATCGTTAAGTAAAGCAGCCGCCTGCCGCATCGATTCCGATAACTCTACCAATTCTTCTATCGCTTCCATTATATACTAATGAATAATGATCTATATCTATATATATACTAGAAAAAGAAAACAGCAATTCAGGTATTCCAATTCCGATAATAATAATAAATATCTAATAAGGAGGATGGATCAGTGAGGTTTTTTTCGTTTTTCTTTTTAAGTGTGTATGTGTATGTGTGTGTTTTAAGTCAAAAAAACCCTGAATAATAATAATAGTTTTTTGGATGGAAAAAATAAGAAAAAGGTTATATGAAGGGATTTAGAGAGGTTTTATTAATTAATTAGAAAAAAGGAAGATAAATCTTTGGTTTCCAGTTTGATTTGATTTGATTTGAATTGGTTTGTTACATGGAAACAGGGAGATGGTGGCGGTGACAACTATCTTAGACCAACGACCGATCTCCTTTCCTTTTTTCAATCTTGTCTTCCTTCTTCTTTCTTTTCAATATACCTTAACTAGTTTTTTTTTTTTTTTCCCTGACGTTGCCCGAAAGACATTACGTAACACATGTGACAAAAGTTATATAAAATGAAACTTACGTGACAAAAGTTAAAAAGTGAAAAGTTATGTGGTAAAAGGTAAAGAAAATAAAACTTTGGTGGTTAAAGTTGAAAAATTTAAAGTTATGCGGTAAAAAGTTAAGAATATGAAATTTTGTTGACAAAGGAAAAAAAAACTAAAAGTTATGTGGTGAAAAGTAAGGAAAATGAAACTTTCATGACAAAAGTTACAAAATTGAAAGTTATGTCGCGAAAACTCAAAGTTATATGGTAAAAAGTAAAAAAAAAATGAAACTTTGGTGACCGAACTTGAAATACTTAAAGCTATAAGGTTAAGAAAATGAAACTTCGTTGACAAAAGTTAGAACGCTAAAAGTTATGTGGCGCAAACTCAAAGTTATGTGCAAAAACAAAGTAAAATGAAGCTTTCGTGACAAAAAATAAAAAACCGAAAGTTATGTGATAAAAATTGTTGACAAAAGTTAAAGAAAAACAAAAGTTATGTGGTAAAAAGTAAGCGAATGAAACTTTCGTGGCAAAAGTTAGAAAAATAAAAGTATAAAAGGTAAATAAAACAAAACTTTCGTGCGAAAAGTAGAAGAAACGAAAGTGATGTGAAAAAAAAGTAAAACGAATTTAAAAAAAAAAATTAGCAGCCTGCCTTGCTGCTCTACTGTAGATAACATGACTCTAAATGTAATATATATAATGGGATGTAGACCTCTTTTCCTTCTTTTATATGAGGCATTGGCACAAAAAAAAGGGATTATTATTTGAATATACAAAAGTAAGAACCCTACTTTTTAATATTATATATGTTCTAGTTATGTTGTCTATGATTCCGCAAGCCATAGTTATACTTGAAGCTAGTAGATAATGCCCTAATTTAGCAATCCAAAGCTATTGTTCAGTTCTAAATTTAATTTATAAAATGCCATTGAACAAAATTTTATTGATGATTAATCAAGTTATAAACGATAAAATGAGCCTCACAAGTTGAAATATCAATCAGAATTCTTATAAATGCCCAACAAATCAATCACCAAACCAATTTAAGTAAATATGACATGAGAATAAAGATTTCTATCTCAAAGTATATTTATAAATTAATATGTACATAAAAGTGTTTAAATAACAATAAGTATATATATATATGTTCTAGTTATGTTGTCTATGATCCGCAAGCCATAGTTATACTTGAAGCTAGTAGATAATGCCCCTAATTTAGCAATCCAAAGCTATTGTTCAGTTCTAAATTTAATTTATAACATGCCATTGAACAAAATTTTATTGATGATTAATCAAGTTATAAACGATAAAATGAGCCTCACAAGTTGAAATATCAATCAGAATTCTTATAAATGCCCAACAAATCAATCACCAAACCAATTTAAGTAAATATGACATGAGAATAAAGATTTCTATCTCAAAGTATATTTATAAATTAATATGTACATAAAAGTGTTTAAATAACAATAAGTATATATATATATGCTTAAAATAAATACAAGTTTATAAATAAAGGCTTATGTAACCAATTTAAAACACAAAAATATATACATACATACCTATATACACGACATATATATATATATACACATACTAGAATAAAAATTAACTTACACTACAAACTATATACATATATATATATATATATATATATATATATATATATATATATATATATATATATATATATATATATATATATATATATATATATATATATATATATATATATATATATATATATATATATATATATATATATATATATATATATATATATATATATATATATATATATATATATATATATATATATATATATATATATATATATATATATATATATATATATATATATATATATATATATATATATATATATATATATATATATATATATATATATATATATATATATATATATATATATATATATATATATATATATATATATATATATATATATATATATATATATATATATATATATATATATATATATATATATATATATATATATATATATATATATATATATATATATATATATATATATATATATATATATATATATATATATATATATATATATATATATATATATATATATATATATATATATATATATATATATATATATATATATATATATATATATATATATATATATATATATATATATATATATATATATATATATATATATATATATATATATATATATATATATATATATATATATATATATATATATATATATATATATATATATATATATATATATATATATATATATATATATATATATATATATATATATATATATATATATATATATATATATATATATATATATATATATATATATATATATATATATATATATATATATATATATATATATATATATATATATATATATATATATATATATATATATATATATATATATATATATATATATATATATATATATATATATATATATATATATATATATATATATATATATATATATATATATATATATATATATATATATATATAAAGATTTCTATCTCAAAGTATATTTATAAATTAATATGTACATAAAAGTGTTTAAATAACAATAAGTATATATATATATATATGCTTAAAATAAATACAAGTTTATAAATAAAGGCTTATGTAAAAATTAAAACACGCAAAAATGCATTTTTAGCACACACATGCACCATAATCTTATGACCAAGGAAATATGATAAACCTACTGGAAATAAGTTGAAATAAAAGTGTAAAACTCAGATCTTTTGGTTCATGACACAATAAGCTCAAAAATCACCTTTTCGGGTCAAATAATCACTAACCGAAAGCACTAAATTGCACATATCACACCACTACCACTATCACGACTTTGGACATCAAAATATGATGAACTTTCTGGAAATAATGAAACAAGAATGAAAACCCCTTTTGAAGCACTTTAATTGCTTAAGAAATGAGGCTAAAATCACTATTTCGGTAAACGATTTTTTAAGTTTAAAATCCTCAAAATAAGCAAGACACAAGAGAGGTTGAATTGATATGAAATTTTTTTGATAAAAGTTGCCTAAAAGGGCTGGGATTTTTGGCTAAAATGTTTAGTGGTGATTTTTAAGAATTTCCATGAATTATTGAATTTAAATGGTAATTAAAAGGCAAATAAATCAATAAATAAATTATGTAAATCATGAATTTGGCTAAATCTTCTTAACCATTGATAAAAATAACTAAAACCTACTGGAGAAAAATAGTTAAGAGTCAAGAGTCATGTGTTACATAATTTAAAGATAAATAATTAAGTAAAAATAACTAATTAAATATTATTATTGAAAACTAATGGAAAATACACAAATAAAAGTATAAAACATGAAATTATAAATTAAGAAGCATATATATCAGAATATAACCCAACTAAAATCATTCATAATTTATAAAGACAATTATGACACTTAAAAGTATTTTTAAGAAATTATTTAATTAATAAATCAATAAAATGAATAAATAATTAATTAAATAATATTAAATTAAATAAAAACTTATAAATCAGAAAATATTCATAAACACCAATATTATAAGGTAACTAATGTCAAATATTATGATTAAACAAAGTATACAATGAAAATCATATAAATCAAAGCCAAACTACCGAAATTTCAATAAACGTACAAAATGTATAACGAGAAATGACCTTCATCACCAAATCTCTTATAACCAAATAATGAGAGCATCATAATGCACTTAAACTCCATAATCTAATAACCACCAAAGATGGACAAGTCTACTAGTATACATCTCATGATCTAGCTCACTAGTTCATGTCACGCGAACTTACGTCGTGGTTTAGGCTTGCTTGAGGCGCAACAAATAGACGAAGATCTCGCATTTGATCAACCCCTAACACTCTCAAATCAAGTGAGTCATAGCCCCCTTTCAAACTCTTTATGTGTTTTACTTTCGGGGTGAAAAGCATGATAAATAAAATTGCTTTATATATATGAATGATTCTTGAAAGAATGATTATGAAATGGGATATATTGTATGTTCAATGTGTTATAAGTTATACGATGAGCTTGAGTTCTGTCAAACTGTGATACTTCGGTACACTACTATTAACTCCGATAGTGGAGGCCTGTAGTTAGAGGGTTGCGCAACTAGGAGTCGTCCACTCACCCACTAAATAGGTAACGGTGGAATGTTTGGTCTGCCTTTGTGGCCACCTTCATTGCCAGTCCGACCCGAGCGGTGCTCTAATCTACTTTATATATTATTGGTTGTCTCCATGGCACGACCCCAATTATGATTAAAGCACTTGATTGACAGCTTGTGCTATGAAATGAAATATTATGTTGTTGGGACATGTAAATGGTCTTAGTAGTGGCTCAAGCATATACTCATCGAATTATGCCTTTGGCTGAATGGAAATTATTATTATTATGGATGGAAATTATTGATTGAACATACGGTTTGGGTACGGATATTATGAACGATATTCTTGGAAACTATATGATTTACTACTTCATAATTTGAATTGGTTGTACGTATGTTTGGTAGAATAAACCTATGAACTCACTCAACTCTCGTAGTTGACACTTTTCCTCCATGCTTTTCAGGTCTAGAGCAGTAAGTTAGCACTATGGACCGCCTCATGGATGATGTGTTATTTGTTGCATGTTGGACTAGTAATGCGAACATTTGATCTTTCGATAATGAATTTGGTTATGTAATGTTTATTAAACGTCAACTTGAACTTGTAACCTTTTGAATTTGAATGTCATTTGAAACTTTATGTTGATATTTTCTACTTAATCTTTTTGTACCATGTCGTTCTGTGGCATCTCGTGTTTCCGCCCTAGTCGGGGTGTTACACATAGTGCTGGTTGATTGTTATGGGCGGGAAATTGAGTTGAAATTCCAAGTCTAAATACACGAACATCAAGCAAACAACCTTGCTTCTTTTTAAGTACCATATTCTTAACTAGCAATCCATAGATACACAAAAAATACATCACGTACATAGAAGCAAGTATTAATGTTATAAATTGTTTCCGCTCTACTTCAGACCAATATTTAGAGTTTAACTACGAGCAACCAAAAGAAATCATGCTAAATTCTACCAAAACTAATGCTAGAGTCTATTACAAGCAGCCACTAGTTGAAGCCAGAACGGAACATTACATAACATAGTCTATTACAAGCAACCACCCGTTGAAGCCAAAACGGAGCAATACAAAACATAGTCTATTAGGCCGGTGCCAACCCGCCCGTCGACACCCCTTCGAGCGCCTCGTCGATGAGGACTCCGTTGGCAGGGAGTTCGTCGATGGCCGAGTCCTCCCATTCCATCGATGGATCGAAGCTTGTGGACGGGGAAGGGAGCGTGTGTGTGGGGTCCAACTTTAGTTTTATTTTTTTTTACAGTAAACAGCCGAAATCGTCCTTGTGGTTTACCCTAATAATCAAATTTTGTCCTTATCTATCTGAAATGACATTGACAGTTCTTTCTAGAAGGATAAGGTTCAAGTTCAATCATTTATTCAAAAGACGTCATCTCTTCTCTGTTTTCTCCCTCACATACTTTGCACATGAGGTTAGTATGGTCATTTCCACCTCTAAAGGACCTGATAATTTTATCTTTTTCTTCTTTCAGATACATCTTCATACAAACATTAATATTTAGAATATTTTGTAGTTTTAACTTTTACAGATCTGAATTCTAAACAAACCAAAATAAAAATCTCTCCCTTTTTTTTTCCTCCAACACCACCTGCAAATCCAACTAATCTGTAAACTACCTAAAATGAATCTACAAAAGCAAAAGCATATAATTTACGCACCCACTCTTATCTCTATTCTCAATCCTTTTTATCAACACACTATTACATTTTCAATCTCTCTCTATAAGTTAGATTACTAAAGGGTTATATTAAGCAAGGGTTTAAGGATTGTTTTTGGGTTAGATTAAGGGTTGTTGGAGGCTTCAAAGGCCACGAAAATTCTGCCCACTTTCTTCACCAAAAACCAAGTTCAAGAGGGTATAATCTTCATCCTTTTTACTAGATCAAATATTGTTTTTGTTTATATTCAAAGGTTTTATCAAAAACTCATACTTTCTTCTTGTTTTCTTTGTAATATACACTTAATGAGGGCAAAGTTGATAGGATCTTTCTTTCCATGCTCATGCATGTCGAATCTAAGAAGAAAGATCCAAGGATTCAACAAGTTTAAGACCCAAAAGTGTGGTTATAGATTTGTAGCTTTTAAAGTGACTTTCTTTTTGATAGATCTATATGTTTTTGTATATTTTTGAAGAGTATATTCTGAGATTTATCATTTAAAAGATGTTTTTATATTGTTGAATGTTAGATCTATAAAAGTTGGTGTTAAAAAGTGTTGATTTAAATGCATGTATGCTAGATTTAAGAAAGTTGGATCTTTTGTTGGATTATGAGATGGATTTGGACTTGTTATAAGTGAAAAATATGTTAATATTAATGTTAATATTCTGGAAAAATTGATAAAATATCAAGGATATAAAGCTTGAATCAAAACATGTTAAAATAAGCTAGAAATCATAAACCGAAAACACGCAAAAATGCATTTTTAGCACACACATGCACCACAATCTTATGGCCAAGGAAATATGATAAACCTACTGGAAATAAGTTGAAATAAAAGTATAAAACTCAGATCTATTGGTTCATGACAACAATAAGCTCAAAAATCACCTTTTCGGGTCAAATAATCACTAACCGAAAGCACTAAATTGCACATATCACACCACCACCACTATCACGACTTTGGACACCAAAATATGATGAACTTTCTGTAAATAATAAACAAGAATGAAAACCCCTTTTGAAGCACTTTAATTGCTTAAGAAATGAGGCTAAAATCACTATTTCGGTAAACGATTTTTAAGCTTAAAATCCTCAAAATAAGCAAGACACAAGAGAGGTTGAATTGATATGAATTTTTATTGATAAAATTTGCCTAAAAGGCCTGGGATTTTTGACCAAAATATTTAGTGATGATTTCTAAGAATTTCCATGAATTATTGAATTTAAATGGTAATTAAAAGACATAAAAATCAATAAATAAATTATGTAAATCAAGAATGAGGTTAAATCATCTTAACCATTGATAAAAATAACTAAAACCTACTGGAGAAAAATAGTTAAAAGGCAAGATACATGTGTTACATAATTTAAAGATAAATAATTAAGTAAAAATAACTAATTAAATATTATCGTTAAAATAAATGGAAAATACACAAATAAAAGTATAAAAACAGGGAATTATAAATTAAGGAGCATATATATCAGAAGATAATTCAAATGAAATTATTCATAATTTATAAAGACAATTATGACACTTAAAAGTATTTTTAAGGAATTATTTAGTAAATAAATCAATAAAGTGAATAAATAAGTAATTAAATATTATTAAATTAAATAAGTAATTACAAATCAGAGAATATACATAAATATTAATATTATAAGACCACTAATGTCAAATATTATTACTAAGCAAAGTGTACAATGGAAATCATATAAATCAAAGCCAAACTACCGAAATTCCAATAAACGTACAAAAACGTATAATGAGAAAACGACTCCTACCACCAAATCTCTTATACCCAAACAATGAGAGCATCATAATGCACTTAAACTCCATAATCTAATAACAACCAAAGATGGGCAAGTCTAATAGTATACATCTCATGATCTAGCTCACTAGTTCATGTCACGCGAACTTACGTCGTGAATATATACGTTATGGTTTAGGCTTGCTTGAGGCGCAACAAATCTAAGCGAAGGAATCGCGTTTGATCAGCCCCTTTCATTCTCTAATCAAGTGAGTCATAGCCCCCTTTCAAACTCTTGTATATGTTTTACTTGCGGGGTGAAAAGCATGATTAAATAAAAGGACTTTCTCTTATGAAATGATTCTTTGAAGTAATGATAATGATATGGGAATTATATTGTATGTTCAACGTGTTATATGTTATATGATGAGCTTGAGTACTGTCAAACGGTGGTCCCCTGTACACTACTATTAACTCATTTGAGGCCTGTAGTTAGAGGGTTGCGCAACTAGGATTTGTCCCCCCATCCACTATTATAGGTAACGGTGGGATGTTTGGTCTGCCTTTGTGGCCACCTTCATTGCCAGTCCGGCCTCGCGGTGCTCTAACTACTATATATTTATGGTCGTCTCCATGGCACGACCCTTGGTTATCTTTATGCACGTGATTGACAGCATGTGCTTATCATTATCTTATCATTTGGGACTATATATCTGATTTTTGGGACATAACCGATCTTAGTAGTGGCTCAAGAACAATCTCATCAAATTATGTCATGGTAGTCTTACCATTGACCAAGAGGTATTGATATTATATTATGGATGGAAATTATTGATTGAACATACGGTTTGGGTATGGACAGTATGATGGAATTCTTGGAAATTTTATGACATATTATTTCTTGAATTGGATTAAATATATGTGTGTTGTTAGCATAAACCTATGAACTCACTCAACTCTCGTAGTTGACGCTTTTTCTTCATGCTTTTCAGGTCTAGGGCAGTAAGTTAGCATTTGGACCGCCTCATGGATGATGTGTTTAATTGTTGCATGTTGGACTAGTAATGCGAACATTTGATCTTTTGATAATGAATTTGGTTATGTAATGTTTATTAAACGTCAACTTGAACTTGTAACCTTTTGAATTTGAATGTCATTTGAAACTTTATGTTGATGTTTTCTACTTAATCTTTTTGTACCATGTCGTTCTGTGGCATCTCGTGTTTCCGCCCTCGTCGGGGTGTTACAGAAAAAAAATGGTATCAAAGCCAAGGTTATAGAGAATTTTTGCTATAACCTACGTATTTTCAAAACGAGTCGAATATTTCTTAAACAATTGAGTCGATCATAAAGTATTCTTGTTTTACTTATGCATAGCCTGATCAACTATGCCTAACTAAAAATTTAATATGGAATGATCAAAATGATTGTCTAAGGGATATTCAAAATGAGTCTTTTGGAAATAAGTTTTAAAAACGATTCTTGGTGCAAAAGATACATAACCAAATCCAATGTTTGCATTGCCTATTAGAACCCTTAGATAATACCCCCACTTGGCTAGTATTACTTTGTCCATTTAGATATGATACATGAGAGCTATGCACAAGTCGAATTCTAGGTACTACTTTAACTATAAATGGTTTTGTTGGTCGTGCGAGTCGAGTTGGTCGTCGGTTGTGGATGGTCATGTCGTTGTTTAGTTGTTAAGCTTGTGAGTCGTTGGTCGAGTTGGTTGGTTGCTTGTCAAATGGTTAAGGTCGTCTCATGGTCCGTCAAGTCGTCTTGCTGTCCGTAAGTTGCCACATGGGTCGTCAATGGTCAAGTCGGTCGTCCATGGTCGTCTAAGCGTCGAGTCAAGTCGTCATCTCACGCCTTTGTGAAACTTGTGTAGGAACATCATGTCACAAGCAAGTGGAGCTTCCGGATCAGCCCCTAGACCAAGGAACTTGTATGGATTCGTGGACCACATGGAAGAGGAAGAAAGGAGACGCCTAGAGCAAGAGCAACCTCCCCAACCACTCCAAGAAGAAGAAGAGGAAGAGACCGAGCCAATGGAAGATCCATCGGAAGACGATAATGCTAGAAGTGTTGCCTCTAGCCAACCTGGACGCCGCTCACCCTCGCCACCACCATCACCACCAGCCCCTAGAGCACCCGCTCCGCCAAGGCAAGATGCACCCATGAACCTAAGTGATGGGCGATTTCTAGCCCAAGACCCATACTTTCAGCCGCGTCTTCCTCGTGATCATCCCTGGTACCATCTCGGACATTGGCATCAAGGAGAAGAACCACATCGCCCAGTCTATGGGGTACCCCCTCCACCTCCCATTGGTATGACTCGTGAAGAAAGGGAGAGGGTGTGGGGAATAGCAAACAGATTAAGGGATGCTAGACTAAGGGTAAGGACTCAAGAGGTGATGATGGAAAGGGCCTTGGGAGTTATGGATCGAACGGGGGATTATGCGAGGTTGGCGATATCAGAAGTTCGTCGAGTTAATGAGGTGATATTTATGATGGGATGTGTGCTCACAGCTGTTTTCACTCTCGTGGTAGCTCTCATGCTTAGGAAGTAAACCTAAGAGCTTCTTTATTTATGAACTTATTCGATGTATGAACGTTGTACTTTGTTTCAATTTCTTGAACTTTCTAGCTTATATGTGACGATGATCACATCGTATTTGGCATGTAGCAATTTTGTGAACTCATCTTGAATGATATATATGTATGCTTAATGCCTCTCTATGGTTACATGATGTGCTATCCTTGTTGTGATATAGTTATCTCTATTATAAACGTTGTAGTTACAGCAGGAAATCAGTTCTGACCACTTTTAGTAGAACGGCCATATCTGGAGTTCTATTTTGTCTTTTGACCTGATTCCAATTGGAGGTGAAACTTAACTCATAGGGCTACGTTTCATATTTTATGAGTTTTGCCCAGATCGTCCATCTTAAGCCACTTTTACGTGCTCCAAGTTCGTACACAGATTCTGTAATTCTCTTAACTAACCGTGAAAGCATGGTTGATAAATTTTAGAATTTCCTAGCCATATATTTACTCATAATGACAAGTGCGTCGTGACTATAAAAAAGAATATGAATCGGGATATACATATACATATGTGTGCGAACGAGCCCTCTATGCACTAAATAACTTTAGATATACTCGTGTGAGATCAAGAAGTCGTGAGTCGAGTTTATGTCATATGATTCAATAAACGAATGACTAAACTATATTATCCTTTGTAGAGACATGGCACCACAAAGGACCGGCGGAGAAACAAGTGAAGAGGCCCAGCGAAGAGCCGAGTTAGCTGAGCTTATCTCCCAGCAAATCAATGCCGCCATGCCAAATATTGCCACCCAAATCGCGGAGAATGTGACCGCTACACTTAACACGGCTAGGAGACAAGATGGAGGAGGAAATGCTATTGACAGGAATGCCTACAAGGCTTTCACGTCTTGCAACCCCAAGGAGTTTCATGGGACGGAAGGCCCTGTTGGATTGCTCACTTGGTTCCAAAGCATGGAAGCCAACTTGAACATCATTAATTGTGCACCGGCGGACTGTGTTAAGTTTGCTGCTAGTAAGCTTCAAGGAAGAGCTCTTACTTGGTGGAATCTCCAAGCGACTACTAGAGGTCCTGCAGCAGTCAATGCCTTGACTTAGGAGCAGTTTAAGGAAGAGTTGAAGCGTGAGTATTGTCCACGAGAGGAGGTACAAAAACTGGAGATGGAATTCTGGAACCATGCCATGAGAGGACTGGAATTGGAGGCCTATGTGATCCGCTTCCACGAGTTGAGTGTGTTGGTGCCGGAGATGGTAACCCCTGTGGCTAAGAAGGTTGAGAGGTTCATCTATGGATTGGCACCTGAAGTTAGATTGATGGTCACTGCTTCAAGCCCTACCACTCTTGAGCAGGCTATAAGTTTGGCAACCAGGCTAGTAAATGATTTAGTTAGGCGTGGGAAGTACACGAGAGGTGAATCAAGTTCGAGACAAGGTGGAGGAAATCGGTTTGGCGATCGCAAAGGGAATGGGCCGGATAAAAGGCAAAAGATTGTGAGAAACCATGGGGTTGTGGATGCTAACCCCAATCTAAATCGTGGCATGCCTCCAAGGTGCAACCGATGTGGTTATAGCCACTTGGGTGAATGCAAGCGTTGCAACTTGCAACCGCATGGGTCACCTTGCTACTCACTGCCGGAGCGGGCCAAGGAATGAAGGACAACGAGGGGGATGTCACGAATGTGGGAGTACGGATCATTGGAGAAATGCTTGTCCTAGGTTGAGAAGAGCACAAGGCAACCGTGGAAATGGAAATGGTAACCGTGGCAATTTTAGGAATGTTGGGAATCGCGGGAACCAAGCAAACCGAGGAAACAATGGAAATCAAGTTAACCGAGGAAATGTTGGGAATCAAGCTAATATGGGGAATCAAGGCAACAACGTTAACCAAGGGAATCGTGGAAATCAAGGAGGTCAAGCCCGAGGAAGGGTGTATGCCATGGGAGCGAATGAGGCACGTGATGACCCTAATGTCATCGTAGGTACGTTTCCAATAAATAATGTTTATGCATCTATGTTGTTTGATTCTGGAGCTGAAAGAAGTTTTATTTCTTTGAATTTAAAGAATTGATTGATAAGAAACCTAGTGAACTGGAGGAAACTTATTATGTTGAATATGCTAATGGAAACGAGTATAAGACTAAGGAAATTATTGCTGATTGTAAGTTAACTTAGATGAGAAGGACTATAGTATAGACTTGATGTGAGTCCCTTTAATTAACGAGATGGTTAACCAATAGAAAGTGTAAAATACAACAAGTCTAATAATCACTAGATATGGACTAGTATTACTTGTAAATATAGATGCAAGATATATAAACAAAGTAATACAAGACTTAAAGCAATAAACAAATAAAGTGGACCATTATGTATGTTTCATGGGTATTTCATTTATTGATGTGTAAATAAAATACAAGGTTGTTGCGGAATTAAGATAACACAATTAAGTGAGTATCCTAACAACCTATGATTACAAATGATCTATATTTGTCAAATAGCTCTTTAGGATCGAGATACTTAAAGTTGTGAAGTATCCCTGTTTAAGATCGAGAGTATTTTAGACAAATTCACTTTCTTGCAAGGTGTATGCTAAAAGTATTTTTTTGTTCAAGGAATGACTTTGTATTTATAGGCAACAAATTCACCAGTGAATTTGTGCCGTACAAATATGGTTGGCATACATTTAATGATCCGACAAGAACATTAGATGTATTAGATAAGAATAAGGATAAAGTCACATCAAGTGCAAGTGTATCCTATTATCCAACCACCTTAACACACGTATACTTTTGTTAAAGAACAAGTGGATTGTTCTTTGGAAAGTGTGTTAAAGGCTAAAGTCAATCCTCGATATTAGTGTTCAGATTTGCAGGATCTAGAACACTAACAATCCTCCAGTGTGCAGATCTGGTAAGACTTTCCAGTGGACTCCGCCATTTGTAAGTCTTCTTCCTTCAGACTTCAGTCTTTGACTTCAGTCAGAATGTCTTCAGTAGAGTAGATCTGGACTGGGGTGAAGTCTTCAGTGAGCTAATCTGGAGAATGCTCCAGATTATCTATACAAGTAAATGCTCACTAGTCTTCAATTATTTCTGGACAAATCTTCAGAGGGACTCCAGATTCCAAGTCTGGAGTAGGTCCAGTAGAATATGTTTTCTGGTCAGATCTTCAGTGAGCTCCAGTAGTCAGGTCTGGAGCGAGACCAGCAAAACAAGTTTCTTAACAAACCTAAATAAGGTTCCAGTAGTCCAGTCTGGAGCCAGTCCAGTAAGTCTGGACTAAATCTGGACCTAACACTTGATTCCCATAGAAATAGGAAGTTTTGATGTGATAGTAGGAATGGATTGGTTGTCGAAAATGCGTGCTGAAATACTTTGCCATGAAAGGATCATTAAGATGCTTAAATAAAGGGCTAGGGTGCGTACTAATGCAAAGAGACAAGGTTATTGCATATGCATCTAGGCAATTGAAGCCACATGAGAAGAATTATTCAACACACGATTTGGAGCTAGGAGCCGTAGTGTTTGCCTTGAAGATATGGTGACATTATCTTTATGGCACCAAGTGCACCATATTTACCGATCACAAGACCTTGCAACACATCCTCGATCAGAAGATGTTGAACATGAGGCAAAGGAGGTGGATGGAACTGCTTAACGATTACGAGTGCGAAATTAAGTACCACCCCGGAAAGGCAAATGTTGTTGCTGACGCCCTTAGTAGGAAGGTGAGCACTAGGGTGTCGAGGACAAGAATTTATCACTTACGAGTGAAAATGTCTCTAAGGGACAAATTCTTAGAAGATCAAGCAAAGGCTTTTGAAGGGAAGAACATTGAAGATAAGGCATTGAGTAGGGTAGAAACCAGGTTCGATAGGGATGATGAAGGCATCTTGTACTTCAAAGGAAGAGCTTGGGTCCCAAAGATCAATGGGCTGAGAGAGGTATTAATGAATGAAGCTCACAATTCAAAATACTCGATTCATCCAGGAGCGGATAAGATGTACCAAGGTTTAAAAAGGGACTTTTGGTGGCTTGGGATGAAAGGTGATGTAGCTCTATATGTGAGCCAATGCATGACTTGTGCGATGGTTAAAGCTGAGCACCAAAAGCCAGCTGGACTCTTAAAGCAGCCGGAAATTCCCGAGTGGAAGTGGGAGCAAATAGCAATGGACCTAGTGACGAAGTTGCCTCGGACAAAGAAAGGTCATGATGCTATATGGGTGATTGTTGATCGTCTTACGAAATCAGCCCATTTCATCCCCATCAAAGAAGATTGGAACACTGAGCGTCTAGCTCGTCTGTACGTTGAAAAGATTGTGACATTACATGGTGTACCTCTGTCCATAATATCCGATAGGGATGGTAGGTTTACCTCATGTTTCTGGGGTCTCGTGCAAAAAGCAATGGGCACTACGTTAGCATTAAGCACGGCTTACCACCCACAAACGGATGGGCAAAGTGAGCGTACAATACAAACGCTGGAGGATATGCTAAGGGCTTGCGCATTAGAATTTAATGGAAGTTGGGATGAACACTTGCCATACGCGGAATTTACTTACAACAATAGTTATCACACTAGCATACAATGTGCGCCATTTGAAGCTCTATACGGGCGTAAATGTAGATCACCCATGTATTGGGTGGAGGCGGGTGAAAGAAGCCTAGCTACCGTTGATTTTGTCCAAGAGACAACGGACAAGGTGGCGATCATTAAAGAAAAGCTTAAGGCCGCAAGAGATCGGCAAAAGAGTTATGCGGATCAAAGGAGGAAGCCCCTAGAATTTGAGGTCGGCGACAAGGTACTATTAAAGGTGTCGCCATGGAAGGGAACCGTAAGGTTCGGCAAAAGAGGAAAGTTGAGCCCCCGATACATTGGGCCATTTGAAATTGTTGCCAGAATAGGCCCCGTAGCCTATAAGTTGAAGTTACCCCAAGAATTGGGAGATGTTCACGACACATTCCATGTGTTGAACTTGAAGAAATGTGTGGCGGATGATTCTTCTAAGGGGGTAAGGATGTAACAACCCTACTTTTTAACATTATATATGTTCTAGTTATGTTGTCTATGATTCCGCAAGCCATAGTTATACTTGAAGCTAGTAGATAATGCCCCTAAATTAGCAATCTAAAGCTATTGATCAGTTCTAAATTAATTTATAAAATGCCATTGAACAAAATCTTGTTGTTAATCAATCAAATTATGTAAATAATAATGTAAGTCTCACAAGTTGAGATAACCATCAAAAATCCTTACGAAGGTCCAACAATTATTCATTTAGCTAATTAAAGTAAAATTGGTCATGAAAATAAAATTTTATTTCAAAATATGTTTATAAGTTCTTATGCGCATAAAAGCGTTTAAATCATAATAAGTATATATATATATATACATATATGCTTAAAATAAATACAAGATTACCACCAATGAGCTTTGTAACAAATTAAAACACCAAAAATATATACATATACATACATATATACGGCACACACACATATGTTTTGGACCTCACTAGTTAACTTATTATTACAAACAAATACCATTTAACCTTACAAAATATATATACACTTACATCTAACACACATACACATTTTTATACACTAATTTATATAACAAAAAAAAAAGAAACTCTTCATTACCCCCCCCCCCCTTTTTCACACTTCCACTTTTCATTTCAAACCACACTCTCACTCTTGGAACTCACACACCTCTTCACACTCTTCACACACTTTTATTTTCTCTCAAAACCCTCTTCTCTTCTCCTCTCATTCTTCTTATTTTCGGCCCAAACAACAACAAATAACACCAACAAAAATCAAGTTAAACACTTAATAATAATAAGGATTAAGTTAGATTACTAAAGGGTTATATTAAGCAAGGGTTTAAGGATTGTTTTTGGGTTAGATTAAGGGTTGTTGGAGGCTTCAAAGGCCACAAAAATTCTGCCCACTTTCTTCACCAAAAACCAAGTTCAAGAGGGTATAATCTTCATCCTTTTTACTAGATCTAATCTTGTTTTTGTTTATATTCAAAGGTTTTATCAAAAACTCATACTTTCTTCTTGTTTTCTTTGTAATATACACTTAATGAGGGCAAATTTGATAGGATCTTTCTTTCCATGCTCATGCATGTCGAATCTAAGAAGAAAGATCCAAGGATTCAACAAGTTTAAGACCCAAAAGTGTGGTTATAGATTTGTAGCTTTTAAAGTGACTTTCTTTTTGATAGATCTATATGTTTTTGTATATTTTTGAAGAGTATATTCTGAGATTTATCATTTAAAAGATGTTTTTATATTGTTGAATGTTAGATCTATAAAAGTTGGTGTTAAAAAGTGTTGATTTGAATGCATGTATGCTAGATTTAAGAAAGTTGGATCTTTTGTTGGATTATGAGATGGATTTGGACTTGTTATAAGTGAAAAATATGTTAATATTAATGTTAATATTCTGGAAAAATTGATAAAATATCAAGGATATAAAGCTTGAATCAAAACATGTTAAAATAAGTTAGAAATCATAAACCGAAAACACGCAAAAATGCATTTTTAGCACACACATGCACCACAATCTTATGACCAAGGAAATATGATAAACCTACTGGAAATAAGTTGAAATAAAAGTATAAAACTCAGATCTATTGGTTCATGACAACAATAAGCTCAAAAATCACCTTTTCGGGTCAAATAATCACTAACCGAAAGCACTAAATTGCACATATCACACCACCACCACTATCACAACTTTGGACACCAAAATATGATGAACTTTCTGGAAATAATGAAACAAGAATGAAAATCCCTTTTGAAGCACTTTAATTGCTTAAGAAATGAGGCTAAAATCACTATTTCGGTAAACGATTTTTAAGCTTAAAATCCTCAAAATAAGCAAGACACAAGAGAGGTTGAATTGATATGAATTTTTATTGATAAAAGTTGCCTAAAAGGCCTGGGATTTTTGACCAAAATGTTTAGTGATGATTTCTAAGAATTTCCATGAATTATTGAATTTAAATGGTAATTAAAAGACATAAAAATCAATAAATGAATTATGTAAATCAAGAATGGGGTTAAATCATCTTAACCATTGATAAAAATAACTAAAACCTACTGGAGAAAAATAGTTAAAAGGCAAGAGACATGTGTTACATAATTTAAAGATAAATAATTATGTAAAAATAACTAATTAAATATTATCGTTAAAATAAATGGAAAATACACAAATAAAAGTATAAAAACAGGGAATTATAAATTAAGGAGCATATATATCAGAAGATAATTCAAATGAAACTATTCATAATTTATAAAGACAATTATGACACTTAAAAGTATTTTTAAGGAATTATTTAGTAAATAAATCAATAAAGTGAATAAATAAGTAATTAAATATTATTAAATTAAATAAGTAATTACAAATCAGAGAATATACATAAATATTAATATTATAAGACCACTAATGTCAAATATTATTACTAAGCAAAGTGTACAATGGAAATCATATAAATCAAAGCCAAACTACCGAAATTCCAATAAACGTACAAAAACGTATAATGAGAAAACGACTCCTACCACCAAATCTCTTATACCCAAACAATGAGAGCATCATAATGCACTTAAACTCCATAATCTAATAACAACTAAAGATGGGCAAGTCTACTAGTATACATCTCATGATCTAGCTCACTAGTTCATGTCACGCGAAACTTACGTCGTGAATATATACGTTATGGTTTAGGCTTGCTTGAGGCGCAACAAATCAATGAAAATCCTTTTTGAAGCACTTTAATTGCTTAAGAAATGAGGCTAAAATCACTATTTCGGTAAACGATTTTTAAGCTTAAAATCCTCAAAATAAGCAAGACACAAGAGAGGTTGAATTGATATGAATTTTTATTGATAAAAGTTGCCTAAAAGGCCTGGGATTTTTGACCAAAATGTTTAGTGATGATTTCTAAGAATTTCCATGAATTATTGAATTTAAATGGTAATTAAAAGACATAAAAATCAATAAATGAATTATGTAAATCAAGAATGGGGTTAAATCATCTTAACCATTGATAAAAATAACTAAAACCTACTGGAGAAAAATAGTTAAAAGGCAAGAGACATGTGTTACATAATTTAAAGATAAATAATTATGTAAAAATAACTAATTAAATATTATCGTTAAAATAAATGGAAAATACACAAATAAAAGTATAAAAACAGGGAATTATAAATTAAGGAGCATATATATCAGAAGATAATTCAAATGAAACTATTCATAATTTATAAAGACAATTATGACACTTAAAAGTATTTTTAAGGAATTATTTAGTAAATAAATCAATAAAGTGAATAAATAAGTAATTAAATATTATTAAATTAAATAAGTAATTACAAATCAGAGAATATACATAAATATTAATATTATAAGACCACTAATGTCAAATATTATTACTAAGCAAAGTGTACAATGGAAATCATATAAATCAAAGCCAAACTACCGAAATTCCAATAAACGTACAAAAACGTATAATGAGAAAACGACTCCTACCACCAAATCTCTTATACCCAAACAATGAGAGCATCATAATGCACTTAAACTCCATAATCTAATAACAACTAAAGATGGGCAAGTCTACTAGTATACATCTCATGATCTAGCTCACTAGTTCATGTCACGCGAACTTACGTCGTGAATATATACGTTATGGTTTAGGCTTGCTTGAGGCGCAACAAATCTAAGCGAAGGAATCGTGTTTGATCAGCCCCTTTCACTCTCTAATCAAGTGAGTCAAAGCCCCTTTTCAAACTCCTGTATATGTTTTACTTGCGGGGTGAAAAGCATGATTAATTAAAAGGACTTTCTCTTATGACATGATTCTTTGAAATAATGATAATGATATGGGAATTATATTGTATGTTCAACGTTTATATGTTATATGATGAGCTTGAGTACCGTCAAATGGTGGTCCCCTGTACACTACTATTAACTCATTTGAGGCCTGTAGTTAGAGGGTTGCGCAACTAGGATTTGTCCCCCCATCCACTATTATAGGTAACGGTGGGATGTTTGGTCTGCCTTTGTGGCCACCTTCATTGCCAGTCCGGCCTCGCGGTGCTCTAACTACCATATATTTATGGTCGTCTCCATGGCACGACCCTTGGTTATCTTTATGCACGTGATTGACAGCATGTGCTTATCATTATCTTATCATTTGGGACTATATATCTGATTTTTGGGACATAACCGGTCTTAGTAGTGGCTTAAGAACAATCTCATCAAATTATGTCATGGTAGTCTTACCATTGACCAAGAGGTATTGATATTATATTATGGATGGAAATTATTGATTGAACATACGGTTTGGGTATGGACAGTATGATGGAATTCTTGGAAATTTTATGACATATTATTTCTTGAATTGGATTAAATATATGTGTGTTGTTAGCATAAACCTATGAACTCACTCAACTCTCGTAGTTGACACTTTTTCTTCATGCTTTTTAGGTCTAGGGCAGTAAGTTAGCATTTGGACCGCCTCATGGATGATGTGTTTAATTGTTGCATGTTGGACTAGTAATGCGAACATTTGATCTTTTGATAATGAATTTGGTTATGTAATATTTATTAAACGTCAACTTGAACTTGTAACCTTTTGAATTTGAATGTCATTTGAAACTTTATGTTGATGTTTTCTACTTAATCTTTTTGTACCATGTCGTTCTGTGGCATCTCGTGTTTCCGCCCTCGTCGGGGTGTTACAAAATCAATGCCGCCATGCCAAACAATGCCACCCAAATTGCGGAGAATGTGACCGCTACACTCAACACGGCTAGAAGGCAAGATGGAGGAGGCAATGCCAATGAAAGGAATGCTTACAAGACTTTCACGTCTTGCAATCCCAAGGAGTTTTATGGGACAGAAGGTCCTGTTGGATTGCTCACATGGTTCCAAAGCATGGAAACCATTTTGAATATCATCGATTGCGCACCGGCCGACCGTGTCAAGTTTGCGGCCAGCAAGCTCCAAGGAAGGGCACTCACTTGGTGGAACCTCCGAGTCACTACGAGAGGTCGCGCCGTAATGAATGCCTTGACTTGGGAGAAACCCAAGGAGGAAATGAAGCAGGAATACTGTCCCCGCCCAGCGGTGCAAAAGTTGGAGATTGAGTTTTGGGGCCATGCTATGAAAGGAATGGAGCTGGAGGCATATGCCATTCGCTTCCACGAGTTGTGTGTGCTAGTACCTGAGATGGTGAACACTGAGGCTAAGAAGGTTGAAAGGTTTATCTATGGATTAGTACCTGAGATCAGATTGATGGTCACGGCCGCTAACCCTACCACAATTGAAGAAGCTATAAGCTTGGCAACCAAGTTAGTAAATGACTTGGTTAGGAGTGGAAGATACTCGCGTGGTGAATCAAGCTCTAGGCAAGGAGGAGGAAATCGATTTGGTGATAGGAAAGGTAATGGGCCAGATAAAAGACAAAAAGTAGTGAGAAACTATGGAATTGCCGATGTTAACCCCAACCCAAATGGTGGCATGCCGCCAAGATGTAATCGCTGTGGAAACCACCATCGAGGAGAATGTAGGCAGTGCACGACTTGCAACCGATTTGGACACCTTGCTGCCTATTGCCGAAGTGGAGCAAGAGTTGGAGGAAACCCCGGAGCATGTCGTGAATGTGGAGCCATGGATCATTGGAGGAACGCCTGCCCTAGGTTGGGAAGGGCTCAAGGAGGTCGTGGAAACATGAACAATAATCGTGGGAATTTTCGAAATGTTGGCAACCGTGGGAATCAAGCAAACCAAGGAAATAATGGGAATCGGGTGAACCAAGGAAATGGTGGAAATAGAGAAAATGGAGGGAATCAAGGTAACAACGTGAATCGAGGAAACCAAGGAGGTCCAGCAAGAGGACGGGTGTATGCAATGGGAGCAAATGAGGCACGTGATGACCCAAATGTCATCGTAGGTACGTTTCCATTAAATAATGTCTATGCCTCTATGTTGTTTGATTCTGGAGCCGAGAGAAGTTTCATTTCCTTTGAATTTAAAGAATTAATTGATGAGATACCTAGTGAGCTTGAGGAAACTTATTATGTTGAATATGCTAATGGAAACGAGTATAAGACTAAGGAAATTATTGCTGATTGTAAGTTAACTTTAGATGAGAAGGACTATAGTATAGACTTGATTCCCATAGAAATAGGAAGTTTTGATGTGATAGTAGGAATGGATTGGTTGTCGAAAATGCGTGCTGAAATAATTTGCCATGAAAAGATCATAAAAATTCCTTTAGATAGCGGTGAGGTGCTAATAGTTCAAGGCCAAAAGGCGGGATTCCAACCCAAGATAGTGTCGTCTATGAAAGTGAGGAAGTATTTACTCAAGGAATACCACACATACTTGGCACAAGTAGTGGATAAGCGAGTGAGAGATAAGGATCCTCTCAAGGTAACAGTGGTTAGAGATTTTCTAGATGTATTTCTGGACGAACTACCTGGACTTCCCCCAGCGAGACAAGTAGAGTTTAGTATCGATTTAGTTCCCGGGGCAGCCCCCTTAGCTAAAGCACCGTATAGGCTAGCGCCCTACGAAATGCGAGAACTCTCGGAGCAATTGCAAGAATTGCTTGATAAAGGTTTAATCCAACCTAGTTCTTCGCCATGGGGTGCGCCAATTCTCTTTGTCAAGAAAAAGGATGGAACTCTGAGGATGTGCATCGACTATAGAGAGTTGAATAAATTGCCGATCAAGAATAGGTATCCGCTGCCGCGAATAGACGATTTATTCGATCAACTGCAAGGAGCGTCGCATTTCTCGAAAATTGACCTTAGGTCCGGCTATCATCAGTTGAGGGTACGAGAAGAAGATGTACCTAAAACGGCCTTTAGAACTCGCTATGGGCATTATGAGTTTCTAGTGATGCCATTTGGTCTCACAAATGCGCCAGCCGTTTTCATGGACCTAATGAATAGGATTTGTAGGCCATACTTGGACAAATTCGTCATAGTGTTCATCGATGACATTTTGATATACTCTAGAAGTAAGGAGGAGCACGAGAAGCACCTGAGGATAATCTTGCAGCTACTTAGAGACGAGAAGCTATATGCTAAGTTTTCTAAGTGTGAATTTTGGCTACGTCAAGTCCAATTTCCGGGGCACGTTGTGAACGAAGAAGGAATCCATGTAGATCCGTTTAAGATAGAAGCAATCAAGAAATGGGAGACACCCAAGACACCAACGGAAGTTCGTAGCTTCCTAGGTTTGGCGGGTTATTATAGGAGGTTCATCCAAGGATTCTCTAAGATTGCGGTACCTTTAACCCAATTGACCCAAAAGTCAAGAGAGTTCGAATGGGGTGAAGAACAAGAGCAAGCGTTTCAAACGCTTAAGAACATGTTGTGTGAAGCACCAATACTAGCATTGCCGGATGGAATGGAAGGATTTGTAGTATATTGTGATGCGTCGAATAAAGGGCTAGGGTGCGTACTAATGCAAAGAGACAAGGTTATTGCATACGCATCTAGGCAATTGAAGCCACATGAGAAGAATTATTCGACACACAATTTGGAGCTAGGAGCCGTAGTGTTTGCCTTGAAGATATGGCGACATTATCTTTATGGCACTAAGTGCACCATATTTACCGATCACAAGAGCTTGCAACACATCTTCGATCAGAAGATGTTGAACATGAGGCAAAGGAGGTGGATGGAGCTGCTTAACGATTACGAGTGCGAAATTAAGTACCACCCCGGAAAGGCAAATGTGGTTGCTGACGCTCTTAGTAGGAAGGTGAGCACTAGGGTGTCGAGGACAAGAATTAACCACTTACGAGTGAAAATGACTCTAAGGGACAAATTCTTAGAAGATCAAGCAAGGGCTTTTGAAGGGAAGAACATTGAAGAAGAGGCCTTGAGTGGGGTAGAAACAAGGTTCGATAGGGATGATGAAGGCATTTTGTATTTCAAGGGAAGAGCTTGGGTCCCAAGGATCAATGGGTTGAGAGAGGTATTAATGAATGAAGCTCACAATTCAAAATACTCGATTCATCCGGGAGCGGATAAGATGTACCAAGGTCTAAAAAGGGACTTTTGGTGGCCTGGGATGAAAGGTGATGTAGCCCTATATGTGAGCCGATGCATGACTTGTGCGATGGTCAAAGCTGAGCACCAAAAGCCAGCTGGACTTTTAAAGCAGCCGGAAATTTCCGAGTGGAAGTGGGAGCAAATAGCAATGGACCTAGTGACGAAATTGCCTCGGACAAAGAAAGGTCATGATGTTATATGGGTGATTGTTGATCGTCTTACGAAATCAGCCCATTTCATCCCCATCAAAGAAGATTGGAACACTGAGCGTTTGGCGCGTCTGTACGTTGAAAAGATTGTGACATTGCATGGTGTACCTCTGTCCATAATATTCGATAGGGATGGTAGGTTTACCTCACGTTTCTGGGGTCTTGTGCAAGAAGCAATGGGCACTACGCTAGCATTAAGCACGGCTTACCACCCATAAACGGATGGGCAAAGTGAGCGTACGATACAAACGCTGGAGGATATGCTAAGGGCTTGCGCATTAGAATTTAGTGGAAGTTGGGATGAACACTTGCCATACGCGGAATTTACTTACAACAATAGTTATCACTCTAGCATACAATGTGCGACGTTTGAAGCTCTATACGGGTGTAAATGTAGATCACCCATGTGTTGGGTAGAGGCGGGTGAGAGAAGCCTAGCTACCGTTGATTTTGTCCAAGAGACAACGGACAAGGTGGCGATCATTAAAGAAAAGCTTAAGGCCGCAAGAGATCGGCAAAAGAGTTATGCGGACCAAAGGAGGAAGCCCCTAGAATTTGAGGTTGGCGACAAGGTACTATTAAAGGTGTCGCCATGGAAGGGGACCGTAAGGTTCGGCAAAAGAGGAAAGTTGAGCCCCCGATACATTGGGCCATTCGAAATTGTTGCTAGAATAGGCCCCGTAGCCTATAAGTTGAAATTACCCCAAGAATTGGGAGATGTTCATGACACATTCCATGTGTCGAACTTGAAGAAATGTGTGGCGGATGATTCGAAAGTGGTCCCACTTGAAGAACTACGTGTGGAAGATAAGCTCCAATTCCGTGAGGAGCCAATAGAAGTTCTCGACCGCAATGAGAAACGCCTTAAGAGAAGCAAGATCCCTATCGTTAAAGTTAGATGGGATACGAAACGCGGACCCGAGTTTACTTGGGAGCGCGAGGACTTTATACGCGAGAAATATCCGCACTTACTCCCTAAGCAAATTCAAATTCCGAGACGGAATTCTTCTAAGGGGGTAAGGATGTAACAACCCTACTTTTTAACATTATATATGTTCTAGTTATGTTGTCTATGATCCCGCAAGCCATAGTTATACTTGAAGCTAGTAGATAATGCCCCTAATTTAGCAATCCAAAGCTATTGTTCAGTTCTAAATTTAATTTATAACATGCCATTGAACAAAATTTTATTGATGATTAATCAAGTTATAAACGATAAAATGAGCCTCACAAGTTGAAATATCAATCAGAATTCTTATAAATGCCCAACAAATCAATCACCAAACCAATTTAAGTAAATATGACATGAGAATAAAGATTTCTATCTCAAAGTATATTTATAAATTAATATGTACATAAAAGTGTTTAAATAACAATAAGTATATATATATATATATATGCTTAAAATAAATACAAGTTTATAAATAAAGGCTTATGTAACAAATTAAAAACACAAAAATATATACATACATACCTATATACACGACATATATATATATATACACATACTAGAATAAAAATTTACTTACACTACAAACTAATACAATTAACCTTACAAAATACATATACATACACCTAACACATACATACATTTTATACAACAAATTTTATATAAAAAAAAAGAGAGAAAGACTCTCCAAATGCCCATGAGGCCCCCCCCCCCCCTTCACACCACACACAATCACTTCAAACTATACTTACACTCTTTCACTCTTGGAACTCACCACTCCAACACACACTCCTTACACTCTTCACACACTTCTTTTCTCTCAAGAAAAACTCATACTTTCTTCTTGTTTTCTTTGTAATATACACTTAATGAGGGCAAAGTTGATAGGATCTTTCTTTCCATGCTCATGCATGTCGAATCTAAGAAGAAAAATCCAAGGATTCAACAAGTTTAAGACCCAAAAGTGTTGTTATAGATTAGTAGCTTTTAAAGTGATTTCCTTTTTGATAGATCTATATGTTTTTGTATGTTTTTGAAGAATATATTCTGAGATTTTTCATTAAAAAGATGTTTTTATGTTATTGAATGTTAGATCTATAAAAGTTGATATTAAAAAGTGTTGATTTGAATGCATGTATGCTAGATTTAAGAAAGTTGGATCTTTTGTTGGATTATGAGATGGATATGGACTTGTTATAAGTGAAAAATATGTTAATATTAATGTTAATATTCTGGAAAAATTTATGAAATAACAAAAAGACAAAGCTTGGACCAAAACATGTTAAAATAAGCTAGAAATCATAAACCGGAAACACGCAAAAATGCATTTTTAGCACACACATGAACCATAATCTTATGACCAAGGAAATATGATAAACCTACTGGAAATAAGTTGAAATAAAAGTGTAAAACTCAGATCTTTTGGTTCATGACACAATAAGCTCAAAAATCACATTTTCGGGTCAAATAATCACTAACCGAAAGCACTAAATTGCACATTTCACACCACTACCACTATCACGACTTTGGACATCAAAATATGATGAACTTTCTGGAAATAATGAAACAAGAATGAAAACCCCTTTTGAAGCACTTTAATTGCTTAAGAAATGAGGCTAAAATCACTATTTCGGTAAACGATTTTTAAGTTTAAAATCCTCAAAATAAGCAAGACACAAGAGAGGTTGAATTGATATGAATTTTTATTGATGATTAATCAAGTTATAAACGATAAAATGAGCCTCACAAGTTGAAATATCAATCAGAATTCTTATAAATGCCCAACAAATCAATCACCAAACCAATTTAAGTAAATATGACATGAGAATAAAGATTTCTATCTCAAAGTATATTTATAAATTAATATGTACATAAAAGTGTTTAAATAACAATAAGTATATATATATATACAAATGAGGGCAAAGTTGATAGGATCTTTCTTTCCATGCTCATGCATGTCGAATCTAAGAAGAAAAATCCAAGGATTCAACAAGTTTAAGACCCAAAAGTGTTGTTATAGATTAGTAGCTTTTAAAGTGATTTCCTTTTTGATAGATCTATATGTTTTTGTATGTTTTTGAAGAATATATTCTGAGATTTTTCATTAAAAAGATGTTTTTATGTTATTGAATGTTAGATCTATAAAAGTTGATATTAAAAAGTGTTGATTTGAATGCATGTATGCTAGATTTAAGAAAGTTGGATCTTTTGTTGGATTATGAGATGGATATGGACTTGTTATAAGTGAAAAATATGTTAATATTAATGTTAATATTCTGGAAAAATTTATGAAATAACAAAAAGACAAAGCTTGGACCAAAACATGTTAAAATAAGCTAGAAATCATAAACCGGAAACACGCAAAAATGCATTTTTAGCACACACATGAACCATAATCTTATGACCAAGGAAATATGATAAACCTACTGGAAATAAGTTGAAATAAAAGTGTAAAACTCAGATCTTTTGGTTCATGACACAATAAGCTCAAAAATCACATTTTCGGGTCAAATAATCACTAACCGAAAGCACTAAATTGCACATATCACACCACTACCACTATCACGACTTTGGACATCAAAATATGATGAACTTTCTGGAAATAATGAAACAAGAATGAAAACCCCTTTTGAAGCACTTTAATTGCTTAAGAAATGAGGCTAAAATCACTATTTCGGTAAACGATTTTTAAGTTTAAAATCCTCAAAATAAGCAAGACACAAGAGAGGTTGAATTGATATAAATTTTTATTGATAAAAGTTGCCTAAAAGGGCTGGGATTTTTGGCTAAAATGTTTAGTGGTGATTTTTAAGAATTTCCATAAATTGTTGAATTTAAATGGTAATTAAAAGGCAAATAAATCAATAAATAAATATGTAAATCATGAATTTGGCTAAATCTTCTTAACCATTGATAAAAATAACTAAAACCTACTGGAGAAAAATAGTTAAGAGTCAAGAGTCATGTGTTACATAATTTAAAGATAAATAATTAAGTAAAAATAACTAATTAAATATTATTATTGAAAACTAATGGAAAATACACAAATAAAAGTATAAAACATGAAATTATAAATTAAGAAGCATATATATCAGAATATAACCCAACTAAAATCATTCATAATTTATAAAGACAATTATGACACTTAAAAGTATTTTTAAGAAATTATTTAATTAATAAATCAATAAAATGAATAAATAAATAATTAAATAATATTAAATTAAATAAAAACTTATAAATCAGAAAATATTCATAAACACCAATATTATAAGGTAACTAATGTCAAATATTATGATTAAACAAAGTATACAATGGAAATCATATAAATCAAAGCCAAACTACCGAAATTTCAATAAACGTACAAAATGTATAACGAGAAATGACCTTCATCACCAAATCTCTTATAACCAAATAATGAGAGCATCATAATGCACTTAAACTCCATAATCTAATAACCACCAAAGATGGGCAAGTCTACTAGTATACATCTCATGATCTAGCTCACTAGTTCATGTCACGCGAACTTACGTCGTGGTTTAGGCTTGCTTGAGGCGCAACAAATCTAGACGAAGATCTCGCATTTGATCAGCCCCTAACACTCTCAAATCAAGTGAGTCATAGCCCCCTTTCAAACTCTTTATGTGTTTTACTTTCGGGGTAAAAAGCATGATAAATAAAATTGCTTTATATATATGAATGATTCTTGAAAGAATGATTATGAAATGGGATATATTGTATGTTCAATGTGTTATAAGTTATACGATGAGCTTGAGTTCTGTCAAACTGTGATACTTCGGTACACTACTATTAACTCCGATAGTGGAGGCCTGTAGTTAGAGGGTTGCGCAACTAGGAGTCGTCCACTCACCCACTAAATAGGTAACGGTGGAATGTTTGGTCTGCCTTTGTGGCCACCTTCATTGCCAGTCCGACCCGAGCGGTGCTCTAATCTACTTTATATATTATTGGTCGTCTCCATGGCACGACCCCAATTATGATTAAACAAAGTATACAATGGAAATCATATAAATCAAAGCCAAACTACCGAAATTTCAATAAACGTACAAAATGTATAACGAGAAATGACCTTCATCACCAAATCTCTTATAACCAAATAATGAGAGCATCATAATGCACTTAAACTCCATAATCTAATAACCACCAAAGATGGGCAAGTCTACTAGTATACATCTCATGATCTAGCTCACTAGTTCATGTCACGCGAACTTACGTCGTGGTTTAGGCTTGCTTGAGGCGCAACAAATCTAGACGAAGATCTCGCATTTGATCAGCCCCTAACACTCTCAAATCAAGTGAGTCATAGCCCCCTTTCAAACTCTTTATGTGTTTTACTTTCGGGGTAAAAAGCATGATAAATAATTAAATAATATTAAATTAAATAAAAACTTATAAATCAGAAAATATTCATAAACACCAATATTATAAGGTAACTAATGTCAAATATTATGATTAAACAAAGTATACAATGGAAATCATATAAATCAAAGCCAAACTACCGAAATTTCAATAAACGTACAAAATGTATAACGAGAAATGACCTTCATCACCAAATCTCTTATAACCAAATAATGAGAGCATCATAATGCACTTAAACTCCATAATCTAATAACCACCAAAGATGGGCAAGTCTACTAGTATACATCTCATGATCTAGCTCACTAGTTCATGTCACGCGAACTTACGTCGTGGTTTAGGCTTGCTTGAGGCGCAACAAATCTAGACGAAGATCTCGCATTTGATCAGCCCCTAACACTCTCAAATCAAGTGAGTCATAGCCCCCTTTCAAACTCTTTATGTGTTTTACTTTCGGGGTAAAAAGCATGATAAATAAAATTGCTTTATATATATGAATGATTCTTGAAAGAATGATTATGAAATGGGATATATTGTATGTTCAATGTGTTATAAGTTATACGATGAGCTTGAGTTCTGTCAAACTGTGATACTTCGGTACACTACTATTAACTCCGATAGTGGAGGCCTGTAGTTAGAGGGTTGCGCAACTAGGAGTCGTCCACTCACCCACTAAATAGGTAACGGTGGAATGTTTGGTCTGCCTTTGTGGCCACCTTCATTGCCAGTCCGACCCGAGCGGTGCTCTAATCTACTTTATATATTATTGGTCGTCTCCATGGCACGACCCCAATTATGATTAAAGCACTTGATTGACAGCTTGTGCTATGAAATGAAATATTATGTTGTTGGGACATGTAAATGGTCTTAGTAGTGGCTCAAGCATATACTCATCGAATTATGCCTTTGGCTGAATGGAAATTATTATTATTATGGATGGAAATTATTGATTGAACATACGGTTTGGGTACGGATATTATGAACGATATTCTTGGAAACTATATGATTTACTACTTCATAATTTGAATTGGTTGTACGTATGTTTGGTAGAATAAACCTATGAACTCACTCAACTCTCGTAGTTGACACTTTTCCTCCATGCTTTTCAGGTCTAGAGCAGTAAGTTAGCACTATGGACCGCCTCATGGATGATGTGTTATTTGTTGCATGTTGGACTAGTAATGCGAACATTTGATCTTTCGATAATGAATTTGGTTATGTAATGTTTATTAAACGTCAACTTGAACTTGTAACCTTTTGAATTTGAATGTCATTTGAAACTTTATGTTGATGTTTTCTACTTAATCTTTTTGTACCATGTCGTTCTGTGGCATCTCGTGTTTCCGCCCTAGTCGGGGTGTTACACATAGTGCTGGTTGATTGTTATGGGCGGGAAATTGAGTTGAAATTCCAAGTCTAAATACACGAACATCAAGCAAACAACCTTGCTTCTTTTTAAGTACCATATTCTTAACTAGCAATCCATAGATACACAAAAAATACATCACGTACATAGAAGCAAGTATTAATGTTATAAATTGTTTCCGCTCTACTTCAGACCAATATTTAGAGTTTAACTACGAGCAACCAAAAGAAATCATGCTAAATTCTACCAAAACTAATGCTAGAGTCTATTACAAGCAGCCACTAGTTGAAGCCAGAACGGAACATTACATAACATAGTCTATTACAAGCAACCACCCGTTGAAGCCAAAACGGAGCAATACAAAACATAGTCTATTAGGCCGGTGCCAACCCGCCCGTCGACACCCCTTCGAGCGCCTCGTCGATGAGGACTCCGTTGGCAGGGAGTTCGTCGATGGCCGAGTCCTCCCATTCCATCGATGGATCGAAGCTTGTGGACGGGGAAGGGAGCGTGTGTGTGGGGTCCAACTTTAGTTTTATTTTTTTTACAGTAAACAGCCGAAATCGTCCTTGTGGTTTACCCTAATAATCAAGTTTTGTCCTTATCTATCTGAAATGACATTGACAGTCCTTTCTAGAAGGATAAGGTTCAAGTTCAATCATTTATTCAAACAGACGTCATCTCTTCTCCGTTTTCTCCCTCACATACTTTGCACATGAGGTTAGTATGGTCATTTCCACCTCTAAAGGACCTGATAATTTTATCTTTTTCTTCTTTCAGATACATCTTCATACAAACATTAATATTTAGAATATTTTGTAGTTTTAACTTTTACAGATCTGAATTCTAAACAAACCAAAATAAAAATCTCTCCCTTTTTTTTTTCTCCAACACCACCTGCAAATCCAACTAATCTGTAAACTACCTAAAATGAATCTACAAAAGCAAAAGCATATAATTTACGCACCCACTCTTATCTCTATTCTCAATCCTTTTTATCAACACACTATTACATTTTCTATCTCTCTCTATAAACAAAACATATAATTAACACAAAGTCACACACCACCATTTATACCCATATCTTAAAAAATCAACAAATTGAAAACCACACAATCGTCCCTGTGGAAATCACACAAAAGTCCTTGTAAAAATCAACCAGATCCAAAGTCCAGATAATGATGGTAGTGGCATCGCATTCACCATATAGTCATATCAACCCATCACTATTTACCACTACTACTTCCCTTCACAATCGGCTGGTCAAGATCGAACCCACCTAACGAAGCCTAACAACTCAACCACCACAACCCACCGCTACCAGCCACCGCCAAAAGAAACTCCGACAATTCCGACATATCTAGTGCCACTGCAGCCTGTTATTATTGTTATTATTGTGGTGACATTTCCATGGATCTTTATATTCATGAAATGGAAATGGTTGGGTTTTTCAAATCAAACCCAATTGCAAAAAAAAAGTGAGAAAGAGGATCTTTGTTGCTTTTTAGATCGAACCATATGCATGGATCTTTATTGTTTTTTTTAATCTATATTTCCATTAATCTATTATTATTATTATTATTATTATTATGGAGAAAAAAAAATGATAAAAAAAAAAGAGTGAAAGAAGCCGTTGATTTGGGGAAAAAAAAGAGAGATGGATTTTTGTATACATATATACCTCCAGGAATAACCTAACGAAATTCGCCGGCAGAATTACCGCCGGAGCCGGTGTTGTTACGGCAGAAACAAGAATTTACCGATGAAGGCTTAGATTGTAACCACCCAAAAAACTAAGGGTATGTTTGGTAGGGGAATTCAAGCAGGAGAAATGGAAATGATGTGATTTTCTTTGTTTGGTACAACAAAGAAATAGGAGAGAAATTACAACACGGAGAATTGGATTTCTCGAGAAATTGATTTACACTATACCTGATTTCTTTACTTTTTGTGAGGAAATCATTTTCTCCTCATTTTTAGCTATAAAAGCACAACACGGATATATCTATTTCTCTGTTTTTTTCCCTATTTTGAACAAGGATATAAGAAACCCACATACATCTTCCAGGCCCCAAAACAAAAATCGAATACACATTTCACAATAACCCCATCTGTTTTCTGGTGGTGTCGGGGATGGCGATAGTCACAGCAGCGGCGGCGCCAGAGGAGGTATAATCGTTGTAGTCATCGTCGATGAGGTTAACATCACCGCTGTCATCTTAATCTTCTTCTTCTTCGGAAGGATTGATGGCGGTGATACGGTGGTGGTGTTGATCGATGGTGACGATGAGCACCATAGAATATGATCGGCCGTGCATTTTGTTGATTGAAGTTATAAAGTGATGAAAATTGTAAAATTTTATACATGGAATTTGAGATGAAATTGATGAAGTATGTGAGCATCGTAAATTGTTGTTTATCAGTATCAATATATGTATATGCTTTGGATAAAAAGGAGTGAATGGATAAAGAGGGGATGGGATGGTGTTTGATAAAGTTATCGACATTTAATTTACTGTATCTTTAATTGTATATGTTTTTTTCTTCTTTTTTTCACATTTTGATTATTTTTTTTTAAGTTTATGGTCTATTTCTAATGTTTATATGATGATTTTCCTTATTTTCTTACAAAACATAAAAATTGATTTTCAATTCTCATATCAATTTTTTTGTCATTACCAAACAAAGGAATTCATTGGATTTCTCAGTCAATTTCATTTCTCTCAATTTCATTTCTCTGATTCATTTCATTTCTCTGAATTTCTCTCTACCAAATGTGCCCTAATAGATGATGAAGATGAAATTGTCTTGGCTGTGAAGGGGATTATGTGTTTTTCTGGGTGTGAGAATGGTATATGGAGGTAGATGAAGAAGCAAAACAAAAATGTCAAATATGGTCCTTTAAAGACAGAAAAAAACACAAATACCCTCACATGGAAGGCATGTGAGGAAGAAAATGGAAAAGAGATAACGTCCGTTTGAATAAAGGACTAAACTTGAATCTTATCCTCCCAGAAAGGACTGTCAATGTCATTTCAAATAGATAAAGACGAAATTTGATTATTAGGGTAAACCACATGGATGATTTCGGCCGTTTACTCTTTTTATTTTTATTTTTTTGTGTATAGTGTATACATATATGGTATATATTTATGCATGTGAAGATTATTATTTGTATTTTTTGTAACAATCAAACACATTTTATTATCAAAACACATTACAATAAAAAAGACAACACATAATTAAAGAAGACATTACATGATTAAAACATGAAATACATAATAAGGATACGACTACTCGTCATCATCTTTTATTGACATTTTTCCTAAGCCACGGTAAGCGCTTTCGTCGAGCCACCACTTGTCGTGTTGCGGGCATTTGACTTCCCACGTAGTTTTCTCTTCCCCGCAATTGTCGTGGTACGATTCGGCCCAAGTGCATTGGTCACTCAACGTCTGACCGGCCTTAAAAACATCATCGACCACCATCTTGACCTTCTTGATCTCATCTTGCAGAAACAAAGAATATGTCTCTTCATGCTTCTTGACCTTGCGGCCTGGTTCTTGTATTGCCTCAACCTGTTGCTCGCATTATCGCCTTTTCTCCCATAGGTAACCCATGACCCCAGAGAGGTCAGTTTGAAGGAGGGTGTCCTCTTTGATACCAGCCATGATTCGTGTTTTCATCTCATCTTCGGTCAGACGAGGTCGGTGAACATTCTTTTTTGATGATGAGGACGCCATTTGGTTAGAAAGAGTGAGTGAGTTTGTAGAAGAAGGAAAATTGGAATGGTGATGAAACTGAATTGTGCTATGGGTTGGTATTTATAGAGTGACAATCCAGGTAGCCGTTCAGGGACTGGAAGTGTAAATGTTTTTGAATTTTTGGCCGTTTGAGGGACTAAAAGTGTAAATATTTTGAATTCAAACGTTGGAGGGACTAATTGTGTAAATATTTTGAATTTTGAACGTTGGAGGAGCGTCTTTGTAGTCTATCTATAAATACTGGGTCCTTATCAAAGATTTCAGATCAAAACACAAACTTTTATACATCTAAAATGGCTTCTTCATCAAATGTCCCAAACCGAAAACCACCAATGACTATCGTTCAAGTGGACGACAGTATCATGGCTGATATCCTCGACCACCAATTGTTTAAAGAGGAACTTGTTGCAGTTATGCGAAAACTAAGTGCGAAGAAGCAATGGTGTCGAGAACAAATTAGTTATATACAAACCGGGTATTGTACTGAACTTGAGTGTCAATACTTTACTTATTTGCAGGGGAAGATCGACAAGATCCAAGTTGCTCTGGAACAACTTAATTGTGCGGTTACCACCTTGGAGCATTTGATCATAAATGCCAAAGCAGTTTATGAGATGAAGAAATAAGTTTTTAATATGTTGTAAGAACTATTATGTTTCTAAATTATGTTGTAATGTTTCTAAATTATGTTGTAATGTTTCTAAATTATGTTGTAATGTTTTAAATTATGTTGTAATGTTTTAAATTATGTTGTAATGTTTCTAAATTATGTTGTAATGTTTCTAAATTATGAATAAAAGTTTGTTGTTATTAAATTACAAAGTAGGCATTACAATACATAGAACACACTTAATTAAAATACTAGAACACACTTAATTAAAATACTAAAACATACATAATTAAAATACGAAAACAGACTTTATTAAAATACGAAAACAGACTTAATTAAAAGTAGGCAACCGTGATAAGCTCCCTGAAGCACTGCTCGTATCGGAAGTCACTCCCATAATTCTCGCGGTACTCCTGATGCGCCGTTGCATAGAGCAACTCATCAGATAAGGTCCTCCTCTGTGCCTTCAGCCTCGTATAGATTGCCTCAAACTGCTTACATTCATTGCGAATTTTGCTGAAGTGACCTAGTAGTTGAGATTTGGTCCGTGGACCTTCAGTCGTGTTCATGTTGAACCTTTCAGATATGTAGGTCCAAGTGTTTTTGTTTGGGTTAGCCATTTCACATCCTTGTATCCAACACTTGGATAACAAAAGATCTTCAGATTCAGACCACCTTCGTGTCGCCATTTTGAAATTGAAAGGTTTGAGGAAGATAAAAATGAGTTGAAAGAAGTTGTTGTGTTTTGAAATGGATGCGTTAAGTTGAGTATAAATAGGGGGAAAAAATGCCTACTAGCCGTTATTTTCAAAAATTCAATTTTTTTTTAATTCGAATTATTTTAAGTTAAACGGGCCCCACAAACCGAATATAATAATGAAAGTTTAGGGTTTATTTGGTAATTATATAATTTTGTTAAATATAAAATAAGAATATAAAAGTTGAGGAAGAGATGAGGAAGAAGTGAGGAAGAGGTAGGGTTGGTAGTGAGTGAGGAAGAGGTGATTTAGGAGAGAGAAAAGCTGATGTGGCAGTGAGGAAGAGGAGGGTGGTAGTGAGTGAGGAAGAGGAGGGTTGGTAGGAGTGAGGAAGAGTAGTTGGTAGTGAGTGAGGAAAAGATGAGGAAGAGGTGAGGAAGAGGTAGGGTTGGTAGTGAGTGAGGAAGAGGTGATTTAGGAGAGAGAAAAGCTGATGTGGCAGTGAGGAAGAGGAAGGATGGTGTCTTGGGTTGGCAGAGGCCTTACAAGCAGCCACCCGTTGAAGCCAGAACGGAACAATACAAAACATAGTCTAATACTAGCAGTCACTCGTTGAAGCCAAAACGGAATAATACAGGATATGGTCAATTACAAGCAGCGACTCGTTGAAGTTACAATGGAACACTACCAAACATAGTCGCATTACCTGCGGAAAATAACAAACGTGTTACCGGTCAAAAATGAAGAACAGAACAGAACTGCAATATAAGCAACTATCCGTACTCTAATTGGTTTTTAACTGTTGATTCACATATATGACTTCTCCATGCAAAATCTCAAGATTTTGACAACTTACTATGCTTAATACATAACACCACAAGATACGATTGTAGAATCTTTTTGCAAGCAAGAAACTATCGTTTAGATCACATACTAGCACCGTTTTGGGGTTGAGAAACACGCAACAAACAGGAGCCATTTTGGTTCTCGGTCAAAATCAAAGCTTTCGTAAGTCTTTTATATGATTCTAAGTTCGTTTCTTTCTCACACATCAAATTTCACACAAAAGCTAAACAAATCTAGTTTTGGGGATAATTGCAGCTTGGTTTTAAGCTCAAAAACAGGCTTGAACAGCAGCTATACATCACTAGATATAACAACACCTAGTTTTGGTCTTGGCCAAACTAAAAAAAGGACTCTCTTTTTTTCCTTAGCACTGTATTCTTGAGTTTTTTTTAATAGAAAGGGGAAGAAAGGAAAAGAAAAACCAAAAAAATCTATTCTTGAGTTTTTTTTATCAAGAGAAAGGAAAAGATTTGATAAGAAAACTGATGATGTAGGGTAAATCTTACCCGAATATATATATTAATCGAAACAAGATTAGAAGAAAGAATGTAATCTTAATTTGAAATTCAGCATATATATATATATATTATATATATATATATATGGCAAGGCTGTCGAGCCCTAATCAAATATACATATACATATATATATTCGAAACAAATAAAGAAAAGGGAGAAAAAGATAAGGTAAAGAGGTGTCGAGCCCTAGAAGAGGAGCCACACTCAGCGAAGCCTAGACAAGAGAGAGAGAAGCGAAGCTTAAGAGAGAGGAGCGAAGCTTAGGAGAGAGGAGCGGTGCTAAGGAGGCTGTCGAATCGGTCCTTACTCCGAGTGGGGCCCACTGGTGAGGCGTGAAGGTAGAAGTGGGACCCAACCGAGGCTAGCAAGGAGGAGAGAGAATCGGTTCTTAAAGCTAGGCAAGGAAGTCTAAAGATAGATGGAGTAGAGGAGATAGAATCAGACTCCAAATTATATACATATAAATATATATGGAGACTCCTCCTAGGATTCTGTCAAGGCTAGATTGGATTTCAAGGAAAGCATTGGAGCGGGCCCCACGTCTAGTGAATCCTAGGAAGAGATAAGACGAGGTATCACTTCTAACCTAGGAGTGTGGAGCTGCGACAACAAATTGACAATATATATATATATATTGTAATGCCAAGCTAGGTAAAGGCTTGTATGGCCAGCCCATTTGACAGTTAGAAATCTCGAATGGGCTTAAGTCCATTTCCTTCCATCTAGGAGTTTAAAATAAAGCTAGCAAAGGCTCGGCATCATGGCTAAACTTCAGAGCTTACCTATTTTGAATAAACATTTATTCATACATATTAAGTGTTACAATTAATGTGTCACAATACATATTATCACTACACGTGGCTTGCTAACGTACTCTGGAACCTTCTATACCTCGTACTGGGCCAGGCCCATTTCTGACAGGCCCAATGTACGAAGTAACCCTAATCTATGGCTTATAAATAGTCCCTATGATGGGATGTCAGAGCCATTCCATCCACAATCAATTCAGTCATCATCAATTCATTTTTTTTAATAGAAAGGGGAAGAAAGGAAAAGAAAAACCAAAAAAATCTATTCTTGAGTTTTTTTTATCAAGAGAAAGGAAAAGATTTGATAAGAAAACTGATGATGTAGGGTAAATCTTACCCGAATATATATATTAATCGAAACAAGATTAGAAGAAAGAATGTAATCTTAATTTGAAATTCAGCATATATATATATATATATATATATAATATATATATATATATATATATATATATATATATATATATATATATATATATATATATATATATATATATATATATATATATATATATATATATATATATATATATATATATATATATATATATATATATATATATATATATATATATATATATATATATATATATATATATATATATATATATATATATATATATATATATATATATATATATATATATATATATATATATATATATATATATATATATATATATATATATATATATATATATATATATATATATATATATATATATATATATATATATATATATATATATATATATATATATATATATATATATATATATATATATATATATATATATATATATATATATATATATATATATATATATATATATATATATATATATATATATATATATATATATATATATATATATATATATATATATATATATATATATATATATATATATATATATATATATATATATATATATATATATATATATATATATATATATATATATATATATATATATATATATATATATATATATATATATATATATATATATATATATATATTATATTGTTTCCTTATTTAAAATCATTTATATATAAGTATATATATACACAAATGAAAATATATATATATATATTGACAATATATATATATATATTGTAATGCCAAGCTAGGTAAAGGCTTGTATGGCCAGCCCATTTGACAGTTAGAAATCTCGAATGGGCTTAAGTCCATTTCCTTCCATCTAGGAGTTTAAAATAAAGCTAGCAAAGGCTCGGCATCATGGCTAAACTTCAGAGCTTACCTATTTTGAATAAACATTTATTCATACATATTAAGTGTTACAATTAATGTGTCACAATACATATTATCACTACACGTGGCTTGCTAACGTACTCTGGAACCTTCTATACCTCGTACTGGGCCAGGCCCATTTCTGACAGGCCCAATGTACGAAGTAACCCTAATCTATGGCTTATAAATAGTCCCTATGATGGGATGTTAGAGCCATTCCATCCACAATCAATTCAGTCATCATCAATTCATTCTCACATACAACATTCTCTTCAATAACATTACATCCAATAACATTATCATCAACACATTCATCATCAATTAATCATAAACAATAAATCACATTATATTCATATCCTCCAAAGATCGAAACGTCTCTTTGGGAAAATCATCAAGCACCTTAGATTCGTCAAGAGTTTATTAGGTTTGCACTACTTTGTAGGAGATCTTGATGATTTTCTTGGTTAAAACCCATCTTTGATTGAGCTTCACATCTTCATGCTCAAACATTGGCGCCATCCGTGAATTTATTGATCACTGGACGGTTTTGTTTTATTAGAAATCAAAAATCATCATTGATTCTTGTTTATTTCTTGTTTGTTTCTTAGCATCATATGGCTGAGGAATTTACTCCTGTTTCCCAGGTTATACCTTCTGGGTTGGGGAAGGGTGTTGATGGAGATGATTCTCCAATAAATCTGGAAACTTCTGAAATAGGTGAGATTCAAAATACCTCAGGAGAAAGATTTCCAAATTTTGGTCCTAGATCTAGTGAGGTTGTGACAAATGCAACAAATGTTGTTTCTGGCGGTGGATCTAGGTTGCCACCCAGGGTAAGCTTTGCATCTAGCCTTGGGTCTGGTAGTGTTAGTGTGGGACCACTTTTCTCCACACCTTCACCCTCTGTATCTCCCTTTGTATCTTTATTTACAACACCCCCAACTAGCACATCTCCTATCACTATGCTCTCTTCGGGTCCTAGTCAGTTGAGCTCTCACATAACTAGCTTGACCAGCCTAACCATGACTGGAGGTCAGACATCGTTGCAATCAATGGCCAGCTCCTCTCAATCTGTCACCATTCAGGAGAGCCATTTGTTGGAATTGATAAAGTTAGCTGCCAAGAACACTCAGCAAGTACAAGCTCCACCACCAACTCCAACTGATTGGTTTGCTCAAATCTCTGCTGCATTAAGGCCAGCTCTGCCTCAGCCGGCCCCACAACCCGCTCCACAGCCTACAGGCATGGAGTCAATCATGAAGTTATTGGTAGACGAAATGAAAAAGCAAAAGCCAGTAGAGCCAGCTCCTGAACCAGTTAACCCAGCAAAAGAATTGTTGAAAATGCTAAAGATAGCAGCGGGGGAGGAGGCTGATGAGCAAGCAAGGGTGGCCACTGTGCCAAAGTCTGCAACAAAGTCAAAGTTTTGTGACTGGGTGGTAAACTATGCCTTCCCAGACGGTCAGAAGGTTCCCACTATCGTTGGCACTTATGATGGTACTAGAGACCCAGAAGATCATCTCGCAATCTATGATCAAGCCGTACTAACTGAGAAGTGGGTGGACCCCGTGGCATGTCACTTGTTCCCAGGTACTTTGCAGGGTTATGCTTTGGAATGGTTCACCAAGCTTCCTGAGAAGAGTATAAAAAACTATGAAGATTTAAAGAAGAAGTTTATAGGACAGTTTGTCCAGCAGAAGAAGCGTCAGAGAAGTCACCTGGAAGCTCACTTGATTAGACAAAGAGAAAGCGAATCATTGAGGGACTTCATCTCAAGATACACTAAGGAGTGTCAGAAAATACCAAGTCTCCCTGAAAGCCAGCAAGTCTCAGGTTTTACTTTAGCATTGCTCCCTGGCGAACTCCAAGACGATCTAAGCAGAAGAATCCCGTTGACGTTTGGAGAGGCTACAGATAGGGCGTTCGATTTTATTCGCTCCAAGGAAACTGCCCTTCTTGTGAAGGGGGCAGTCAGAAAGGATAGGCCTGGGGGAGGTCCTGGGACGTCGGGAGGCTTGGGTGGTGGAAGGTATGATATTAGAAGAAATGATAGAAGGTTTGATCATAGAGACACTAAAAGGAGAGAAGAAAGAAGAGATGATAGGAGAAATGACAGAAGGGAGAAGAGGAGTGGCCCGTATGACAGAGTAATCAACTTGATAAAATCCCCAAGGGAGATCCTTAAGACTGAGAGAGTTGGTGAAAATTTCAAACCTCCCCGACCTTTGATACATAGGTCTGGAAAGAAAGACATGTCAAAGTACTGTGAATTCCATGAAGACCATGGTCATGAAACAAATGCTTGCAGAGAGCTTAAGATCGAGATAAAAAGGGCTTTAGATGAGGGAAAGTTAGAACACTTAGTCCCAGGTGCAAAGCAAGCAAAAAGAACTACCCAAGCTAAGAAGACTTATACTTGGCAAAAGAGAGATGGGCGGAACGATCGACCCCCACCTCCAGATGGTCATGTATACATGATAAGAGGAAAAACCAAGTACGAAATAAGGAAAGCAGAAGTTCTTGAGCCATGGAGGATGGTCTCAATCTCTTTCCCACCGGTTAAGGTTGTTTCCTCCGATCCAGTAGTGATACAAGCTAGGGTGGCAAACTTTGAAGTTGGAAAGGTATACTTGGACAATGGAAGTTCATCAGACATAATATATGACCATTGTTTCCGAAAGTTACCCCAGAGAATTAGAGATCTTAAGCGACCTTCGATGACACAACTTGTTAGTTTCATGGGAGAGTCCAACAGGCCAGTCGGAGAGATTACTATGGAAGTTATGATGGGGGAATACCCTTATCACAGAATTGAACTTATTGACTTCATGATAATAAGAGCCCCGTCAACTTACAATGTCATACTAGGCAGTCCCTCAATGCAAAAGTTTGGAGCAATTCCATCAACCATCTATGGAATGGTGAAGTTTCCAACTCCTTCAGGAGTGGCTACCATTAGAGGGCGTATGACTTGGCCAGAGGAGTGTAAGCAAGTCGAGAAAGCCTCGCTAAGGAAGGTTGAAAAAGTACAAGAAAGCCAAGTGCAAGATGGTCCCGAAGAAAAAGTAATAATCAATAAAAGGTTTCCTGATCAACCAGTGATTATAGGGTCACAACTCCCAAGAAGAGCCAGGGAAGAGTTGATTGACTTGTTAAAAAGTAATTTGGACATCTTTGCCTGGCAGACATCAGATATGACAAGAGTCCCAAGAGAATTAGCTTAGCACGCATTAAATGCTAACCCCAACATATCACTAATAAGACAAAAGAAGAGGGGAATGTGTCAAGATAGAAGCAAAGCTGCATGTGAACAAGTTAATGAAATGGTGGAAGCCGGAATTCTTAGAGAGGTTAAGTATCAAACCTGGGTAGCTAACCCAGTCATGGTAAAGAAGCCAGATGGTTCCTGGAGACTATGTGTAGATTTCAAAGACATCAACAAGGCTTGCCCAAAAGATAACTATCCTCTCCCAGAGATAGATTGGAAGGTAGAATCCCTTGATGGGTTTAGATTGAAATGCTTCTTGGACGCTTATAAAGGGTATCATCAAATTTCTATGAAGAAGATGGATGAAGACAAGACAGTCTTACACACAGACCAAGGAATTTATTGTTTTAAGAAAATGCCTTTCGGTCTAAAAAATGCTGGAGCTACATACCAGCGTTTGATAGACAAAGTATTCAAAGATCAAATTGGAAGGAATGTGGAAGCGTACGTGGATGACATTGTGATCAAGAGTAATGCAGAAGAGATGATGTTAGCAGACGTACAAGAAACCTTTGACACCCTGAGAAGCATCAATATGAAGTTAAACCCATCAAAGTGTAGCTTCGGAATGGAAGAGGGAAAGTTTCTTAGACACATAGTCACTCCTAAAGGAATCAAGGAAAACCCAAAGAAAATTCAGGCAGTACTAGACATGCCATCCCCTCGAACCAAGAAATAAGTTCAAAGTCTTAATGGGAAGTTGGCGGCCTTAGCAAGATTTCTGTCAAAGTCTGCTGAAAGATCTTTACCTTTCTTTAGAACACTGAAGGGGTGCATAAGGAAGCAAGACTTCTCTTAGTCAGCAGAGGCAGAGGAGGCATTCAAAGATATGAAGAAATTCCTTGCGGATCTCCTGAATCTCACAGCTCCGATCGCAGGTGAAACACTTACTCTATATCTTGCTGCTTCTAAAGAATGTGTTAGTGCAGTATTACTTGCAGAAAGAAGCAATGGCCAAATGCCAATTTACTTCGTAAGCAGAGCCTTAAAAGGCCCATAAATAAACTATCCATGTTTGGAGAAGTTGGCTCTTGCCTTGGTCCACGCGGCCAGACGCCTAAGGCGATACTTTCAGGGTCACCCGATTCGGGTTCTGACCGACAAACCAATAAGGCAAGTACTAGCCAAACCTGAAGTATCAGGTCGATTAGCTAAGTGGGCTATCGAGCTAGGTGAACACAAAATAAGATTTCACCCAAGAACATCTATAAAGGGCCAAATCTTGGCTGATTTCTTGGCAGAGACTGACTCCTCATATGTTTCAGGAAAGGAAGCCCAAGAACTTCACCAAGAAGAAAGCCCAAAGTGGACCCTCTTCACAGATGGAGCATCAAATCAAGAAGGATCGGGAGCAGGTCTCATCTTAATCGATCCAGAAGAAAGAGAATACACTTATGCCTTGAGATTCAACTTCCCAGCATCCAACAATGAGGCAGAGTATGAGGCTCTCCTTGCTGGCCTCAGAATGGCAAAACAAATGGGAGTAAGGAAGATACAAGTATTTGTAGACTCTCAGTTAGTGGCAAACCAGATCAATGGAACATTTGAAGCTAACCAAGCATCTATGCAACTTTACCTAGAAGAAACAAAGAAGCTTATTGGAGAGTTTGAGTTCTTTCACATAGAGCAAGTTCGAAGGAACCAAAATAAGAAAGCTGATGCTTTAAGCAAGCTAGCTTCCTTAACTTTTGCTCACCTCACCAAAGAAGTCTTGGTTGAAGTCCTACAAGAAAAGTCAATAACAAAAGGAAGCGAAGTATCTCAAGTTGAAGAAGAAGAAGACTGTTGGATGACGCCAATTTACAACTTCATCAAAAATGAAATACTTCCTGAAGACAACCACGAGGCTCAGAAGGTGAGAATGAAAGCACCAATGTATCTTCTCATTGAAGATAAACTCTTCAGAAAGTCATTTCTAGGTCCACATCTCCGATGTGTCGGCCCCTCTCAAGCACAAAGGCCCAGAAATAAACTATCCATGTTTGGAGAAGTTGGCTCTTGCCTTGGTCCACGCGGCCAGACGCCTAAGGCGATACTTTCAGGGTCACCCGATTCGGGTTCTGACCGACAAACCAATAAGGCAAGTACTAGCCAAACCTGAAGTATCAGGTCGATTAGCTAAGTGGGCTATCGAGCTAGGTGAACACAAAATAAGATTTCACCCAAGAACATCTATAAAGGGCCAAATCTTGGCTGATTTCTTGGCAGAGACTGACTCCTCATATGTTTCAGGAAAGGAAGCCCAAGAACTTCACCAAGAAGAAAGCCCAAAGTGGACCCTCTTCACAGATGGAGCATCGAATCAAGAAGGATCGGGAGCAGGTCTCATCTTAATCGATCCAGAAGAAAGAGAATACACTTATGCCTTGAGATTCAACTTCCCAGCATCCAACAATGAGGCAGAGTATGAGGCTCTCCTTGCTGGCCTCAGAATGGCAAAACAAATGGGAGTAAGGAAGATACAAGTATTTGTAGACTCTCAGTTAGTGGCAAACCAGATCAATGGAACATTTGAAGCTAACCAAGCATCTATGCAACTTTACCTAGAAGAAACAAAGAAGCTTATTGGAGAGTTTGAGTTCTTTCACATAGAGCAAGTTCGAAGGAACCAAAATAAGAAAGCTGATGCTTTAAGCAAGCTAGCTTCCTTAACTTTTGCTCACCTCACCAAAGAAGTCTTGGTTGAAGTCCTACAAGAAAAGTCAATAACAAAAGGAAGCGAAGTATCTCAAGTTGAAGAAGAAGAAGACTGTTGGATGACGCCAATTTACAACTTCATCAAAAATGAAATACTTCCTGAAGACAACCACGAGGCTCAGAAGGTGAGAATGAAAGCACCAATGTATCTTCTCATTGAAGATAAACTCTTCAGAAAGTCATTTCTAGGTCCACATCTCCGATGTGTCGGCCCCTCTCAAGCACAAAGGCTCATCCAAGAAGTCCATGGGGGCACATGTGGAATTCATGCTGGACCAAGATCTGTAGCCACAAAGATAATGAGGCTTGGTTATTACTGGCCTTCAATGAACAAAGATGCTAAGGAAGAAATAGAAAAGTGTGAGTCCTGCCAGATACATGCTCCGATATCAAGATTGCCAAAGCAAGATCTCATTCCAGTAAACACTGCTTGGCCATTTTACAAATGGGGGATAGACATTGTGGGCCCATTCCCGGCTGGAGTTGGAAATGTAAAGTTTTTGATAGTGGCAGTCGACTACTTCTCAAAATGGGTCGAAGCTAAGCCACTTGCTACAATTACTGGCCAAAGGGTGATCAATTTCCTTTGGGAGTACATAGTCTGCCGGTTTGGAGTACCTCATGTCTTAGTAAGTGACAATGGAAAACAATTCGCTGAAAATCCTTTCAAGACCTGGTGTGAAGACATGGACATTAGACAAGTATTTACCTCTGTTGCCCATCCTCAAGCAAATGGGCAGGTGGAAGTGATGAACAAAGCAATAGTAGGAGGCATCAAAGCAAGGCTTGGCAAGTGTAGATCCGGTTGGGTGGATGAGCTTTCAGGAGTACTTTGGGCCCACCGGACTACTCCTAGAGGAAGCACAATGGAAACACCATTCAGCCTTGTCTATGGAACTGAGGCAGTCATTCCACCAGAACTAAGCATACCAAGCCATCGCATTGTAAGCTTCAACCCAGCCCAGAATGAAGAAGCTTTGAGAGAAAACTTGAATCTCATTGAAGAGAGGAGAGAAGTCTCTCACATCAAGCTGGCTGAAAACAAGCAAAAAATGGCCAAGTATTACAACAAGAGAGTCCACCATGTGTCTTTCAAACCGGGGGACTACGTCTGGCGGAAGAATGAAACAAGTAGAGTGGAGAACTTGGGAAAGCTTGGACCTAACTGGGAAAGACCATACATGGTTAGCCAAGCAAATGGAGATGGTTCATACATTCTTACTGAGCTTGATGGGTACCCAGTGCCTAGAACATGGAATGCCACAAACTTGAAAAAATGTTATGTCTAAACAAAGCTACTTAATGGCAGTTTAATTTTATGGTCTGATCTATAGATCCCATTTTTCTGTACTTTGATCAATGAATCATGTCTTTATATTTCAATCAAAAGAATCCTTCTATCTTGTATTCATTTGGTTTATCAATTTTTTTATATTTTATTCTTTTTTTTTTTTTTTTTTTTTTTTTTTTTTTTTTTTTTCTTCCTATTTCATTTTTTCTCTTTTTTTAAATATTTTTCTGTTTTTTCACTTCACTTTTTTTTTTTTTTTTTTTTTTTTTTTTTTTTTTTTTTTCCTTCTATCTTGTATTCATTTGGTTTATCAATGAAAAGGATTCCCATTTATGGTCTGATCTAAGTATCCCATATATTCTTATACCTTTTATGTTATTTACATTGCTTGAAACAAGTTACCCTCTTTTAAGAAAAATCATAAAGTTTTATATGAACCTTTGCAATTTGCACTCACATGTTGAGAACAAAGCCTCGAACATAGAGTCGAGCATGGGAAACAAAAATGCTAGCTAAATAATTTCCAAAGTCCCAAGGTATACCCTTGGATGTAATTATCTTGTAAGATGTAAAAAGCCAAAGAAAAATGTAATTCTTTAAGGCTAAACACTTAGATAATTTTTCGTCTTTTTATCTATTGGAGAAAATGCAAGCACTTCCTATTGGGAAGCGACACTCGCGAGTAACAAGTATACAATAAAGGTTAAAGCAACCAGACAACATACATAGTTTTTCCAACACACATCTTTAAACAACAAACGATAAGAGACAAGGCAAACATGCCAATATAAATGAAAAATAAGTGCAAATACATAGTCTCTAAATGGAAATACCAACTAACATTACAAAATATAAAGTCTAAAAGATACATGACAAATATGATCAAGTGAACTAAGCTAAGCCAGCAGAAGCATCCTCAATAACTGCTGAAGTATCTGGAACACCCTGAACGATAGGATCAGTGCAAGCAATCGAGGTCGAGGCAGAAGTAGCCGAAACAACAGAAGCTCGAGAAGTAGATGCGAGAAAAGAACCTGGAGGAGGACCTGGATGAGGAACACCTGACTTAAATGCAGCACGATAAGCCTCTGGGGTCTCGGGAATACGGATGAGCTTAGATAGGTCCTCAACAGAAACCTCATGCGTGCTAAGTAAAGACGCAACCTCGTCCAATACAGGAAACTTACGCCTAGTCCAGAACTTACCAATATCATCCATCACCTTACGAGCCGTAGTTGCACTACCTTTATGGAAAACCAACTTCTTGTAAGCCCCATCCCAATGGCCAAAATTAATGGTAGCAAGCAGGAAACGGGCAAAAGTCTCCCTCACGTCTGGATGGCCAAGTAGATCACTAAAAAACTGACGAAAGTAAGTCACTAAAGATCTCATGCGCTCAATATCACTAGCCTGGACCTCCAACTTAGAGTGGGAATCCTCACTCTCCTGCCTAAGCCCCTGAAGCATCTTATCCTTATGAGCCATGCCAACCTCTAAGATATTAGTCTTACTCTCCAACTCAAAAACTCTCTCTGTCATCCTCATATTCTCTTGAGTTAGAGACTCAAGAGTACCCCTCACCAACTCAAGCTCAGAATCAGCCTTCTCCTTACCCTCCCTAAAACTAGTGCAAGCAAGCTTTTCCTCCTCTAAGTCCTTAGAGAGGGAAGCAAGTCTAGCATCATGAGAAAACAACTCTCCCTGAAGCCTCTCAACCTCACTAGTCAACAAATTAATCTTACCCAAGGCAGCAGTCTGAAACGCCACACCACTAGCAACACAATTAAGAGTGTTGACATACTGAAGACGGGAAAGCTCGGAGATGTCTCTAAAACGAGCCTCAGCAGCAAGAACTGGAGGAATCATGGCCTCCAAAAGCTTCTTCGCGTGCTCAGGATTCTGACCATCGTCTTTAACTTTAATTGATGTCGGATGAGCATAATAGAAATTCCCAATAGACCTGTTGAGATCGCCAGCTTCTGTGGGAATAAGTGTAGACCCCGCCCGCGAAGGCTGAAAGGGGGCAGTAAGAGAGCTAGATTTTACCCTAGCTTCGGCAAGACGGTCTATGTCATGCAAGTGAGCAGGGGAAAAAGAGTCCACCCTAAGAGTTGACCCAGAACCGGAGAAATAACAATTCTCCACAATACGGTCAGCAAATATAGGAAAGCTGGGACCTGAAGTAGCACCAAGTAAAAAGGAAGAAGAAGGTGCTGAAGTAGTCTGAGTAGGAGAAGAAGTAAGACACATCAAAGGAGCTGAAGTAATCTGAGCCTGTGTCTGCACCACTTGACTATAGGGAGTAAAGCCTCCAGCACTCCCATAAGATGCAAAAGTAGGCTGAGTAGTCTTCTGAAACTTGGGAGGAGAACCAAAAAGCTCATCTCCTGATCTCTTCTTTGCAGGCGGATTAAGATAGGAATCACTATCTTCATCATCCTCAAAATCTTCAACAGT
>CM067174.1:61461221-61553888 GCA_034093135.1 Erigeron breviscapus | reverse complement strand
ATTAGTTCTTACGAACTTAAAGTTCGTAAGGCATATATGTACGAACTTATTAGTTCTTACGAACTTAAAGTTCGTAAGGCATATATGTACAGTTCTTACGAACTTAAGTTCGTAAGCTATATTCGTTTGATAAAGATTCAAAACAAAAATTAGATAAATTTGTTTTCTATCTTCATTTTGCTAAAGGAAAACGAACTTAGCCTTCTGTTCGAATTTTCATCAATAAAACCTAATTACCAGATCTCGTTTGAGGAAAAATCATCCTCCAAGGCTTTGATACCATGTAGAAACACGTGAATGACGTGTTCCCAGATCGTTTAACACGAGATCTACGATCATAGATAGGCGGAATCCGTCTATAATCGTCGTTAGGGTTTATATGATGAACACGAAGATAACAACAACAAAATAGCTACGAATTTACTGATGAATAGGAGATAAAACAAAGAATTCATTTATCATTAGTCGAATGATTACAAGAATAAATCCGTTTAAAATACATCTCAATGATTCCGGATTACAATCAATCGAGACGACTCTTGATAATGAATTACATGGTGGCGGAATGGCGGGGCATAGATCTCTACCCCGATCCCTATGGACGACCTCTGTTGCAACTAAAATCCTCTATCAAATCTGAAACCTAAGTCCTATATTTATAGGTACAAAATGGGCTGGGCTGTCAAATTCGTACAAAATGGGCTGGGCTGTCAAATTCGTACAAAATGGGCTGGGATGTACGAACTTATTAGTTCTTACGAACTTAAAGTTCGTAAGGCATATATGTACGAACTTATTAGTTCTTACGAACTTAAAGTTCGTAAGGCATATATGTACAGTTCTTACGAACTTAAAGTTCGTAAGGCATATATGTACGAATTTCTCAGCCTTTTAGAATTATTGCATCGGACAACAATTTGTGCACTTTATGTGCACCATTGCATCGGACAACAATTTCGAAATCGATTGATTATTTAAGTGATGATCAAGTTGAAGCTGAAACTGAACGATTAAAGCGTGAAGTTAAGGCAAAATTTGGACATGACTGTAATACTGAAGAAAATGCTTTTCATTCTGTATTTGATAACTTATTAGATAAACAGCAAAAAGCAGAAACTGAAAGAGAAAAAGAATTACAGATTCAAAAGCAAACAAGCCTTGGAATCTGATTCTGATTTTGATTCAACTTATGATTCTGATAAAGATTGATAAAGTGTATATTAGGTTGCATGTAATAAGTTTACGACATGTAAATGTAATCTATCTTATTTCAATGCAATTATATTTCATCTTTATTATTATTATCATGATTATTCATTGTATTCTGGTGTTCATTTTGTGTAATCTTAATAGATGATACAGATGATGCAGAATTATTCTTTGATGGTGATGAACTTGAGGAAGGTGAGTTTGTTCCTGAACCGGATCTAAACATATTCAAGAAACCTTATGGGTTTGATGATGTTTGGGACTCAATTCCTGAAGATCCATCTATAGAAGAAAAGAAAAGTGTTAGAGTTAAAGAGAAAAGAAGTTAAGGAAAGAATGCTTCAAGCTTCAATTAGTAGCACCGCTAACGTTTTAAACTTTGTGGTATATGCTAAGGTTGATGATGCATTGATTCCTTTCCACTGGGAAATTAACTTGACAAGACCTTTTGATCCAGATGATTATCCAGTTCCTCTCAGAGAAGATGATCCACTGCAAGAGATTGATCGACTTGTGCCTGGGCAAAGAATTAATGAATATATATTCACATGGGATACTATGAAACCCATTATGTATTGGACTCACATCTCAGATAAAGATGCTGCAAAATATAAGACGATAATCTGGAGTTGGTTCTATGATGAAGAATTGAAGTTGTTCGTTCTTAAAAGACCAGAAGGTTGTCAGTATTTAGCGTGGCGTGAGAGACACTTCAGAAGTTTGTGTGAAGAAGATTTACATGAACTCGGAAATAACTGGATTATCAATCCAAGTGGTTATGGTCTTGCTGATGTGGTTGGTAAGAATCTTCATGAAGATTTCAAGTTGAGATTGAATATAAAAGATTCAGAGAAACCAAAGTTTCATATTGAACCAAGACGGAAGAAGAAGGTGGTTAAGCCAGATAAAAGCGTTGAGTATATTCAACATGATATCAAGTGTATGATCAAAGTCCCTGCCAAGAAGTGGGCACAAGATGTCTTGGATAAGATGGATAATTGGGAGATTGATCGGAATTCTGGTGAAGCCAAGATGTATGCAGACTCGAAGAAGAAGATGTTGTTGAGAAGGATGTATGATCCAATGCAGTTGGTTAACTTCTCAAGAAATGATCAGAGAAAATTATACGATACTGAATGTTCATTTTTACCATTTTGGAAGAATGAAGAGGGTCGATATCGTAAGATTCTCCAAGTCTGCTTACACGAAAATATCCATGCAAATAGCAAACGATTGTTATTTGATGGATGATAAAGATTTTTTTTTTGAAGACTGAAGAAATCGAAGATGCTGCTGTCAAGGGGGAGTTTGTTGATGCATGTTGATGTGACAACAGCAACTTAGATTTGATTAGTCTTTTAGATTAAGACATTATGTTATTTATGTCTTATTTATATATGTGTAATTGATAGATTATGGACTTCATGTTTTGGTAATGATCGATTACATGTTTTGGTGTTATATATATGTTTATATATGATGTTTATTATGTGTGTTATACAAGTACAAACAGAATATACGTTAGGTTCCTTGTACATGAAATACTTGGAAAATAACTAGGCATAGATGCTGATGGAAATTAGTACTAACGAAGATAATCTTCGTTAGGAACAAACGAAGATAATCTTCGTTATATGGGCTGGGCTGCTAAGTTCGTAAGAACATAGCCCAGCAGGCCCAATATCGATCAGAAACATATATATATGAATGGAAACCCTAAATTGGAAAAAGCCGTTCAACTCACATACATCTCCAGCGACTAAGTTCGTTTCTAACATTTAGAAAACGAAGATAGGTTACATACGGCTGATTATATACTTATAATTAGCAATATATTCGATAACTAATCAAACTAGTTATCTCGTGAGGATTCCGCACTCACGACATAACAATAGACGATCTCGAGAGCGATCTGTAGTTATCGAGGGACTCACATCTTCAACTAGAAAAACATTGCTATCATCATCTTGTAAATACTATATAAATAATAAAAACCTGATGATCTTAGCTTTTGTCTTGAACACTTCAGTCTTTTACTTAGAAACCCTTCCCTTGGATTGACTTCTCTGCAAATACACTGAAAAAGAATTTCGAGACAACAACATTTTAATTGCTATACCCGAAACTCGATCTTCTGAAACTTCAGATTTGAAAGACAAACTTCAAACTCTCTGTATCGTCATAATAATCAACTAATGCACCATAGCTTGTTGTAGTTCTCCCCCTCAACGATAAATCCCTCCGAATTAAGCATATGCAATCTTCCTTCTTGGATATATTGCTTGAGTCCCTGCTCGCCTTGCATAACCGGCATATAATAGAGAAGTAGAATTTCCAACAATCAATACTGAACTAGTTGACTCCCATGAAAACCAGAAAATTTGAAACTTGAATCACAACCTTTAGGAACATGGAACATGTTTCAAAAGCAATCTAAATCATGTCTCGAAGTCTCAATGTCTTGAAGATATGGAGACATATATAAATCGTTGTGCTTCCTTGTGCTAATACCTGCACATACAAGCTTAAAACAAGATAAAAATAATAATGTTATTCTTCATTATTTCATCACTATTACATTTGATAGTAACGACTTAATCTAGAACTACATTCTTCATTTTCTTCTCCAAATTTGTTATTCTTCACTATCATAAGTCATAAACATATGACATTATCTTAGTCTAGAACTACAAATCTTCAAGAACCTTAAACTTCTTATTGTTCAAAAATCTAAACCGTAAGATCTCTGTCTTATTGTTCAAAATCATTGACCTATAAACTCCTTGTTTATCCGTCAACTTATCAGAAAAATTCTAGAATCTTAAGATCCTTGTCTTATCATTCTACACAAACTTATCAAGATCTAGAATCTTAAGATCTCTGTCTTATCATTCTACACAAACTTATCAAGATCTAGAATCTTAAGATCTCTGTCTTATCATTCTACGGATAACCTGAACTAAGGTCTTCCAATAAAGTATCCTTCATTATGCAAACTTATATAGATTCCATTTCCAAAGTCACTTGTCTTTAACTCTGTAAAAACATCTAACTGAAACCTAATCTCTTATACTTTTGCAAAATGACATTTGATCATACAAAATTCATCAAAACCATATGACATACTCCTATGATAGACTCATCAAACTAGTATTCATCTTGGTTAAACAATTATAAATACTCCTATGATAGCCTCATCAAACTAGTATTTATCTTTGTTCAGTATAGATTTGCATGATCCATATCTTGCTTCCGTGGTGAAATCTTGCTCAACAACCTACAAAAACGAATATATGTCCGTTGTCATGCACATATCAACACACATATCAAATCTTCTCAAAGTAATAACATACAATCTGAAGAAATGAATAAAATAGCAAGATAAAATGAATATACTTAACAGTCTATTATTAACCTAAGTCTCATTAAGGTCAAATAATTCATTGCAAGCACTTTCAAATTATGCACATAGCATATCAAAATTATTTAGAATCTCTGTTCCAAATCTTTTTGATTCAAAAATCTTTCAAAGATTAAATTCAAAACTATGAACAGCTCTGTGTCCATTCTTATGAAAATCTTCTTTCTAAGAATTAAAACAAAATAGTCATTAACTCAATATCTGTTTATTGAAATCAACAACTCTGTGTTCTTTTCCTTAAACTCATATTCTGTTAATGTGACATACTTTCTTTTAGCTTTTAATCATAACACTATCGCTTAACTACCCTACTCGTTTATTCAGTGTTCCATAGAACGTAGTTGAGTCCTCTTGGAAACTAGATTCTATTCTGACTCTGTCTCTCGTGCAATAGGAACTTTTATTTAAACAATACAATACAAATAAAAATTTAAACATTTCACGAAAAACACAAACACACACACACACATACACTGAACATAAACGAATAACATAGTTACAAGAGCTAAAGATACTGCAGATTAGATCAGATTAGCATGTTACATAAGCCTACTAGCGAGAAATAATTCTCTTATTATTAGTTATGAACAGTGATCCAAAAACGATTACCAATATGTTTGTCCTCTTAAACACTCGGTACTTCCAGTCTCCTTTTTGGTTGTGACACTTTTGACATACCCTGGCCAAGGACAGTCACCATGCAATCCGAGTATCCTAATATGTCACTTAATCATGTTTGCGAACTTATGTGCCCCATATTCAGATACACTCTCACAATCGACACAAGCACTAAGATTAAGACATTTGGTGAGTAAAGTGAGAAAGTCTTTAAGAATCAAGTCAGCGGTGACAGGTCGGTGATTCCTCACGCGCAAAGCGACTTAACTTGACTCACGTACGGAAATATACTCAACATAGCATAATGCTAAGTACTTGCATATTTGTGACATTATTTTAAGCACTTATGAAAACCCGTGACTTTCGATGAGACCCGTGTAGCGAACTTTCTGACAACCTATCCCAAGTTGTAAGCTTTAGGTAGGCTAGGTATACAAAGACACCCCAAGGACTTACTTGTTTGAATCTCAAAGGCCACATTAGCTTCATATTTTCAACAGATTTATTAGATATTTGCATATCTTGTCACAAATATACATCCAAAAAAGCAATACATACACATATATGTACCCGAGACCTTCTATATAAAGACCAAATATACATAATTACAATGCAAAGATCTTTCATAAGATTTAAAGGACTTGTCTATTTTAAGAACAAGCATTCTCAGCCATATATCTGAATACGTTTCCCATAAGAACATTGTATATATTAAATTCAGATTATAAGGAAACCTTGGTACTTTGTGCCTACCGATACATCATATAATGGTATCACTGAACTGAGCATTTTAAAGTACAATTAAGTAGGCTTAAAAGCTAAAGTATCGTCACGTCTAATCGTCTTGATGCAGTGACCTTACTCTTTTTATTATATTTCTTTTTCTTTTCTGTTTTTTTCATTTTTATTTTGTTTTTTTGACACTATATGACACACATACATTACGACACAAACACTGACTCATTTTACAAAGTTCCTTTTGAGAGACACTATCACTATAGATTTCTCATTCCAATCAATTGGACTAACAACTCGAAACGAGTTCGGTCGAAAGCCTTAGTGAACAGATCAGCTAAATTAAAGTTACTTGGCACCTTTTCTAGGCTATTAATTTCTTTTCAGCACAATCACGAATAAAATGAAACCTTATGTCTATGTGCTTAGTCCTACTGTGCTTAACAGGATTATTGGTAATGGATATAGTGGATTCATTGTCTATCTTTATGGGAGTACAAAGGAAATTCTGACCGTAATCACGCAGTTGTTGCTGAATCCATAGAACCTGTGAACAACATCCACCAGCTGCCATGTATTCCGCCTCGCAAGACGAGATCGCAACAGAAGTCTGCTTCTTACATTGCCAAGAAACCAATCTTCCCCCTAAGAACTGACATCCACCTGAAGTCGATTTCCTATCAAAATTGCAGCCTCCATAGTCAGCATCTGTATAAGCCATGAACTCAAAGTCTCCCCCAATTGAATACCAGAGACCCAGTACTGGTTGCCCTTTGAGGTAGCGAAGAATTCGCTTAACAGCTTTCATGTGACTTTCCCTGGGACAAGACTGATAACGAGCACACAAACAAACCGCAAACATGATATCTGGTCTTGATGCTGTAAGATACATCAATGAACCTATCATGGCCCTATAACGAGTAGGATCAACTTCTGGATCATTGAGAGAAAACATCCCAAGTTGATGGTTCTTTTGTATAGGAGTATCCATAGGTGAAGTATCTTCCATGCCAAATCGTTTCAAGATATCTTGTGCATACTTCGTCTGATGAATGAAGAATCCGTCCTTATTCTGTTCAACCTGCAAACCTAAAAAGAAGTTCATCTCCATTTCAAAAGTCCCTTTCATAATTTGCTCAAATTCCTTGCACATGTTTTTGTCTGATGACCCGAAAATAATATCATCCACGTAAACTTTTACAAGTAGGAAATCCTCTCCCTTCCATTTTTGTAAACAACGTACTATCGATCAATCCTCTTTCAAAACCATTCTCGAGAAGATGCTTCGACAGTTTGTCGTACCATGCCCTTGGAGCTTGATGTAATCCATACAAAGCCTTATTCAGTCGATAGACTCTATCAGGATGATCTGGATCTTCAAACCCTGGCGGTTGAGTAACATACACTAATTCCTGGAAAGTACCGTATAAGAATGCGCTCTTGACATCCAACTGATATACCTTAATGTCCTTGAAAGCAGCAAATGCTAGAAACAAGCGAATAGCTTCTAGCCTAGCAACCGGTACAAACACCTCAGTGTAGTCTAACCCATCCTGTTGAGCAAAACCTTGAACAACTAGCCGAGCTTTATTACGTGTCACAATGCCTTTTTCATCCTTTTTGCACCTAAAAACCCATCTGGTGCCGAAAGGATACTCTCCCGGAGGTAGATCAACAAGCTCCCAGACCTGGAGTTTATCAAACTGAAACAGTTCTTGCTGCATTGCTTCAACCCAAGATGGATCTTTTAAAGCCATTTGAATATTACTTGGCTCTTCTTGAGATACAAAGCAGCTGAACTTACATTCATCAACTATACCGGTTTCTTTCATCTCTGCGAATAAACCAGACAGCTTATTAATTTGAGCTCTTGTCTTAATTCTTGCACTTGGTTCACCAATAATGTCCTCAACTGGATGATACTTGTTGACTCTATGCTGTGTAGCTTTATCAACTTGAAGATTTACACCCAAATTTGAACCTATTTCTCCATGAGGAAGTGGAGTAACTGGTTTCGATTCTTGTGCACTTGTATCTTCAGTATCCTTTGATGAACCATCTGCATTGGTGTTACATGAAGTTGACATAAGCTCTGTATCTTGATCTTTTCTTGATTCCTCATTATTCTTTGATGCTGTAGTAGTCGGGGATTCTGAAGAAGTAGTAGACCTTGCTCCGATGTTCTGATCATGTAGCAATACTACCTCATCCACCTCTGAACTACCTGCACCAAAAGAAATAGGACCATTAAAGGAGGTAAACACATCATCATAATTAAACAAGATAGTAGACCCTTGATGTACAGGGGGATTATTGCTAGAAATAACGACATTGTATCCAACATCAACTATTTCAGACTTAATGTTGTACACCCTCCTATTTGGAGATCCCAGAATGTAACCAAGAAAAATTCCCTCTTCAGCCTTCTCGGCAAATTTGGGTTGGTCACGAACTTTTAAAAATGTGCATGGGACTCCAAAAGGTTCCAACCCAGTTAAAGTCGGTTTTCTATTGTTTAAAAGCTCGTAAGGTGTCTTATTAAATCTTTTAACAATTAAAACCCTATTTAACACGTAACAAGCAGTGTTAACTACTTCCCCCCAAAACATAGTAGGAAGCCTTGAATCAGCTAGCATAGTCCTAGCAGTCTCTATCAATGTTCTGTTTTCCTCTCTGCTACTCCATTCTGTTGAGGCTCATAGGGTGCACTGAATTGATGCTCAATTCCTTTGCTCAGACAATATACTTCCATAATCTGATTCTTGAACTTTGTCCCGTTATCACTTCTGATTCTCTTCACTCTTGTGTTGTACTGATTTTCAACTCTTTCCAAGAACTCCATGAGGATTTGAGCAGTCTCATCCTTGGTCTTCAAGAAAAATACCCACGAGAATCTAGAATAATCATCAGTAACTACTAGACAGTAGTACATAAACCCTATGCTCCGAACATTTACTGGTCCAAATAAATCCATGTGTAGTAACTGAAATGGAGCGGCAATAGAATTCTGAGTCTTCGGCTTGTGTGACTTTTTAGTCTGTTTTCCTTTTAAGCACGGACACATTTATCCTCTACCATAAATCTCTTATTTGGAACACCAAGAACCAATCCATTACTTGTAATATAACTCATCTTTCTGAAATGGATATAACCCATTCTTCTATGCCATAGCAGAGACTCATCTTCAGAAGCTTTGGAGAGTAGACAAACTGGCTCCACTGAATCAATTACACCTAATTAAAGACCATAGATGTCCTTCTTTCTTGGAGCCTTCAGTAATATCCATTCCTCTGGAAGAACATAACCAGGTTTCAAGATAAGAGCTTCCCTTTCTGTAAAGTGAACTGGATTCCCATTATCGCATATTTGAGACACGCTCATCAGATTATGCTCCAGCTGCTCAACAAAGTTCACATTATCCATTTTAATCTTCCCATTGACGACTTTTCCAATACCAGAAATACTTCCGCCCTTGGGACCAGCAAAACTAACATAAGACCCTTTAACAGGTGTAAACTCCGTTAACAGTCTCTTGTCACCAGTCATATGTCTTGAACATCCACTATCGACAAACCATAACCCTTTAGTTCTCCTTAGTGGCTCCTTATGTTCAACAACCTCAAGATGTGCCATAAAGCTCGTCTCAGCTTCGGTTACATCTTCGATTTTGGCTCTTACTAGTTCTGATGATTCAGGTTCCTCTTCTACCCTCTGATGAACACAACCATGAACATTGGCACATACCATAGGATCAAATGAATTATCAGCAAGATCGTTCATTTCTTCATCAAGGTCGTGAATTATTGCCATGAATGCATGATTCTGATCATCAGTACTAGTCGAACCCCAATTATAAGTACCATCAGATTGAACAACTAAAGCTCTCGAGTTATCCGTTTCTCCTGAGCTTCTGTTCCCAGTATTAGCATATTGATGTCCCGAATTCTGACTCACTATAGAACCACTCTGATTGAAGTTCTGACGACCTGTAGCTGAATTGTTGTCCCGTCTTGGCCTCTGATACTCTCTTGCAAAATGTCCAAAACCATCACAGTTATAACACTTCACCTTGGTCTTGTCAAACCCTACTTTGCATTCACAACCTTCCTTCCGGTTCTATCTGTGAAACGCTGAACTCTCAATGTTAACATAGCTAATTGCTAGTTCAGATCCATTTCTTCCAAGTCATCTGGATCAACTTGCTTGTAATCCTCCCTAACCAAATCAGGATCAGTCAATTTTCCTCCAATTAACTTCTCATGAGCAGACACAAATGAAGCGAGCATGCCCAAATGTCCCTCAGCAAATCTTATGCTCATCGGCATCCCTGTGTAACCCGAGCTTGGAGAACTACCATTCTGAATCCCATTATGCACTACCATGGCCGATTCTGGAGAAGTTACATACATCAAGTTGCTATCAGAATCCGTTGACATCTTCATCTTGTCATCATCTCCACTATAAAAGGCAGTAATCCCTCCACTTGAAGATTTTCCAGAAGGAACGCTTGATTTGCTATGATAAAGTTCAGGACGCTGAACAAAATCACTGCTACCTGCTTCCTTCGACTTTCGTTTCATATCTTGACCTCTCAACTTTCGAATGATCTGATCCAGAGTCCATGTGCTAAATTCAGGATTTTGTTGGATTGAAGTCACAAACCCTTCCCACTTAACTGGAAGAGCTTCCAACAACTTCTCGATAACATCTTCTGGATCAGGTTTGTACCCAAAGTATGCAAGCTCAAGCAGCAGATGACTGTAACGAATCAAGATCTCATCAAGAGATTCATCTTTGAAGCTAGTAAAAAAATAATACTGCTTCTTTAGCAAATCCTTCCTTCTCTTCTTGAGATCATCATCACCTTCACAATGCTCTTTGAGTGCATCCCATAAGCCTTTTGCACTGTCATACATTTCAAACAAGTGCAAGAATTCTCCTTGGAGAGCCATTCGTAGTGATCCTAAAGCTTTACTTTCTGCTTCGTAGTCTTTCTTTTGATCGACAGTCATTTGTTCATACGAAGCCGCTTTTCCACCACCAGAACCAATAGGTTCTTTGTCACTTTGCACAGTGGGATGAACATAACCATTAACAATACATATCCACATCCTCACATCCATTAACCTGCAATATGACTCGAATCTGCCCTTCCAACTGAAATATCTATCAAGGCTTATCAACTTGGGCGGTGAATTGGCCTTTCCGGTTTCGTGATCCATCAGAATTAATTGATTCAGCAAAGATTGATAATTTGCGGGTAATTGAGACGTCATTTTCTCCGAGCTAGCAAAATTCATGAACTGTTTACAAAAATAAACGAGGTCGTAAAAGTTCACGAGGTCGTAAGAAATGAGAAGTCGCAATTTAAACACTCGAGGTCGTAATTGAACTGGTGAGGTCTTAAAGAGCTCACGAGGTCGCAAACGAAATACGAGGTCGCAATTGAACTGGCGAGGTCGTAATTAGCTACCCAGGTCGCAATACGAGCTGGATGAGGTAATACGAGCCTGCGAGGTCGCAAACGATGCTGGAATCCTTAGATCTCTTGAATTCGAAACCCTAAAAACCAACAACAACACCTTCGACTGCTGCAAATACAAATAGAGGTCACAAACAAGATTTCCGGTCGTAAACTCGTGAAAGAATCACGTCTAAATGGCCCTAAATCGATATTGTCTATCACCAACAAGCTATAACCTTCCGGTATTAAACCAAGAGGCTCTGATACCAATTGTAAGTCCCCTGGTACGGATCGTTAATAGCTTGCTCCAGTTATCTTGAGGTGCGGAATCCCTCACTATAACTTGGTGATCAACAACAAGCCCCTAGATCATCTGTTGCCTCGCAGATCTTCTCCGGGCTAGCGGAACAACCTTTGACGACTATAACCTGCAATACCTGCTTGATATTTCGACAAATGTTCAACCCTAAACTCTGTTAGGGTTCAGTTTATATAGGTATCAACACGACTGGGCTTCAGCATACTGGCCTCGTATTTCAGGCCCAACTCGACCTATTTACGAGGTCGTATTTATGCTCTAGCCTCGTATTTGTCTCTGCAAATACGGAGTCGTATTCCCTATGTGAAATGCGAGGTCGCATTTCACACTTAGCAGATTTATTACACATTCAATACTTCAACTTAATCTAGTATTCTATGCATAATACTAAGTTCATTAATGACAATCACATTACAAAGACATATAACAATATAACCCCTAACAATCTAGACTGCTATTGACATAGATGTGCACTTACAGCCCTGTTCCATTGAACTTGTTGCACACCCTTTCCTCCGGCCTTGCAACAACACATATGATGTCAATGTCAACAACACATATGAAAACTGGTAATGTGAAGATCTTTTGGGTGGATGGAAAACACAGATGTTACCCGGCTAAGAAACTGTTCGAGTCGACAGACATAGGCTTGATGCAGCAGTTAAGTCCCAACAACTTTACATACACATTCAGTTTTAGAATAATTTGGCGGTCAAGATTGTAGTAGTTGTAGGAAAATTACGAAAAACCAGGAGTTTGAAGATATGGATATGAGGAGATGGCTGAGGCGGAGTTTTTGTGGGTATTTATTGATGATATTTTTTGCATGTTTTCAATTTGTCATTTTATGTATTCAGTACTATAATCCTTGAACTCTTACTGAATTAAGTTTATGAAAATATATAAAGTTTATATATTCACATTTAATGTAATTCTTTTTTAAATTAAGAATACATTTTCATAATTTTGTTTTATTAATATGAAAGATTAAAATGATTTATAAAAAATAATCATATATACAAAATCCTACAATCAGCCCGTCCATCGGACGGGTCTATACCTAGTATATATATATATATATATATATATATATAAATATATATAAGATATATATATGTACATGTACTTTTTATAGTACATTATAATCTATACCTAGTATATATATATATATATGACTTATATTTCCTAGCTGCATGCTGTCGGAAAAAAAAAACATTAGGGCATGTTTGGTAGGGAGAAATCCAGAGAAATGAAATGAATAGAGAAATGAAATTTAGAGAAATGAAATTGACTGAGAAATTCATTGAATTCTTTTGTTTGCTAAAGAGAGAAATGATCTGAGAAATGAATAAAAAATTTGTTTGTAAAAAATCAAAAAAATGAACATTACATTTTATTATAATTATATTAGAAAGATTTTATTGGGATATTATTTTATTTAAAAATTAAAAAAAAAAGAGAAAAAGTAACAATAAGCTAATTCAAGGATGTGCAGCGTTTGAACTCTGAAGCTAAGAACCCATGCCTAGATCACATCCAATTACTATACTTCAATAAAAACATAAACAATGGATAATAATAAAGTAATAACTAAACATTTACTTTTTAGGGTTTTAATTTAAGTAAAATTTATACTCTTTAGCATATAGATGATTGATTCCAATATAATACGCAACATCCATGATCATGATGTTGTTCGCCATCTTTGTTCAGGCTGTTCTAATTTTCCACTGTAAAAATGGATGAAAAGGTAATGGAAAGTTGTGGAGGAAGATGGAGGGATTTACAAAGAAAGATGGAAGGAAGATCCAAGTTTGTGAAAAACATGTGCTTTGCACATGCCTCTTTCCTTTTATACCCTTTTTTTATATGGTAGAACCATTTCTCAAAAGAAAAAACACGGAGAATTTTATTAACAAATTTCATTTCTTCATAAAAAGTAAGGAAATGAGATTGTATAGAAGCCTATTTCTCTAAGAAATCCACCCATTTCTCCTTCTTGAACTCTCTCTACCAAACAAAGGAAATTAATATCATTTCCATTTCTCTTGCTTGAACTCTCTCTACCAAACACACCCTTATGGTTTGTTCTCGTCAAACGTAGCCGCCTAGAATCACAAAAACCAAAACCCTACAGCCGCATGAGAACGATCGAGAACAACAACCACTTTATTTGTCGTTAAGGATCGATTCAATCATTGTATGTAGTTATCGTGTTGGGTGTTCTCTTACATCGTAAGATAAAACCTCCTACATGTTTGCCGTTTTAACGTTTTAATATAAGTTTACAAATGATCATTCGTATTACAAAGTTGATTGGTTGAGAGATCTAGGAATGTTAACGGGTTTTGTTTATTGAATTCGTATTATTAGATATGTCATGGTGTTTTCATGTCGAGTTCCTAGATGTAAGAAAGAATCGAAACTGACTGTGCACTATTATAGTTAGGTTAAGTCGTTAAATATGATAATGATATATTGGAGATCATACTCTTGTTGTTGTACAAAAATAGATGAAGCTCCAAATATGTTAATGGTGTTTTATAGCGTGAGGAAGATAAAGGTTGCTATATGGTTTGGATTAAATCTAGTTCGTGCATACATGTAACCGATATATACCTATTCTGGACGAAAATAGGTGAAGCACAAGTGGCTTGGTAGCAACATATTACGAGCAATTAGTTAGTGGGAAATTGAATAAAGCAGTCCTTTTCAAACCGACTAGACAAACGATGGTTTGAGCAATATATCTTAACATTATAATGACTCATTAAGTGTTAGTAGATTGGTAAATCAAAAGATAACTTCCACTGTACGTTTATTGGATTATTAAGTATTGAAACTTAATATAACTAGTAGTTGTATTTAATAAAGTGCATAAAACCATGATCATTTATACGGGTACCATAGTCAGTATTATTGTTGTTATATAAATTTGAGGTTAGATTAACAGTGGCGGAACTAGGATTGAAAGGGACAGGTAGCACAAATTTTTTTATCGTTGTCCTTATATTGACGTAAAATAACGATATCGACTAAATTGTTACGATTTTAGCAATTTTTTAAGATTTTTGGCTACTTTCGTAGATTTTATGGCACTTTGGTAGTTTTCATTTTATCATTTACTTGCACAAGTACGTCTTTATGAGTTTTTATATTAGGATAATCTTTCGAAAGTTTAGAATCATTTACATTGACGGGTATCCCATATTTGTTTGACCCGTAGCACCAATAAAGAATACATCATTTTTCAAAAAAAAATACACTACGTGGATCCAGCGGACCCGTAGCCCGGGCTACCCCTAGCTTGGGTGTAGTTCCGCCTATGTAGATTAATAATATGATTTTATTTATAACTTTATGTAATCATTTAGGATTCTAACGTTATGGAATAGCGAGGTGTGTTTAATATGGAGTATCTTCGCTTTAAGGTAAGATAATTACTTTTGTCACATGAGGGACACAACAAAATGTTGTATTTTCCTAATATACCTTGGTAACTATATCTCGTACGTATGTTGGGCTATGTGGGTTGTTGACAACGGGAGGGGTTAATTGGGACATATTTATGTATGTTTGTGTTGTTGATTATAATAGTTGAAATATGTGATGTTTGATGTTGGTTGACCTATACATGTAGTACACTAAACTCTAGTAGGATTGCCATGTCACGTTGCACGTTAAGGGCCCTATTGTTGAAATAATGTTGATGTTGAAACTCGAGTATAATTGACGTTGGAAGTGTTAAGCTTAACCCATGCTAGCCTTGGCTAGTATGTTGATGTTGTTGTCGTTTGGGAATAATCTAGATATTTCCCTCACGGCTAAGTCAGGTTGGTAGAGTTACAATTCCGTTCGAGAACGCAATTGTAAATTTATCACGACGTGTGTGTGCTTATGCGACTGCATCTGTGTTGAACCATATGAAGTGAAGATGGAAAATTGGCAACGATGGAATTATTGTATAGTAATATGTTGTGTGATGAGTAGATTAGTGTAACATCCATAACTTTTGACCCGTTGACTATTTTGTGCAATTTAACTAAGAACTTCTCCATTTGGCTCAAAATATGGTTTGGCATCTTGGGGAAAGATTTGGTAAGTAATTTCTAACTCAAAATCATCATTATCATCTTCTTCATCACATATCAAAGATTTGGGTATTTTCAAGTGCAAGAACTTCTCCATTTGGCTCAAAATATGGTTTGGCATCTTGGGGAAAGATTTGGTAAGTAATTTCTAACTCAAAATCATCATTATCATCTTCTTCATCACATATCAAAGATTTGGGTATTTTCAAGTGCAAGAACTTCTCCATTTGGCTCAAAATATGGTTTGGCATCTTGGGGAAAGATTTGGTAAGTAATTTCTAACTCAAAATCATCATTATCATCTTCTTCATCACATATCAAAGATTTGGGTATTTTCAAGTGCAAGAACTTCTCCATTTGGCTCAAAATATGGTTTGGCATCTTGGGGAAAGATTTGGTAAGTAATTTCTAACTCAAAATCATCATTATCATCTTCTTCATCACATATCAAAGATTTGGGTATTTTCAAGTGCAAGAACTTCTCCATTTGGCTCAAAATATGGTTTGGCATCTTGGGGAAAGATTTGGTAAGTAATTTCTAACTCAAAATCATCATTATCATCTTCTTCATCACATATCAAAGATTTGGGTATTTTCAAGTGCAAGAACTTCTCCATTTGGCTCAAAATATGGTTTGGCATCTTGGGGAAAGATTTGGTAAGTAATTTCTAACTCAAAATCATCATTATCATCTTCTTCATCACATATCAAAGATTTGGGTATTTTCAAGTGCAAGAACTTCTCCATTTGGCTCAAAATATGGTTTGGCATCTTGGGGAAAGATTTGGTAAGTAATTTCTAACTCAAAATCATCATTATCATCTTCTTCATCACATATCAAAGATTTGGGTATTTTCAAGTGCAAGAACTTCTCCATTTGGCTCAAAATATGGTTTGGCATCTTGGGGAAAGATTTGGTAAGTAATTTCTAACTCAAAATCATCATTATCATCTTCTTCATCACATATCAAAGATTTGGGTATTTTCAAGTGCAAGAACTTCTCCATTTGGCTCAAAATATGGTTTGGCATCTTGGGGAAAGATTTGGTAAGTAATTTCTAACTCAAAATCATCATTATCATCTTCTTCATCACATATCAAAGATTTGGGTATTTTCAAGTGCAAGAACTTCTCCATTTGGCTCAAAATATGGTTTGGCATCTTGGGGAAAGATTTGGTAAGTAATTTCTAACTCAAAATCATCATTATCATCTTCTTCATCACATATCAAAGATTTGGGTATTTTCAAGTGCAAGAACTTCTCCATTTGGCTCAAAATATGGTTTGGCATCTTGGGGAAAGATTTGGTAAGTAATTTCTAACTCAAAATCATCATTTTATGTTGTTAATCTTGTTTCTTGGTCAAATCTAAGTATTCTTGGTCATTCTTGGGTCAAAATGTGTTCTTGGGGTCAAACTAGGGTTTTGGATGAATTTGGGTGTGATTTGGTTATGGATTGATGTTATGAAAGAGTTTTGATGATGGGTTTTGTTCAAAATATGTTAGTAACATGTTTGGTAGCTTCAAAATAGTTCCAAAATGGTTAAAAATGAGTTTGGGATTGATTGGGATGTGTTTGGGGGTGTTTGGAACCGTGTATATGTTCTTGGAGAGTTCTTTGGTGTGCAAGACCTGCAGGTGGCATCTCATACGCCCCTCTAGTTTTGCTTTACGCCAGATTGTTCTGTATTACGCCAGACCTTACGCCAAACTTCATGTTTCTTGTAACGATCATAACTTTTGAACCGTAAGTTCGTTTTTGACGATTCAAGCGGCCACGGAAGCGTAAATGAGTATAATTTCCAATGGTATAGTCCCCTGAATCCAAAACATAGTTTTAACAAATCAAAATTTTTGATAAAGCAAAAGTGGTCAAGTACTTGATGACATTATACGGGTACTATAAGTACTTGATGACATTATACGGGTACTATAAGTACTTGATGACATTATACGGGTACTATAAGTACTTGATGACATTATACGGGTACTATAAGTACTTGATGACATTATACGGGTACTATAAGTACTTGATGACATTATACGGGTACTATAAGTACTTGATGACATTATACGGGTACTATAAGTACTTGATGACATTATACGGGTACTATAAGTACTTGATGACATTATACGGGTACTATAAGTACTTGATGACATTATACGGGTACTATAAGTACTTGATGACATTATACGGGTACTATAAGTACTTGATGACATTATACGGGTACTATAAGTACTTGATGACATTATACGGGTACTATAAGTACTTGATGACATTATACGGGTACTATAAGTACTTGATGACATTATACGGGTACTATAAGTACTTGATGACATTATACGGGTACTATAAGTACTTGATGACATTATACGGGTACTATAAGTACTTGATGACATTATACGGGTACTATAAGTACTTGATGACATTATACGGGTACTATAAGTACTTGATGACATTATACGGGTACTATAAGTACTTGATGACATTATACGGGTACTATAAGTACTTGATGACATTATACGGGTACTATAAGTACTTGATGACATTATACGGGTACTATAAGTACTTGATGACATTATACGGGTACTATAAGTACTTGATGACATTATACGGGTACTATAAGTACTTGATGACATTATACGGGTACTATAAGTACTTGATGACATTATACGGGTACTATAAGTACTTGATGACATTATACGGGTACTATAAGTACTTGATGACATTATACGGGTACTATAAGTACTTGATGACATTATACGGGTACTATAAGTACTTGATGACATTATACGGGTACTATAAGTACTTGATGACATTATACGGGTACTATAAGTACTTGATGACATTATACGGGTACTATAAGTACTTGATGACATTATACGGGTACTATAAGTACTTGATGACATTATACGGGTACTATAAGTACTTGATGACATTATACGGGTACTATAAGTACTTGATGACATTATACGGGTACTATAAGTACTTGATGACATTATACGGGTACTATAAGTACTTGATGACATTATACGGGTACTATAAGTACTTGATGACATTATACGGGTACTATAAGTACTTGATGACATTATACGGGTACTATAAGTACTTGATGACATTATACGGGTACTATAAGTACTTGATGACATTATACGGGTACTATAAGTACTTGATGACATTATACGGGTACTATAAGTACTTGATGACATTATACGGGTACTATAAGTACTTGATGACATTATACGGGTACTATAAGTACTTGATGACATTATACGGGTACTATAAGTACTTGATGACATTATACGGGTACTATAAGTACTTGATGACATTATACGGGTACTATAAGTACTTGATGACATTATACGGGTACTATAAGTACTTGATGACATTATACGGGTACTATAAGTACTTGATGACATTATACGGGTACTATAAGTACTTGATGACATTATACGGGTACTATAAGTACTTGATGACATTATACGGGTACTATAAGTACTTGATGACATTATACGGGTACTATAAGTACTTGATGACATTATACGGGTACTATAAGTACTTGATGACATTATACGGGTACTATAAGTACTTGATGACATTATACGGGTACTATAAGTACTTGATGACATTATACGGGTACTATAAGTACTTGATGACATTATACGGGTACTATAAGTACTTGATGACATTATACGGGTACTATAAGTACTTGATGACATTATACGGGTACTATAAGTACTTGATGACATTATACGGGTACTATAAGTACTTGATGACATTATACGGGTACTATAAGTACTTGATGACATTATACGGGTACTATAAGTACTTGATGACATTATACGGGTACTATAAGTACTTGATGACATTATACGGGTACTATAAGTACTTGATGACATTATACGGGTACTATAAGTACTTGATGACATTATACGGGTACTATAAGTACTTGATGACATTATACGGGTACTATAAGTACTTGATGACATTATACGGGTACTATAAGTACTTGATGACATTATACGGGTACTATAAGTACTTGATGACATTATACGGGTACTATAAGTACTTGATGACATTATACGGGTACTATAAGTACTTGATGACATTATACGGGTACTATAAGTACTTGATGACATTATACGGGTACTATAAGTACTTGATGACATTATACGGGTACTATAAGTACTTGATGACATTATACGGGTACTATAAGTACTTGATGACATTATACGGGTACTATAAGTACTTGATGACATTATACGGGTACTATAAGTACTTGATGACATTATACGGGTACTATAAGTACTTGATGACATTATACGGGTACTATAAGTACTTGATGACATTATACGGGTACTATAAGTACTTGATGACATTATACGGGTACTATAAGTACTTGATGACATTATACGGGTACTATAAGTACTTGATGACATTATACGGGTACTATAAGTACTTGATGACATTATACGGGTACTATAAGTACTTGATGACATTATACGGGTACTATAAGTACTTGATGACATTATACGGGTACTATAAGTACTTGATGACATTATACGGGTACTATAAGTACTTGATGACATTATACGGGTACTATAAGTACTTGATGACATTATACGGGTACTATAAGTACTTGATGACATTATACGGGTACTATAAGTACTTGATGACATTATACGGGTACTATAAGTACTTGATGACATTATACGGGTACTATAAGTACTTGATGACATTATACGGGTACTATAAGTACTTGATGACATTATACGGGTACTATAAGTACTTGATGACATTATACGGGTACTATAAGTACTTGATGACATTATACGGGTACTATAAGTACTTGATGACATTATACGGGTACTATAAGTACTTGATGACATTATACGGGTACTATAAGTACTTGATGACATTATACGGGTACTATAAGTACTTGATGACATTATACGGGTACTATAAGTACTTGATGACATTATACGGGTACTATAAGTACTTGATGACATTATACGGGTACTATAAGTACTTGATGACATTATACGGGTACTATAAGTACTTGATGACATTATACGGGTACTATAAGTACTTGATGACATTATACGGGTACTATAAGTACTTGATGACATTATACGGGTACTATAAGTACTTGATGACATTATACGGGTACTATAAGTACTTGATGACATTATACGGGTACTATAAGTACTTGATGACATTATACGGGTACTATAAGTACTTGATGACATTATACGGGTACTATAAGTACTTGATGACATTATACGGGTACTATAAGTACTTGATGACATTATACGGGTACTATAAGTACTTGATGACATTATACGGGTACTATAAGTACTTGATGACATTATACGGGTACTATAAGTACTTGATGACATTATACGGGTACTATAAGTACTTGATGACATTATACGGGTACTATAAGTACTTGATGACATTATACGGGTACTATAAGTACTTGATGACATTATACGGGTACTATAAGTACTTGATGACATTATACGGGTACTATAAGTACTTGATGACATTATACGGGTACTATAAGTACTTGATGACATTATACGGGTACTATAAGTACTTGATGACATTATACGGGTACTATAAGTACTTGATGACATTATACGGGTACTATAAGTACTTGATGACATTATACGGGTACTATAAGTACTTGATGACATTATACGGGTACTATAAGTACTTGATGACATTATACGGGTACTATAAGTACTTGATGACATTATACGGGTACTATAAGTACTTGATGACATTATACGGGTACTATAAGTACTTGATGACATTATACGGGTACTATAAGTACTTGATGACATTATACGGGTACTATAAGTACTTGATGACATTATACGGGTACTATAAGTACTTGATGACATTATACGGGTACTATACGTACTTGATGACATTTAGATGACATGACAGAACATTTGGAGGACATTGATGGAGATGTTTAACCTTATAGAACTTGCACGAGACCTGTTTATATCATTATTACTTGTTCTTTCTTATTATGTGTATTCTAACTACCTTGAGTAGTTCATTATGTGAATACATGTGTGATGGACATTGATGGACATGGTTGACATGGTGATATTATTGAGCTTGTACGATACTTTTGTTATCGTCATTATTTGTTCTTGTTTACTACGCGTATTCTAACTATCTTCTGTAGTTCATTACGTGATTACATGTGTGATAAGGTTGGCTATAAGCAAACCTCTATTGCATGCATTGTGCCTTTTAAGGGCTTATTGTAAGTGTCTTACTTGCCTTTATCTTGTTCATATTTTGGATGATTGACGATGGTTCCTTGTGATCCATTACTACGAACTCACCAACCTAGTGTTGACCTTGTTTAGTACACTTTTCAAGTAAACATGTGAATCCAAGACGTGATGGTTGATTGATGCTTGTGCTAGGACTTGGACTTGGACTTACATGGATCCAAGATTCATTTGCCCCATATTATGCATTTTGTACTTGATTGTTGATGTTGGATTCACCGAATCCCTTTTTATTCATATAGTTCATGTTCTACGATAATTCCATGCTAATGATATATATCTTTTCCGTAATATTCCTTGCCTAGCTTGGGGTGTTACAATTAGTATTTATAGTTTAAAGCATGATGAAGCTGAAGCATGTAGAGAAGTTCATACTAAAGGTGATTAAACCCTTTAATCATAAGGCACTTTCATTCCATGGATATTGTGTCATAACGTGAGGCGACCATCGAGCTGTGTAATGATAAAGTTTCGTGTGGGTGCATGGCTCACGCACTCGATAATAGGGTAATGTTATTGAGAGTTTAGCTAGGTGCCAAGTTTCACTATGCATAGTATATGAGGAAATACATGATGAACACGACGAGTATATGTGGGGATTTTCCCAAAGATTAGTTGAATATATGATGAAATAGCACGTGGATTCTTCTAGCAATTCTACTGTCTCATGCCTTCACCGGTGTAAAGTAATGTGTTGGCGAATTTACTGAGCTCGGTTATGGCTTAATGTGTGGATCGAGTTCTACAACAATAAGGATTGGAGTGTAGTCCAAGTTAAACTCAAATAAGATTAGTTAATAGTTTCCTTATTTGTGTTTGCTAATTATGTGTCTAGATAATTAGTGGAATCCTAGTTATAGTCTGACATGTATTGGTTAGTCTATGTACACACCGAGTTAGGGTTAAGGATTGTGTACACCGAATATTGGAGTTTTTGAGTTAGATTTCTTTAATATAAGTTTTAGCGTGTTTTGGCTAATATCTTGTTTTCGGTGATCATTGATTCGTGTCTTTATATAATGCCGTTATCCTATAATCTTATAGTATCTTACGTAATGTTGATGTCGTTATCTTATAATATTGAAAAGTATATGTATAAACAAATTTTATAATAAATTATGGGCCCCAAACATAGTGGGTTTGGCTCTCTAGCACCATATGAACCAATTTATGGGCGGTCCTGGTGTCACAAATGAGCATTTTCTGAGAGATTGATAAAATGTTGACTTGACTGTCTGATGACTTACTAGTAAACGTGTGATCTTAATTATTTTGAGATATTTGACAGGCAACCGTTAATATTATTATTGACTCACGATGGTAAGTTTAACTAGTGGGGAACACTAGGTTTGATCGCTCGTAGTATGGGGTATGGCCAATAATTTGCCATAAGTTTGTCATTTAAAATGCACGTGTGTCTTTAATGTTGTGGAAAATTTTCATCAACCCGTATAGATATATAATCTAGTATAAAACAAATCCACATTTTATCTTAATGTAGAATTTTAAGTTCACATCATCAAATTTATCTATTTACTATAACTAGCACAATACCGGCCAAAGCAGCGGATTAAATATATATTGGTGGTGTTCATATTTTTAATAAACTTCCATCTTAATCTTATGTTACCGTACATAAGGGTGGGGAAGTACCTTACCACCCCTCCCCAATTCTCCCCACCCTTTCCCCATCTTTATGCTACTAAAAAAAAAAAAAAAAAAAAAAAAAAAAAAAAAAAAAAAAAAAAAAAAAAAAAAAAAAAAAAAAAAAAAAAAAAAAAAAAAAAAAAAAAAAAAAAAAAAAAAAAAAAAAAAAAAAAAAAAAAAAAAAAAAAAAAAAAAAAAAAAAAAAAAAAAAAAAAAAAAAAAAAAAAAAAAAAAAAAAAAAAAAAAAAAAAAAAAAAAAAAAAAAAAAAAAAAAAAAAAAAAAAAAAAAAAAAAAAAAAAAAAAAAAAAAAAAAAAAAAAAAAAAAAAAAAAAAAAAAAAAAAAAAAAAAAAAAAAAAAAAAAAAAAAAAAAAAAAAAAAAAAAAAAAAAAAAAAAAAAAAAAAAAAAAAAAAAAAAAAAAAAAAAAAAAAAAAAAAAAAAAAAAAAAAAAAAAAAAAAAAAAAAAAAAAAAAAAAAAAAAAAAAAAAAAAAAAAAAAAAAAAAAAAAAAAAAAAAAAAAAAAAAAAAAAAAAAAAAAAAAAAAAAAAAAAAAAAAAAAAAAAAAAAAAAAAAAAAAAAAAAAAAAAAAAAAAAAAAAAAAAAAAAAAAAAAAAAAAAAAAAAAAAAAAAAAAAAAAAAAAAAAAAAAAAAAAAAAAAAAAAAAAAAAAAAAAAAAAAAAAAAAAAAAAAAAAAAAAAAAAAAAAAAAAAAAAAAAAAAAAAAAAAAAAAAAAAAAAAAAAAAAAAAAAAAAAAAAAAAAAAAAAAAAAAAAAAAAAAAAAAAAAAAAAAAAAAAAAAAAAAAAAAAAAAAAAAAAAAAAAAAAAAAAAAAAAAAAAAAAAAAAAAAAAAAAAAAAAAAAAAAAAAAAAAAAAAAAAAAAAAAAAAAAAAAAAAAAAAAAAAAAAAAAAAAAAAAAAAAAAAAAAAAAAAAAAAAAAAAAAAAAAAAAAAAAAAAAAAAAAAAAAAAAAAAAAAAAAAAAAAAAAAAAAAAAAAAAAAAAAAAAAAAAAAAAAAAAAAAAAAAAAAAAAAAAAAAAAAAAAAAAAAAAAAAAAAAAAAAAAAAAAAAAAAAAAAAAAAAAAAAAAAAAAAAAAAAAAAAAAAAAAAAAAAAAAATATAAGACAAAAAGAACAAGAAAAGACAAACAAAATAAAAAAGAAGATAAAGGCGGTGAGCAACTGAAAGGACTCGACCCAAATGAAAGCATAATTATTGAAAACCCAATCTTTATAACTTATACTTAGAAAAATACGACCATTTTTCACGAAAAATCAAAATGTTGAAATTCAAGAAAAGACACTTGGAATGTTCTTAAAATGATGTAAATAGACTACTATATAAGTTTCAGGACCCAAAAAGGTCAAACGAAGGCTCGGGAAAAATTAAAGTTCGAAGTCAGTGGAGCACGACCTTTGCAGACTGCAAGAGTCGTGCTCTGTGACACAGAGGCCGTGCTCTCTACTGTACACCAAAAACACTCCTTTTGACGTTTTTCAACATTTCGACTGCTCTACACCAAAAACACTCCTTTTGATGTTTTTCAACATTTCGACTCAATCCCAAACATTTCCAGGCATTATTACTGACTCAAATAAGATCATATCAAGCAGCCAACCGTTTCAAAAGCTTACATTTGATAATATGTACATTTCAACATAAGTTGGGCACATTAACCATTTCGTCACATAACCCAAAACATTCATTTGACTTTCAACTTTAACAAGACTAGTTACTAACACCAAAGTGAACAAGTTACATAACCATAAGATTCAAAATACCAAGATTGTATCAAGAGCCAAATGAGGTGGGATAAACTAGGTTTCTACCATAAATACCATTCTTTCGCAAAATGGCAAGCTACCTTCAAGATCACTAGCAACTTCTACAATCCACAACTTTATTAGTTCCTTCTTCCGGAACCACCTATAAAAAGGGTAAACAACTAAAACATAAGCGAATGCTTAGTGAATACAATTATATACAATTACACACATAATGAAATCAATACATGAAAACCATAACATAGGTATAATACATCACAATATCATCTCAATCATGCTCACAATTATACTACCAAGTAATTTATGAAATCATAAAACAATTCTACAAACAAACCAAGTCAATCCATGCGTAATCACTTTGCCATACCTCGTAAGGTCCATCAACAATACACCTAAACACCTACTGACATACCAAGGATTGCATACACTACAATATTACACAAATACAAAACATGTAACTCCACACCATCAAGTATTCGCTTCAAATATGTTATTCAACAACCAATTCACATTGCCATACCCCGTATGGTCTTCCAACTCTATGCCATACCCCGTATGGTCTTTCCACAATTAGCCATACCCCGTATGGTCTTACACCATATGCCATACCCCGTATGGTCTTACACCATATGCCATACCCCGTATGGTCTTTCCATGATTAGCCATACCCCGTATGGTCTTACACCATATGCCATACCCCGTATGGTCTTACACCATATGCCATACCCCGTATGGTCTTTCCATGATTAGCCATACCCCGTATATCCCATCAAAACATAACTATGGTCTCCCTCCCCGTCATCACGTAATTGACCCAATATGTATATAATCATATATAAATGTACTCACCTTAATGACGAACAACCAAGTCCATGGTGGCCACAAGAACACACATTATTGCTTTCAACCTATCAATAATCACAATATGCATAAAAGGTCACATTCATAATCTTGGCTAGCTCAACCTAGCCATACTAATAATTCACTAGCATTCCTAACCCAAAATTATTTTACTTTGTTATTGAGTTGCTTTTTATTCAAAATTTTACTTGGTGACTTCAATTCATCAACACAATCACCATTCATTCAACTAATAAAATTCACCATTCTTTCATAATCAAGGTTTCAATGCCAACATTCAAATTCTTAGTTAAATAAATCATGCAACTCAATAACAAACACCAAAATACTAGAATTTAGGGAAAAATCATACAAACTCAATTTCTAGCAAAAACCCCCAAATTTGGGCATCTCAAGAACCCTAATTCTCAACACAAATCAAAACTAGGTTAGGGAATTATTACCTTAAGAATTTCAAGAACAATTACAAGACTTTAATTTACAAATTCTTCTTCTTCTCTTTTCTCTTGGAATTTTTGACCACACACACACCCACTTCTCCAATCCTCCAATTCACTAGTTAACCAATTGTAGTGATTATTATTATTCACTTGTAATATTTGATTAATTAACTTGAAACTATGGAAGAAATTAGTTGAATATGAGAATGGAAGTGATGGAAATTGATAGAAAGAAATGGAAGAAAAAGGGGTGAGTCATAAACAAGAAAATGGCTGGCACTTTCTCTAAGTGCCACGCCCCCTTTCATTTTTAGATGGGTATTATACCCGCTATCCGTTAAAGTTCCAACTAAATTAACCCCATAACTCAAAATTAAATACTATAAAATTATTTTAATGTTAAAACTACAAAAAAAGGGTTAATTTATTTATCTTAAAAATCTTGGGGTGTTACAGCAACCACCCTCTCCACTTTTCTCCCCACCCAACCGGTACCTAATAGGCGGAATGGTGTTCCACCCGGTGACCAATCAGTACCTGTTTGGTCCCTGGGTACACCGTGCAACCTAAAACATTTTTGTTTGTAGCTGCAATTATATTGAGTCAAGATATATAAGTTATTAGTAATGGTAATATAACGAGTATTCTTGAGATCTTTCGAGTTGGTTTCGTGTTGTTGCGAGGTTTGTACCCATACGTGGTCGTATATTTGATCAATAAAAATTATTACAAAAGATAAAGTAGGATAAAAGTAGCTTCAATGTTTCTATATTAATTCTTTTGATTTAACTTTACTTTCTTTACATTCGAATTTACTAATTCTTTTATTACACATATCAAATCTTAGATCAAGCGGCCAGTTGAGGCCCTCTTTAGGAAAACTGGTGGAAGGGATATTGGCTTGGAAACCCATGATCGAATCTTGATTTCCTATGGTTTCGGACATTTACCTATTGACGTATGGGCATACCAGAGCCGGCTTTGAAAGGGCTCAAAGGGTGCTAGTGAGCCAGGCCCACCCCCTCTAAGGGCCCGTAATTTTTCTATGTATATATATATATGCAGAATGTATATCTGTGTATGTAAAATATCTCATTTTCATATATGCTTCCTTGGAGAAGATGACACATTGATACTGTAAACTTTTTGGATTTTCCATATTACGACCCACTTTTTTTATCTAAAGTTCTTTTCTATCCCTATCTTTCATATAAATTACTGTACTATTATTCTTTGAAGTAAGACCTATGAATTACACGTATTACGAAAAAGACAAAAGTCAAATTTTTCATAGGTAGATTTAAGTTTTTTGGTAGACACTAAAAGCGATGTAAGTTAGATATTTGTTACATACAATAAAAAGTATATGTAAGTCCCCTGGTACGGATCGTTAATAGCTTGCTCCAGTTATCTTGAGGTGCGGAATCCCTCACTATAACTTGGTGATCAACAATAAGCCCTAGATCACCTGCTGCCTCGCAGATCTTCTTCGGGCTAGCGGAACAACCTTTGATGACTATAACCTGCAATACCTGCTTGATATTTCGACAAATGTTCAACCCTAAACTCTGTTAGGGTTCGGTTTATATAGGTAACACCTGACATGGGCTTCAGCGAGTCAGCCTCGCAAATCCAGCCCAGCCCGTCACTAATGCGAGGTCGCATTCTGTGATTGGCCTCGTATTTGACCCTGCAAATACGGATTCGTATTCCCTATGTGAAATGCGAGGTCGCATTTCACACTTAGCAGATTTATTACACATTCAATACTTAAACTTAATCTAGTATTCTATGCATAATACTAAGTTCATTAATGACAATCACATTACAAAGACATATAACAATATAGCCCAAACAATCTAGACTGCTATTGACATAGATGTGCACTTACAGACTCCCCCTTGGCAATAGCTTCTAGATGTTAACATACATATGTCTTCGTCTTGTCTTTGTCATTAATCTACTTCCTCTGCTTTTTCTTCTTGCTCTTGCTCTGCTTCTTCTCAGTCTCAGTCTCAGTCTCGAAATCAGAATCTGACTCTGAATCTGAAGGAGTATGAGTTAACCCTAACCTTCTCTTCTCTTGATCCCTCAAAGATCCTGGATCATAATAATAATCCGCAATCTCTGCCCTAGCTCTCATATGAGCTTGTGGATCATATCCCAACCTCTTCTCCAGTCGATGAACAATTGCAGGATGCAAATCTGACTCGGTAGAAGTATTTGTAGTAGAGTTGGTTTCGGTAGACTCATTATCCTGAGCACTAGCATTATCAGCATCAAGAGCAATAGCATCAGATTGCCCTACCAAATCCTTACCCTTGTTTAATTGATCACTGTCAACATCTTTTGTAAGGAGTTTGGTTTGAGGTGCCTCAAGCTCAACTACCATGTTTATCTCTGTAGACATCTGTTCTTGAGCTTGTGGAGCTTCTGAGGTTGCCTTGCCAGCAATACCAGCCTGGTTAGACTCCCCTTGAGTCTCTATTCTGAACAAAGAACTACCTCCTAGCTCTTGAGTAGATCTGGCAACATCTGGATCTTTATTCTGATCATCATCATGCCTTGCCTTAGCCAGCTCATCACCTTTGCAACCTGAGCTATTTCTCTCAGTTCTCAACTTCATGTAGTTGTCGATAAGCTCATACACCTTCTCTTCAGGAATCTGTACACCCTGTTTCATTGCATCTGCCATCCTGACAACCTTCCCATCAAGTTCAAGATACTTTTTATACATCTTGGACACCACCACCTCGGCCTTGTCCAACTTGTCTTCCAAAAACTTATTCTTGTCACTAACAACCTTAAGATCACCAGCTAAACTAGTGATCAAACCTCTCATCTCATTCATCTGTCTCTGCAGATCACCAAGATTGGTTTCTTTACTTGTTTGTCGCTGTGATTGTGGCTGTGTAGTCTCAAGAACAGTAACAACTGGCACACTTTGTGAGCCACCAGTAGCAGCAGAAGTCTCTTGTTCCCTGACAAGTCTAGTTCTCTTAGGCAAAGGTTGCTCTGGCACCCAATCTTCATCCGTTTCTCTCCTTCTTCTTCCTTGAGCTGCCTCAGTAGGTTTAGGAACCATCTTAGATCCAACTCTGATGAATGCATGAGATCTGTAAGGATCTTTATCACCATCACTGCTGGAATCATCATCAGAATGGATAGAAGGCTCTCTGTCTGCTTGAACATCAGCAACAGCCTTTCCTCTACCTTCAGCATTCACACCAGATCCACTAGCCTGACCCACTCCTGACCTACTAGCTCTAGCTGCTTCAGAACCAACTGCAGCTCCAGCTACATAATCATCTATGTCCTGGTCAAGGTCCACATCTACTAGGTCATCAACATTAGCATTGTACCTTTGCACTTGTGCAATATCACCCTCTAGATCAGCCATTTGCTCTAATAGATCATCTACAATCTCGGGATTGGCTCCAGGTTGGTTTATCACATCATCTGCAACCTGTACAACAACTTCAGGCTCTTCTGGTGCAACTTCCTGAACCACTACGTCATGTAACTGCTCAACATTCTCAGCAGCTTCACCATCCTCTGGCTGAGGCCCTTCGTAAGCTGATATGACCCCATCAGTAGGTGCTATGTAGTTGGTATTTATGATTGCACCAAATAATACTACATCTTGAGCATTTGGATCATTCGGATACCTGCGGTGAAACTCTTCATAGCCACGTGTGATGATAGAACTCACTTGCTTCACTTCTCCTACAGCAGGTAGATTTGGAAGTCAAGCATTGATTATCATCATCACGAACCGAGGATACATCAAAAACCTCCTCTTTCCTGTGGCTGTGAATCTGTTTCTTCATCTCATCAAAAAAGAATTTAGAGAAACTGTATGGCTTGTTAAATACCAAACCCACCATCTGTGCTTGGGCTTCCTAGTTCAATGTATCATAACCAGACTTCTTGTTGCTTAAACTAACCAGCAACACATGCGCAAGATACCTCCACCTGCCATAAAAACCCTTCTTGAACAGAGTTTTACTTGACATATCTGCAGCAAACCCCATTCTTCTGAAAGCACCTTGAATGACTTCATGTCTGAACTTGGTGAGACCAATAAACACCACCTTCTTGTTCAGTTGTGCCCAGATTAAGAATGTTAACGAGGTCAGCAGCTGTGAACTGTATCTGCTGCCCAGCAACTATGGTATGAAAGATATACACATCTCCTGCCTTCACACAGTCAACATTATTCCAGAAATCTCTGAGATAATCTAAATATATGACTGGAGAATGTGTAAGAACATGATGAATCCTTGATCTTCTGAAGAAGGCAAATATCTCGTGATAATAAGTCGTTCCTTCCTGATTATCATCGAAGTTCATCACATAATTATGACCTGCTATGAAATTTCTTGCCATTTCTGTAATCAATACCAAATAATTAGTTACTCAAATAGACATAAAAATTCATATGCATAACCTAAAATTATCCCGGTAATTTAGTTATAGATAGTTTAACATAAATTATCCCTGTAATTTAGTTAAAGATACATTAACTCATTTTCAAATCTTTATTAAAATAAACTTTTGAAAATCTGTTAAATTAACTTAAATTATCTCTGTAATTAAGTTAAGGATAAATAATTAACTTATTTTCAAATTTTTATAAAAATAAACTTTTGAAAATCTGTCAAGTCAAATACGAGGTCGTATCCCTGTACGAGGTCGTATTTCAAGGTCAAAATACAATCAACCAAACTCTAAAATACGAAGTCGTATTTTCCAATTTGGCCACGTATTAGTCCAGGTCGTAAATCGGCATCGTATTTCGAAAGTCAAACCGGTCAAAATAAATTGACATTTACGAGGTCGCAAATCTGGGCTAGCAAAACCCCATATGCGAGTCCATCGCACTGTTCATCTTCCCCAACGCGATTTCGCGATTTACCCAACCAAAACTGGTAAAAATTGTTTCTTTATACTCATATTCAAACGATAAAGATACCCCAACCCTTAGTTTTACCAAAAATATCAAAATCAAATGAAAATTTGAAAACCTAGTTCGAAAATTTCGAACTCTATTTTCTTGATTTTCTTGTTGCATGGTTAACTATAGACGATTAGATAGTATACCTAGATTCAGTATTTTACGAGGATCACAAATATATCACTCAAAAACACTCGATCTAATTGTATATATCAAATCTCAAACGGGGTAGCAAAGTCGTATTTTCGGGGTCGTAAAGCTCTGAAATTGATTTTAATTTTGTGAGGTCGTATTAGGGTTAAATTGGATTATATACCCACTCGACCCAAATGGGCTTGAGTCAACCCGGCCCACCAAATTACGAGTTCGTAACTAAACTTGGCCCAATTTGACCAATTATGAGGTCGCATTCTGCCATATTCAATTACGAGGTCGTAAATACCTCCTGCACACTTTAAAATCAAATTTTTATCAAAGTTTCTGAATAATTGATCAACGAACTTCCTGGAAATATGAAATATTTAAATGACCAAACCTGTAGGCATCAAATTTTCATCTTTTCCCTGATCTTCGTCTTAAACCTGAAAAGTTAATAAACTTACCGAAATTCTTTAACTTTTCCACGATCAATCTTTCCAAAACTTTCAAATTTAGCTTTCCCGAATCTGTACCACTTGCAACAATCCATATTTCTAACCAGTTATAAAATTGATTCTTCATTCTTATACCTCCCCCTCAATTTTATGACTAGGAAGTATAACGATGACTAATCATTATAGCAACCATCATTCTTATGTACTCCCCCTCAATTTATGACTGGGATACATAACTATGATAGAACAAAATATTGATTAAATACTTCATATTTTTATGAAAACACAATTGACTAGGTACTTCTCCTCAATTTATGACATGTTTTCATAACTATATGATCTAAATAATCAATGCTTAAACCTTTCACATTCATATATGTTTCTATATCTAAAGTAGCTAAGACCTTTCATATTCAAACAATATATCTATGTCTAAGGCATAAAATATTAACTATGTAGCCTTTCACATTCAAACATGACATTTCTATGTCTAAGATTTATTAACCTTCTACATTCACATTATGTCTATGTCTAAGATTTTAATAATCTTCTACATTCACTTAATGTCTATGTCTAAGATTTTAATAATCTTCTACATTCACTTAATGTCTATGTCTAAGATTTTATTAACCTTCTACATTCACATTATGTCTATGTCTAAGATTTTAATAATCTTCTACATTCACTTAATGTCTATGTCTAAGGTTTTACTAACATAGTTGATAATCTTTCATATTAAAATAAAATTATTTCTATATCTAAGATCTTCAACTAGAAAAACATTGAGCATTAACTACCTCATATTCTAGACCTTGCCTGATAGCAATGTTTTTAATACCTCAGAATATTGCTCAGAAATCCTTCTTTTAGATTGACTTCTCTGCAAATACACTGGAAAAAAAAAATTCGAGACAACAAAATTTTAATTGCTATACCCGAAACTTGATCTTCTGAAACTTCAGATTTGAAAGACAAACTTCAAACTCTCTGTATCATCATAATAATCAACTAATGCACCATAGCTTGTTGTAGTTCTCCCCCTCAACGATAAATCCCTCCGAATTAAGCATATGCAATCTTCCTTCTTGGATACATTGCTCGAGTCCCTGCTCGCCTTGCATAACCGGCATATAATAGAGAAGTAGAATTTCCAACAATCAATCCTGAACTAGTTGACTCCCATGAAAACCAGAAACTTTGAAACTTGAATCACAAACTTCAGGAACATGGAACCTGTTTCAAAAGCAATCTAAACCATGTCTCGAAGTCTTAATGTCTTGAAGATATGGAGACATATATAAGTCATTGTGCTTCCTTGTGCTAATACCTGCACATACAAGCTTAAAACAAGATAAAAATAATAATGTTATTCTTCATTATTTCATCACTATTACATTTTATAGTAACGACTTAATCTAGAACTACATTCTTCATTTTCTTCTCCAAATTTGTTATTCTTCACTATCATAAGTCATAAACATATGACATTATCTTAGTCTAGAACTACAAATCTTCAAGAACCTTGAACTTCTTATTGTTCAAAAATCTAAACCGTAAGATCTCTGTCTTATTGTTCAAAATCATTGACCTATAAACTCCTTGTTTATCCGTCAACTTATCAGAAAAATTAGAATCTTAAGAACCTTGTCTTATCATTCTATTGATACTTATCTAGAATCTTAAGATCTTTGTCTTATCATTCTACGGATACTTATCACAAATTCTAGAATCTTAAGAACCCTGTCTTATTATTCTATTTATACTCATCAAAAATTTAGAATCTTAAGAACCCTGTCTTATTATTCTATGGATAACCTAATCTAAGGTCTTCCAATAAAATATCCTTCATTATGCAAACTTATAGATTCAGTTTCCAAAGTCTCTTGTCTTTAACTCAGCAAAGACATCTAACTAAAACCTAATCACCTATACTTTTGCATATGAGATCTATCTATATAAATTTGCATAAGAAAATTTATACCAAATGTAATACTTCTATGATTGCCTCATCATACTAGTATACATCTAGGTTTCACATTGAGTGACCTATACCATCTCTGTGTATTTGTCTTTCGTGCACTTTAACTTCACAACCTACAGAAAACTCATCTGTTCATTGTCCTGTTAATCTGCACATCTCAACAAAAAGCATCAAATCTTCTCAAAGTAATAACATACAATCTGAAGAAATGAATAAAATAGCAAGATAAAATGAATATACTTAACAGTTTCTGGAGGTCAATAATAGACTGTTAGCACATTAGCACTAATCAAAATCATTTGACATCTCTGTATCAAATCTTTTTGATTCAACAAAACTCTTTTCAAAGATCGATCTCAAACGGTGCACAATGATTCATAGTTTGAGAATCTTCTTTCTAAAGATAGAAACAAAATGATTCTTTTAAAGATCAAATTCGAAACTATGAACAACTCTGTGTCCATTCTTAAGAAAATCTTCTTTCTAAGAACAATAATTAACTTAATATTTGTTTATTGAAATTAACATCTCTGTGTTCTTTTCCTTAAACCCATATTCTGTTACTATGACACACTTTCTTTTAGCTTTTGATCACAACACTATCGCTTAACTACCCTACTCGTTTATTCATTGTTCCATAAGAACGTAGTTGAGTCCTCTTGGAAACTAGATTCTATTCTGACTATATCTCTCGTGCAATAGGAACTTTTATTTAAACAATACAATACAAATAAAAATTTAAACATTTCACGAAAAACACAAACACACACACACACATACACTGAACATAAACGAATAACGTAGTTACAAGAGCTAAAGTTACTGCTGATTAGATCAGATTAGCATGTTACATATGCCTACTAGCGAGAAATAATTCTCTTATTATTAGTTATGAACAGTGATCCAAAAACGATTACCAATATGTTTGTCCTCTTAAACACTCGGTACTTCCAGTCTCCTTTTTGGTTTGTGACACTTTCGACATACCCTGGCCAAGGACAGTCACCATGCAACCCGGGTAGCCTAATATGTCACTTAATCATGTTTGCGAACTTATGTGCCCCATATTCAGATATACTCTCACAATCGACACAAGCACTAAGATTAAGACATTTGGTGAGTAAAGTGAGAAAGTCTTTAAGAATCAAGTCAGCGGTGACAGGTCGGTGATTCCTCACGCGCAAAGTGACTTAACTTGACTCACGTACGGAAATATACTCAACATTGCATAATGCTAAGTACTTGCATATTTGTGACATTATTTTAAGCACTTATGAAAGCCCGTGACTTTCGATGAGACCCGTGTAGCGAACTTTCTGACAACCTATCCCAAGTTGGAAGCTTTAGGTAGGCTAGGTATACAAAGACACCCCAAGGACTTACTTGTTCGAATCTCAAAGGCCACATTAGCTTCATATTTTCAACAGATTTATTAGATATTTGCATATCTTGTCACAAATATACATCCGAAAAAGCAATACATACACATATATGTACCCGAGACCTTCTATATAAAGACCAAATATACATAATTACAATGCAAGATCTTTCATAAGATTTAAAGGACTTGTCTATTTTAAGAACAAGCATTCTCAGCCATATATCTAATACGTTTCCCATAAGAACATTGTATATATTAAGTTCAGATTATAAGGAAACCTTGGTACTTTGTGCCTACCGATACATCATATAATGGTATCACTGAACTGAGCAATTTAAAGTACAATTAAGTAGGCTTAAAAGCTAAAGTATCGTCACGTCTAATCGTCTTGATGCAGTGACCTTACTCTTTTTATTATATTTCTTTTTCTTTTCTGATTTTTCTTATTTTTATTTTGTTTTTCTGACACTATACGACAAACACTGACTCATTTTACAAAGTTCCTTTTGAGAGACACTGTCACTATAGATTTCTCATTCCAATCAATTGGACTAACAACTCGAAACGAGTTCGGTCGAAAGCCTTAGTGAACAGATCAGCTAAATTAAAGTCACTCGGCACCTTTTCTAGGACTATTAATTTCTTTTCAGCACAATCACGAATAAAATGAAACCTTATGTCTATGTGCTTAGTCCTACTATGCTTAACAGGATTATTAGTTATGGATATAGTGGATTCATTGTCTATCTTTATGGGAGTACAAAGGAAATTCTGACCGTAATCACGCAGTTGTTGCTGAATCCATAGAACCTGTGAACAACATCCACCAGCTGCCATGTATTCCGCCTCGCAAGACGAGATTGCAACAGAAGTCTGCTTCTTACATTGCCATGAAACCAATCTTCCCCCTAAGAACTGACATCCACCTGAATTCGATTTCCTATCAAAATTGCAGCCTCCATAGTCAGCATCTGTATAAGCCACGAACTCAGAGTCTCCCCCAATTGAATACCAGAGACCCAGTACTGGTTGCCCTTTGAGGTAGCGAAGAATTCGCTTAACAGCTTTCATGTGACTTTCCCTGGGACATGACTGAAAACGAGCACACAAACAAACCGCAAACATGATATTTGGTCTTGATGCTGTAAGATACATCAATGAACCTATCATTGCCCTATAACGAGTAGGATCAACTTCTGGATCATTGAAAGAAAACATCCCAAGTTGATGGTTCTTTTGTATAGGAGTATCCATAGGTGAAGTATCTTCCATGCCAAATCGTTTCAAGATATCTTGTGCATACTTCGTCTGATGAATGAAGAATCCGTCCTTTTTCTGTTCAACCTGCAAACCTAAAAAGAAGTTCATCTCTCCCATAGCGCTCATCTCAAAAGTCCCTTTCATAATCAGCTCAAATTCCTTGCACATCTTTTCGTCTGATGACCCGAAAATAATATCATCCACGTAAACTTGTACAAGTAGGAAATCATCTCCCTTCCATTTTGTAAACAACGTACTATCGATCAATCCTCTTTTAAAACCATTTTTGAGAAGATGCTTTGACAGTTTGTCGTACCATGCCCTTGGAGCTTGATGTAATCCATACAAAGCCTTATTCAGTCGATAGACTCTATCAGGATGATCTGGATCTTCAAACCCTGGCGGTTGAGTAACATACACTAATTCCTGGACAGTACCGTATAAGAATGCGCTCTTGACATCCAACTGATATACCTTAATGTCCTTGAAAGCAGCAAATGCTAGAAACAAGCGAATAGCTTCTAGCCTAGCAACTGGTGCAAATACCACAGTGTAGTCTAACCCATCCTGTTGAGCAAAACCTTGAACAACTAGCCGAGCTTTATTACGTGTCACAATGCCTTTTTCATCCTTTTTGCACCTAAAAACCCATCTGGTGCCGAAAGGATACTCTCCCGGAGGTAGATCAACAAGCTCCTATACCTGGAGTTTATCAAACTGAAGCAGTTCTTGCTGCATTGCTTCAACCCAAGATGGATCTTTTAAAGCCATTTGAATATTACTTGGCTCTTCTTGAGATACAAAGCAGCTGAACTTACATTCATCAACTATACCGGTTTCTTTCATCTCTGCGAATAAACCAGACAGCTTATTAATTTGAGCTCTTGTCTTAATTCTTGCACTTGGTTCACCAATAATGTCCTCAACTGGATGATACTTGTTGACTCTATGCTGTGTAGCTCTATCAACTTGAAGATTTACACCCAAATTTGAACCTATTTCTCCCTGAGGAAGTGGAGTAACTGGTTCCAATTCCTGTGCACTTGTATCTTTAGTATCCTTTGATGAACCATCTGCATTGGTGTTGCGTGAAGTTAACATAAGCTCTGTAGCTTGATCTTTTCTTGATTCCTCATTATTCTTTGATGCTGTAGCAGTCGCGGATTCTGAAGGAGTAGTAGACTTTGCTCCGATGTTCTGATCATGTAGCAATACTACCTCATCCACCTCTGAACTACCTGCACCAAAAGAAATAGGACCATTAAAGGAGGTAAACATCATCATAATTAAACAAGATAGTAGACCCTTGATGTACAGGGGGATTATAGCTAGAAATAACGACATTATAACCAACATCAACTATTTCAGACTTAATGTTGTACACCCTCCTATTTGGAGATCCCGGAATGTAACCAAGAAAAATTCCCTCTTCAGCCTTCTCGGCAAATTTGGGTTGGTCACAAACTTTTAAAAACGTGCATGGGACTCCAAAAGGTTCCAACCCAGTTAAATTCGGTTTTCTATTGTTTAAAAGCTCGTAAGGTGTCTTATTAAATCTTTTAACAATTAAAACCCTATTTAACACGTGACAAGCAGTGTTAACTGCTTCCCCCCAAAACATAGTAGGAAGCCTTGAATCAGCTAGCATAGTCCTGGCGGGTCTCTATCAATGTCCTGTTTTCCTCTCTGCTACTCCATTCTGTTGAGGCTCATAGGGTGCACTGAATTGATGCTCAATTCCTTTGCTCAGACAATATACTTCCATAATCTGATTCTTGAACTCTATCCCGTTATCACTTCTGATTCTCTTCACTCTTGTGTTGTACTGATTTTCAACTCTTTCCAAGAACTCCATGAGGATTTGAGCAGTCTCATCCTTGGTCTTCAAGAAAAATACCCACGAGAATCTAGAATAATCATCAGTAACTACTAGACAGTAGTACATAAACCCTATGCTCCGAACATTTACTGGTCCAAATAAATCCATGTGTAGTAACTGAAATGGAGCGGCAATAGAATTCTGAGTCTTTGGCTTATGTGGCTTTTTAGTCTGTTTTCCTTTTAAGCACGGCACACATTTATCCTCTACCATAAATCTCTTATTTGGAACACCAAGAACCAATCCATTACTTGTAATATAATTCATCTTTTCTGAAATGGATATGACCCATCCTTCTATGCCATAGCAGAGACTCATCTTCAGAAGCTTTGGAGAGCAGACAAACTGGCTCCACTGAATCAATTACACCTAATTTAAGACCATAGATGTCCTTCTTTCTTGGAGCCTTCAGTAATATCCATTCCTCTGGAATAACATAACCTGGTTTCAAGATAAGAGCTTCCCTTTCTGTAAAGTGAACTAGATTCCCTTTGTCGCATATTTGAGACACGCTCATCAGATTATGCTCCAGCTGCTCAACAAAGTTCACATTATCCATTTTAATCTTCCCATTGACGACTTTTCCAATACCAGAAATACTTCCGCCCTTGGGACCAGCAAAACTAACATAAGACCCTTTAACAGGTGTAAACTCCGTTAACAGTCTCTTGTCACCAGTCATATGTCGTGAACATCCACTATCGACAAACCATATCCCAGTAGTTTTCCTTAGTGGTTCCTTCTGTTTAAGAACTTCAAGATGTGCCATGAAACTCGTCTCAGCTTCAGCGACATCTTCGTTCTCGGCTCTTACTGGTTCTGATGATTCAGGTTCCTCTTCTACTCTCTGATGAACACTACCATGAACATTGGCACATACCATAGGATCAAATGAATTATCAGCAAGATCATTCATTTCTTCATCAAGGTCGTGAATTATTGCCATGAATGCATGATTCTGATCATCGGTACTAGTCGAACCCCAATTATATGTACCATCAGATTGAACAACTAAAGCTCTTGAGTTGTCCGTATCTCCTGAGCTTCTGTTCCCAGTATTAGCATATTGATGTCCAGAATTCTGACTCACTATAGAACCACTTTGATTGAAGTTCTGACGGCCTGTAGCTGAATTATTGTCCCGTCTTGGCCTCTGACACTCTCTTGCAAAATGTCCAAAACCATCACAGTTATAACACTTCACCTTGGTCTTGTCAAACCCTACTTTGCCATTCACAACCTTCCTTCCGGTTCTATCTATGAAACGCTGAACTCTCAATGTTAACATAGCTAATTGCCAGTTCATATCCATTTCTTCCAAGTCATCTGGATCAACTTGCTTGTAATCCTCCCTAACCAAATCAGGATCAGTCAGTTTTCCTCCAATTAACTTCTCATGAGCAGACACAAATGAAGCGAGCATGCCCAAATGTCCCTCAGCAGATCTTATGCTCATCGACATCCCTGTGTAACCCGAGCTTGGAGAACTACCATTCTGAATCCCATTATGCACTACCATGGCCGATTCTGGAGAAGTTACATACATCAAGTTGCTATCAGAATCCGTTGACATCTTCATCTTGTCATCATCTCCACTATAGAAGGCAGTAATCCCTCCATTTGAAGATTTTGCAGAAGGAACGCTTGATTTGCTATGATAAAGTTCAGGACGCTGAACAAAATCACTGCTACCTGCTTCCTTCGACTTTCGTTTCATATCTTGACCTCTCAGCTTTCGAATGATCTGATCCAGAGTCCATGTGCTAAATTCAGGATTTTGTTGGATTGAAGTCACAAACCCTTCCCACTTAACTGGAAGAGATTCCAACAACTTCTCGATGACATCTTCTGGATCAGGTTTGTACCCAAAGTATGCAAGCTCAACCAGCAGATGACTGTAACGAATCAAGATCTCATCAAGAGGTTCATCTTTGAAGCTAGTAAAAACATAATACTGTTTCTTTAGCAAATCCTTCCTTCTCTTCTTGAGATCATCATCACCTTCACAATGCTCTTTGAGTGCATCCCATAAGCCTTTTGCACTGTCATACATTTCAAACAAGTGCAAGAATTCCCCTTGGAGAGCCATTCGAAGTGATCCTAAAGCTTTACTTTCTGCTTCGTAGTCTTTCTTTTGATCGACAGTCATTTGCTCATACGAAGCCGCTTTTCCACCACCAGAACCAGTAGGTTCTTTGTCACTTTGCACAGTGGGATGAACATAACCATTAACAATACATATCCACATCCTCACATCCATTAACCTGCAATATGACTCGAATCTGCCCTTCCAACTGAAATATCTATCAAGGCTTATCAACTTGGGCGGTGAATTGGCCTTTCCGGTTTCATGATCCATCAGAATTAATTGATTCAGCAAATATTGATAATTAGCGGGTAATTGAGACGTCATTTTCTCCGAGCTAGCAAAATTCACGAACTGTTTACAAAAAATAAACGAGGTCGTAGAAGTTCACGAGGTCGTAAAGAATGCGGGCTGAAATGAAAGAACTGAACTCGATAAACCGAAAACACAAGATTTTTTTTTATTTTTTTTTTTTTATATACCCCACTGCGCCGCAGTGGGTGGAGAATCTCCCACTGCGCCGCAGTGGGAAATCTCGGACTCGGGTCTGGAAAAGCCCCACTGCGCCGCAGTGGGTTTTACACTCTCCCACTGCGCCGCAGTGGGAGGAAAGAAATTATGGCCGTGGGATTTCACTGCGCCGCAGTGGGCAAAACCATCCCCACTGCGCCGCAGTGAGCATCAGCACAGCAACCCTAAAAATCATTTTCGACACTTGCTCAAGCTTGTAACCTTCGAAATTCAAAACAAACATCTTAAAACACAATTCAGAAACTGATATCAACTTCATTGACACATTTTAAACATTCATTACAACATCACCTTGTTTTGAATCCCATGAATACCATCAAATGGGTCATTTATCCATTTTGACACAATTTCGACCAAAATGCAACTTCACAAACTTTCCAAAAGCTTTACTCCTGGACTTTTACATAATTTTTAACAAAGGTATGACCATCAAATCAAAATGTACCAAGAGCCATGAGGAGAGGGATTTCTAAGCCTCTAAACCAAAAGTTGTCATTCATCCAAGAATGACCTAGTACCTTCACGTCTTCCAAAAACACTTCAAGCTCTAAACCAAGGCTTTCAATTCAACAACACTAGTTCCTTCTTCCGGAACTACCTATAAAATGGTAAACAACTAAAATATAAGCAAAGGCTTAGTGAATATACTTGCATACATTTACGAATACGAAGGAGGGCAACGCACAAAGGACTATTACATGTAACCCATGACACCGTCGTGCCATACCTACATGCTCACCTTTGCACAATAAACAACATATATGGATCCATTAGAGAATATCGGGGTTCTTAGGCCCCGAGAGGTTCTTAGGCCTTTTCTCAACAACAATAGGGGTTCTTAGGCCCCGGAGGTTCTTAGGCCTCATAACAATTGACCCCACCCGGGTCTAGCCAAATCAATTACCACACATGAATATCACATTACAACATGATGTGGTCAATTGACCCAACGTAAACATAAAGGTATGCAAATATACTCACCTCCTCCGCAAATAGATCAACAAAGCTAAACGATTAAGCACAAACAAGCTTCAACCTATAATCATGTCATAAAATGCATAAGCTTATAATCACAACTTGACTAGCTTAACCTAGCCATACTCAAACACTAGCCTCTCTAAACCCAAAACCCAACCCATTTGTCATTGAGTCTCCATTTTACTTCCACCATATCATAGGTAGTTCAACCTACCATTTTCATCAACATTTCAATTACTTGTAAAACTCATCTTTTCTCATAAACCAACATTATCACATAAGCTTATCAATTTCATAATCAAACTCAACACATACTCAATGACAACTAGGTTAACTAAGGAATTGGGGAAAAATTAGCCATAAATCAATTTCTAGCAAAAACCCCCAAATTTGGTTCATCCATGAACCCTAATTTTGAAAGAAGGATAAAAACTAAATTAGGGGAATTCAATACCTCAACAACAACAATCCAATGCAAGACTTTTAGTTTGAGAATCCTTCTTTCTCCCTTTCTCTTAAAAACGGCCACCACCCCCCCACTTACAATCCCTAACTTTAATTTCTTGAATGAAGATTACTTGGTGGTGATTGTTATTATTATTATGATTTCTATTCTTGAACTTGAGAGGGTTACTCTTTGTTTTGAAGAAATGTGTGAAGGAATGCATGAAAGGAAATGGTGAAGAAGGGTAATAGAGTGGGAGTATGACTCATAAGGCAAAAGAGTTGGCTGGCACATTCTAAGGATGCCACGACCCATCTCTTCCAAAAGTGGGTATTTTACCCGCTATCCGCTAAAGTTCCAACTAAATTAACCCCATATCCAAAAATAAAATACTAGGAATTTAATTTAATGTCAAAACTATAAAAAAGGGTTAATTTCTTTTACCTTAAAATCTTTGGGGTGTTACAACTCTCCCCCACTTGGAACGGATCACGGCCTCGTGATCCAAGCCATATGCAAAGACGGATAGTAAACTAGGACATCACGCTCGGACTCCCACGTACAATCGGACATCTTACCATGCTTCCACAAAATCTTATAAGTCCTCACCGTCTTATTTTGTACCCTTCTAAGTTCTTCTTCAACTATGGCAATCGGCTCTTCAATGTAGTTCAACTTGTTATCAATCTCTATTTCATTTAATGGCACATAAGAAGACTCATCGGCAAGGCATTTTCTAAGATGAGACACATGGAAAGTTGGATGAATTCCCGAAAGTTCATCCGGTAACTCCAAACGATAAGCAACCTTGCCAACCTTGGCCAATATTTTAAACGGGCCAATGAAACGAGGACTTAGCTTCCCACGTTTTCTAAACCGTAGAACACCTTTCCACGGGGAGACTTTCAACAAAACACGATCGCCCACATGAAACTCAATCGGTCTCCTCCTTTTATCCGCATAAGACTTTTGTCGATCTTGAGCCGCTTTTAACCTCTCTTTGATCACATCTATCTTTTCGATGGTCTTTAACACTACTTCCGTGCCACCTATTTCTCTTTGACCTACTTCTCCCCAACAAATTGGAGATCGACATTTCCTCCCATACAACATTTCATAGGGCGGCATTTGGATGCTAGAATGGTAGCTATTGTTGTAGGAGAATTCCACCAAAGGCAAGTGAAGATCCCAAGTGCCTCCAAAATCGATTATACATGCCCGAAGCATGTCTTCAAGCGTTTGAATGGTTCTCTCACTTTGACCATCCGTTTGTGGGTGATAGCGGTGCTAAGCTTGAGCTTGGTACCCATATCTTCATGAAATTTCCGCCAAAAGTGAGAAGTGAATCGAGTGTCCCTATCCGAAACAATGGAGACGGGCACACCATGTCTTGCTACAACTTCCTTCACATAGATCTTTGCCAATACCTCGGATGAAGATGCCTCCCGAATGGGAAGAAATAAGGCACTCTTAGTCAATCTATCCACTATTACCCAAATCGTATCGAATTGGTTTCTAGGTGTCTTGGGCAATTTGGTGACGAAATCCATAGTAATATCTTCCCACTTCCATTTGGGAATTTCCAAGGGTTGCATCATGCCATAGGGCTTTTGATGCTCCGCTTTCACTTGTGCACAAGTCAAACACTTTTCAACATATTTCACCACATCACGCTTCATTCCGGGCCACCAATAATCTACTTTCAAGCCATGGTACATCTTTGTAGCACCGGGGTGGATGGAGTACTTGGATTTGTGAGCCTCATCAAGAAGAACTTGTTTCAACTCACAAGAAAAAGGAATCCAAATCCTCCCAAAACGTACGGTAAGGTCACGAGAATCCTTAGTGAAATATTGAATTTGACCTTGTATTCTTTCCTTCTTAGGATCTCGTTGCAAGGCCCTCTCTTGAGCTTCTCTAATTTGATCAAAGAAGTCATTGGTGATCAAAACCCAAAGGGGTGAAACGACTAAGGCATGATGAGAACTCTTCCGACTCAAGGCGTCCGCTACCACATTAGCCTTCCCGGGATGATACAAATCTCGCAATCATAATCTTTCAAAAGATCTAGCCATCTTCGTTGGCGATTGTTGAGGTCTCTTTGCTCAAAGAAGTATTTGAGGCTTTTATGATCGGAATAGATAGTAAACTTGACTCCATAGAGATAATGGCGCCAAATCTTCAAAGCAAATACCCCCGCCGCTAGCTCCAAATCATGAGTAGGGTATCGTTTTTCATGTTCTTTCAATTGCCTTGAAGCGTAGGCGATGACTTTACCCCGTTGCATAAGAACACAACCTAGGCCATTAGACGATGCATCACAATATACCCACCATATCTTCAAGTCCATCCGGTAAAACAAGGACCGGTGCTTGACTTAGCCTTTCTCGAAGTTGTTGAAAAGCCAACTCTTGCTCGCTTTTCCATTCAAACTTGATATTCTTTCGAGTCAACTTGGTCAATGGGGAAGCTATTTTAGAGAAGTCTTGAATAAAACGACGGTAATAGCCCGCTAGACCAAGAAAACTCCTAATCTCCGACGGATTCTTTGGTTGCTCCCACTTCATCACCGCATTAATCTTGGCCGGGTCCACCATAATTCCTTCACTATTAACAACATGGCCAAGAAATTGCACTTCTCTTAACCAAAATTCGCATTTGGAGAATTTGGCATAGAGCTTCTCCTTGCGTAATGCTTCCAACACCTCACGTATATGAACTCCATGATCGGTTGAGCTTTTAGAGTAAATAAGAATATCATCAATGAATACGATTACGGATTTATCAAGCATAGGGCGACAAACACGGTTCATGAGATCCATGAAAGCCGCGGGAGCATTTGTAAGACCAAAAGGCATGACAACAAACTCAAAATGACCATAACGAGTACGGAAGGCGGTTTTAGGAATATCTTCATCACGCACTTTGAGTTGATGGTAACCCGAACGAAGATCTATTTTGAGAAATATGACGCTCCTTGAAGTTGATCGAATAAGTCGTCGATTCTAGGCAAAGGATACTTGTTCTTTACGGTGACTTTGTTGAGTTCCCGATAGTCGATACACATACGCATGCTTCCATCCTTCTTCTTGACAAAAAGTACCGGTGCGCCCCAAGGAGAGTTACTAGGTCGAATAAAACCCTTATCAAGTAATTCTTGTAGTTGCTTCATCATCTCTTGCATCTCCGATGGAGCCAAACGGTAGGGAGTTTTGGCAATGGGGTTAGCCCCCGGAATGAGATCAATGGAAAACTCGACTTGCCGTTCGGGAGGAATGCCCGGCAATTCTTCGGGAAAGACATCGGCGAATTCACAAACAATAGGGATGTCTTCGATAGTTAGAGGTTTCTTTTCAACATCAACGATGTGAGCAAGATAAGCATGACATCCATGAGAAATGTAACGTTTGGCACGAGCAAAAGTACATACGGAAATAGAACGTTCCTTCCTATCACCATACACCACCAAGTCTTCGCCTTTAGAAGTCTTCAAATATATCGCCTTTTCATCACACGCGATTTTGGCGTTACACAAGCTTAACCAATCCATACCCAAGATTATATCAAACTCCCCCATCGGAAAAGGAATTAAATTGGCTTGAAAGAGTTCCGAAGAAATTTTAATTTCACATCCCCTATACACATCCTTCACTAATTCCATTCTACCATTACCAACCTCAACTTGCAAAGTATTTTCTAGACACGACTTTGACACGGGAATAACATGAATTACTCTAGTTGCAACGAATGATCTATTCGCCCCCGAATCAAAGAGAATTCGCATAGGCACATTATAAACAAGGAATGTACCTGTGACGACATCATTCGTGTTTCTTGCTTGATCCACAGTGAGTTGAAAGGACCTTCCTCGTTGATTCCCATGAATTTGGGCGTTTTTCCTTTCCGCTTCCCTCCTCTTTTCTTCGAGTCTCTCCTCTTGGGTCAACTTAGGGCATGAGCTTCTCATGTGGCCCTCCTCAAAGCACTTGTAGCATATGATGGCCTTCTGTGGCTTGGACTTGCACTCCTGGCTTGAATGCCCCGGTTTCCCACAAGTAAAACAACCTTTCCCCGCCACCTTACATACCCCCCAATGATTTCTCTTGCACGGTCGGCACCAAGGGACATTCTTGCTAGTAGAGTGGTTGCCGGAACTACCCTCTCGTCTAAACCGTTTGTTCGGAGAGTTGGTCCCCTCATGCTTCCTCTTCAACTCCCCATCATCATCAACTCTTGATTGTTCAATTTCATGGTCTCTAGCCACATCCGCCAACATGGAAAAAGACTCCATTTGACGTAGGCTTATCCTTTCCCTCAAGCTCTTCTTCAACTTCATATAAAATTGCTCCTTTAACAATTGGTCGTTCTCAAGAAATTCCGGACAAAATTGAGCCTTGTCCAAGAAGTGGGTTCGAAATTCGTTCAACTCATACTACCTTGACAATCATTGAGAAATTCACTTCTCAACTTGGTCACTTCAGCTTCTGATCTAAACTCCTTGAAAAACATTGTCTTGAATTCGGGCCATTCAACATGATCTAATGCTTCCTTCTTTATTGCCAACAAACTATCCCACCATCTCTTTCCACTATTCCTTAGCATACCAACCGCAAAAATGACCTTCAGGTGCGAGGGGCATTGACTAGTGCGGAATGCTCCTTCAATTTCAGATATCCATCGTGTACAAACGATGGGATCACGATCACCGTGATACTCCGGCGGGTGACACACTTCAAAGTCTCGAAAGGTGAACTTCTTCTTGTAACCCCTTTCCCCCGTCACTTCTACTTCTTTCTCTTCTTCATCCTTTTTGTTCTTACCCTTGCCATCCCTCTTCTCAAACTCTAGTTGCACATTCAAAGCCACTTCCTCTCTGATCATTTGAGCTATGTGATCATTCACAGCCCCTTCCATAGTCTCATTCAATTTCTTAAGTAGTAGGGGTGTATATTTCTCTAATGCTCTCCCTATTTGATCCGAGATATCCATGCTACCTTCGGCAAATAAAGGCTCTTCTTCTTCGTTCTGTTGTGGTGCTCTTCTTCCTCATTATGATCGTCGGCCATACTTCAATAAGAGTAGATAAAACGAATTTAATCACGCAACCTATCTAACTCTATGACTAGGAGCCAAAACTTATAACTTGATACTACACCGTCCTAAGGTTTGATGCCGCTAGTTTATAAATTTATTAGTATTTCAACCGCAATAAGGCCGGCTTCTTATTGTGCTTTAAATACTAACAAATAGATAATCTAACATTATCAAACACATTTTTCAGTCCCATATAAAATTTCGGTTACCTAAGGTCGAGTCTCAACTAAGGTTTAAGTCTAGGCACTCTCTATACAAGGGAATACCTAAATCCCTTAAACCTCGGCTTTGATACCAACTTGAAAGAACTGAACTCGATAAACGAAAACACAAGATTTTTTTTTTTTTTTTTTTTTTTTATATACCCCACTGCGCCGCAGTGGGTGGAGAACTCCCACTGCGCCGCAGTGGGAACTCTCGGACTCGGGTCTGGAAAAGCCCCACTGCGCCGCAGTGGGTTTTACACTCTCCCACTGCGCCGCAGTGGGAGGAAAGAAATTATGGCCGTGGGATTTCACTGCGCCGCAGTGGGCAAAACCATCCCCACTGCGCCGCAGTGAGCATCAGCACAGCAACCCTAAAAATCATTTCGACACTTGCTCAAGCTTGTAACCTTCGAAATTCAAAACAAACATCTTAAAACACAATTCAGAAACTGATATCAACTTCATGGACACATTTTAAACATTCATTACAACATCACCTTGTTTCGAATCCCATGAACACCATCAAATGGGTCATTTATCCATTTTGACACAATTTCGACCAAAATGCAACTTCACAAACTTTCCAAAAGCTTTACTCCTGGACTTTTACATAATTTTAACAAAAGTATGACCATCAAATCAAAATGTACCAAGAGCCATGAGGAGAGGGATTTCTAAGCCTCTAAACCAAAAGTTGTCATTCATCCAAGAATGACCTAGTACCTTCACGTCTTCCAAAAACACTTCAAGCTCTAAACCAAGGCTTTCAATTCAACAACACTAGTTCCTTCTTCCGGAACTACCTATAAAATGGTAAACAACTAAAATATAAGCAAAGGCTTAGTGAATATACTTGCATACATTTACGAATACGAAGGAGGGCACGCACAAAGGACTATTACATGTAACCCATGACACCGTCGTGCCATACCTACATGCTCACCTTTGCACAATAAACAACATATATGGATCCATTAGAGAATATCGGGGTTCTTAGGCCCCGAGAGGTTCTTAGGCCTTTTCTCAACAACAATAGGGGGTTCTTAGGCCCCGGAGGTTCTTAGGCCTCATAACAATTGACCCCACCCGGGTCTAGCCAAATCAATTACCACCACATGAATACACTTCAACATGAATGTGGTCAATTGACCCAACGTAAACATAAAGGTATGCAAATATACTCACCTTCTCCGCAAATAGATCAACAAAGCTAAAACGATTAAGCACAAACAAGCTTCAACCTATAATCATGTCATAAAATGCATAAGCTTATAATCACAACTTGACTAGCTTAACCTAGCCATACTTAAACACTAGCCTCTCTAAACCCAAAACCCAACCCATTTGTCATTGAGTCTCCATTTTACTTCCACCATATCATAGGTAGTTCAACCTACCATTTTCATCAACATTTCAATTACTTGCAAAAACTCATCTTTTCTCATAAACCAACATTATCACATAAGCTTATCAATTTCATAATCAAACTCAACACATAACTCAATGACAATTAGGTTAACTAAGGAATTGGGAAAATTAGCCATAAATCAATTTCTAGCAAAAACCCCCAAATTTGGTTCCCATGAACCCTAATTTTGAAAGAAGGATAAAAGCTAAATTAGGGGAAATCAATACCTCAACAACAACAATCCAAAGCAAGACTTTTAGTTTGAGAATCCTTCTTTCTCCCTTTCTCTTAAAAACGGCCACCACCACCCCACTTACAATCCCTAACTTTAATTTCTTGAATGAAGATTACTTGGTGGTGATTGTTATTATTATTATGGTTTCTATTCTTGAACTTGAGAGGGTTACTCTTTGTTTTGAAGAAATGTGTGAAGGAATGCATGAAAGGAAATGGTGAAGAAGAGTAATAGAGTGGAAGCATGACTCATAAGGCAAAAGAGTTGGCTGGCACATTCTAAGGATGCCACGACCCATCTCTTCCAAAAGTGGGTATTTTACCCGCTATCCGCTAAAGTTCCAACTAAATTAACCCCATATCCAAAAATAAAATACTAGGAATTTAATTTAATGTCAAAACTATAAAAAGGGGTTAATTTCTTTACCTTAAAAACTTTGGGGTGTTAAAGAGTTCACGAGGTCGCAAACGAAAATCGAGGTCGCAATTGAACTGGCGAGGTCGTAATTAGCTACCCAGGTCGCAATATGAGCTTGATGAGGTAATACGAGCCCGCGAGGTCGCAAACGATGCTGGAATCCTTAGATCTCTTGAATTCGAAACCCTAAAAACCAACAACAACACCTTCGACTGCTGCAAATACAAATAGAGGTCACAAACAAGATTTTCGATCGTAAACTCGTGAAAGAATCACGTCTAAACGACCCTAAATCAATATTGTCTATCACCAACAAGCTATAACCTTCCGGTATTAAACCAAGAGGCTCTGATACCAATTGTAAGTCCCCTGGTACGGATCGTTAATTGCTTGCTCCAGTTATCTTGAGGTGCGGAATCCCTCACTATAACTTGGTGATCAACAATAAGCCCCTAGATCACCTGCTGCCTCGCAGATCTTCTTCGGGCTAGCGGAACAACCTTTGACGACTATAACCTGCAATACCTGCTTGATATTTCGACAAATGTTCAACCCTAAACTCTGCTAGGGTTCAGTTTATATAGGGATCACCTGACATGGGCTTCAGCGAGTCGGCCTCGCAAATCCAGCCCAGCCCGTCACTAATGCGAGGTCGCATTCTGTGATTGGCCTCGTATTTGACCCTTCAAATACGGAGTCATATTCGCATTTCACACTTAGCAGATTTATTACACATTCAATACTTAAACTTAATCTAGTATTCTATGCATAATACTAAGTTCATTAATGACAATCACATTACAAAGACATATAACAATATAAGCCCAAACAATCTAGACTGCTATTGACATAGATGTGCACTTACAATATACAATAATTTAGTATTTTATTTTATAACTTTATAATTATTATTAATTTCATTATTTATAAAATATAAATTTAAATAATGGTGAGATTTTGTCTATGAGACTTTAAAGTTACTTTTGGGTATGTTTAATTTTAAAATCTATTGATAAGGATTGTCATTCAAAAAATATGTAGAGAGCCAAATGTTTGTTTAAAAAATAGGGTAAATTACACTTTTCGTCCCTGAAGTTGGCAGCTTTTTCACTTTTCGTCCCTAATGTTAAAAAATTACAATTTTAACCTTAAAGTTGGCAACATTTTGCAATCAAGGTCTTCCCCTAGACGGCGTTCGTTTTTTGCCGTTAACGTACGCACGTGCTAAACACGTGAGGGTATTAATGTCATTTCCTTGTTACACCTGAGGGACTAAAAGTGAAAAACATGACATGTTTAGGGACGAAAATTACAATTTACTTTTATTTATAATATATCCTCCCACGTGAAGGTATTTTGATAATTTCCAGTATAAAGGATGGTGGTGGTGGTGGTGGGGGTGACGGATGGTGATGGCGCGGTGCGGTGGTGTTGATGGTGGGCAATTATTGGTGTTGGTGGTGGTGGTGGTGGTGGTGGTGGTGGTGGTGGTGGTGGTGGTGGTGGTGGTGGTGGTGGTGGTGGTGGTGGTGGTGGTGGTGGTGGTGGTGGTGGTGGTGGTGGTGGTGGTGGTGGTGGTGGTGGTGGTGGTGGTGGTGGTGGTGGTGGTGGTGGTGGTGGTGGTGGTGGTGGTGGTGGTGGTGGTGGTGGTGGTGGTGGTGGTGGTGGTGGTGGTGGTGGTGGTGGTGGTGGTGGTGGTGGTGGTGGTGGTGGTGGTGGTGGTGGTGGTGGTGGTGGTGGTGGTGGTGGTGGTGGTGGTGGTGGTGGTGGTGGTGGTGGTGGTGGTGGTGGTGGTGGTGGTGGTGGTGGTGGTGGTGGTGGTGGTGGTGGTGGTGGTGGTGGTGGTGGTGGTGGTGGTGGTGGTGGTGGTGGTGGTGGTGGTGGTGGTGGTGGTGGTGGTGGTGGTGGTGGTGGTGGTGGTGGTGGTGGTGGTGGTGGTGGTGGTGGTGGTGGTGGTGGTGGTGGTGGTGGTGGTGGTGGTGGTGGTGGTGGTGGTGGTGGTGGTGGTGGTGGTGGTGGTGGTGGTGGTGGTGGTGGTGGTGGTGGTGGTGGTGGTGGTGGTGGTGGTGGTGGTGGTGGTGGTGGTGGTGGTGGTGGTGGTGGTGGTGGTGGTGGTGGTGGTGGTGGTGGTGGTGGTGGTGGTGGTGGTGGTGGTGGTGGTGGTGGTGGTGGTGGTGGTGGTGGTGGTGGTGGTGGTGGTGGTGGTGGTGGTGGTGGTGGTGGTGGTGGTGGTGGTGGTGGTGGTGGTGGTGGTGGTGGTGGTGGTGGTGGTGGTGGTGGTGGTGGTGGTGGTGGTGGTGGTGGTGGTGGTGGTGGTGGTGGTGGTGGTGGTGGTGGTGGTGGTGGTGGTGGTGGTGGTGGTGGTGGTGGTGGTGGTGGTGGTGGTGGTGGTGGTGGTGGTGGTGGTGGTGGTGGTGGTGGTGGTGGTGGTGGTGGTGGTGGTGGTGGTGGTGGTGGTGGTGGTGGTGGTGGTGGTGGTGGTGGTGGTGGTGGTGGTGGTGGTGGTGGTGGTGGTGGTGGTGGTGGTGGTGGTGGTGGTGGTGGTGGTGGTGGTGGTGGTGGTGGTGGTGGTGGTGGTGGTGGTGGTGGTGGTGGTGGTGGTGGTGGTGGTGGTGGTGGTGGTGGTGGTGGTGGTGGTGGTGGTGGTGGTGGTGGTGGTGGTGGTGGTGGTGGTGGTGGTGGTGGTGGTGGTGGTGGTGGTGGTGGTGGTGGTGGTGGTGGTGGTGGTGGTGGTGGTGGTGGTGGTGGTGGTGGTGGTGGTGGTGGTGGTGGTGGTGGTGGTGGTGGTGGTGGTGGTGGTGGTGGTGGTGGTGGTGGTGGTGGTGGTGGTGGTGGTGGTGGTGGTGGTGGTGGTGGTGGTGGTGGTGGTGGTGGTGGTGGTGGTGGTGGTGGTGGTGGTGGTGGTGGTGGTGGTGGTGGTGGTGGTGGTGGTGGTGGTGGTGGTGGTGGTGGTGGTGGTGGTGGTGGTGGTGGTGGTGGTGGTGGTGGTGGTGGTGGTGGTGGTGGTGGTGGTGGTGGTGGTGGTGGTGGTGGTGGTGGTGGTGGTGGTGGTGGTGGTGGTGGTGGTGGGACGGTGGGGTTTTGAGGTGAAGTGCGGTGGTCGGACGGTGGTGGTGGTGATTAGATGACGATGGTGTGGTGGGACGATGATGATGTTGATCGTCGTGGTGGTGGTGGTGGTTTCTTTACTTTTAAGATTTAGGATTTCCAAATTTGGGGTTTTTGGATTTGGTGTTTGAATAATGATGATGTAGACGATGGTGTTTGTGTTTAATATTCTACTGGGAGATCTTGTTGGTAAATATATATAACATATATCCATTATTTTTTATTTCAAGTAACTTATATCAATCAAATGCTCCGTATATATGTATTGCTAAAAATAAAATTACAGGGATGGTATTTGTTGTTGATGTATTTTAGATCTGGTGAGTTTTTGATTTGTAGAGATGATGATGATACTTGCTATCTAGATTTTCGGATTTGTTATTACTAATTTTGGTTTGATGTTAATTTGTTGTTTGTTGTTTGTTGTTGATGATGATGTGTTATTGTTCTTAGAATTTTAACCTTAAAATTGGCAATTTTCGTCCCTAAACATGTCACGTTTTTCACTTTTAGTCCCTCAGGTGTAACAAGGAAATGACATTAATACCCTCACGTGTTTAGCACGTGCGTACGTTAACGGCAAAAAACAAACGTCGTCTAGGGGAAGGACCTTGATTGCAAAATGTTGCCAATTTAAGGTTAAAACTGTAATTTTTTTACATTAGGGATGAAAAGTGAAAAAGTTTCCAACTTTAGGGACGAAAAGTGTAATTTACCCTAAAAAATATAAACTATATTATATTATTGTCATACTTTGTTTAGGCCGAAAACATTTATTATCGTGATATTTGATTTTATAGTTTAAGGGCCCATCTTTTGAATTGGATCCAGGCCCCGGAAAGTTTTAATATTTTTGAAAACGGCACTGGGGCATACATGTTATTACTCATGTTCTAAAAGAGTGTATGGGCTCCAACTTCCAACATACTATCCAACTTAGATGTCATTATTGGGGTTCGAATCATTAACATCTAACACCTATTATTCTAAAAAATAAAAATGAATAAACCAATGGAGCATTTTGATTGATATCTTACACATTTTGCTATAGTTTATCAACATAACAAAGTTTAAATATTCATAATAGGTTAAAGAAAATGACATTTTAATAGATTAGTCGCGAGTATATTCAAGTAGCACGCAAAATATATATAACATAAAAGCTTGCGAGCTCGAGCTACTCGAGTAGACTTTCGAGTCGAGCTCGAGCCTCAATATAGCCTACTCGGAAAGCTCGCGAGCTTAATCGAGTTTGTGTTTATTTACAATTTTACCCTTGAATATTATATATTTTTACATAATTACTATCCTACCGAGCCGAGCTTAATCGAGTCGACCTTATCGGACTAATTTGATTTAAAACTTAGTTTAATTCTTAATCGAGTCAAGCCGTGTCGAGCTCGAAAGTGTCGATTCGTAAGGCGAGCTCGAGCTCGAGCTTGAAAATAAAGGCTCGGTCGAGCTCGAGTCGAGTTTCGAGCTTCGAGTTTTACAATCGAGTCGAGCTCGAGCTTGGCACTGTGTCGACTCGACTCGGCTCGATTACACCCCTAATTTGGACTACATATAATTCATATTAAATCATATAGATTTTATTATAAACAAAGCCAAATAAAAAAAATTATAGGGTAATTACACATATCTAATCTTATACTGAATATATTTGACACGGTCTAATGGTCTATATCAAGTAAACCCTTGGAGCCCTTCAATTGATATTTTACACATTTTGCTATAGTTTATAAAACATAACAAAGTTAAATATTCATAATAGGTAAAAGAAAATGACATTTTAATAGATTAGTCTGCTATAGTTTATAAACATAACAAAGTTTAAATATTCATAATAGGTCATGAAAATGACATTTAATAGATAGTCGCGAGTATATTTAGTAGGCAAAATATATAGTATAACATAAAAAGTAGGTATATATTTTGGGTTTCTTTGTAACCATGTTATTGGATTTGGGCTGCATATAATTCATTTTAGGAGAATCATATATATCCCCCTATTAAATTTTAAAATAACATATATACGTAAATAATTTATTTTTTTTAGAACGGCAGAAATTTTATTGATAATAAAAAGACCAAACTAGCAAGGTACTAGAGGTTAAGATACAATGAGTACAAGAAATACAAATCTAGCATACAACATTTACACAACTAGATTCATCTCGTAACTTTAACAATTAAGACCGTCAAAGAGTTGAAAAAAACTTGTGCCAATTATAGGTACCCAAGACACAAGAAAAAAAAACCTCGATGAAGGTCGAGCCACCGATTTTCATTTCGAGAGGTTTTTGAGACAGTCTCAAATAAGTCACGAGGAGCAAGGTGTCTAGACAATAAAGAAAAGACCACATATAGACATATAGTACATAAACCATGTGAACACATCAAGACGACCAGCTTGACCATGAACCAAAAACCACGTACCAGAAGGAAACTTCACATTGATCATTGAATAGGCAGGTTCGTCCAAGTATCCCAAGTCAACGTGTCCTTCCTGATCCTGTTGTTTATCCAAAGAAATGATGTAGCTACGATGTTGTTAAAGATCTCCAAACTACTTTCTTTGCTATTGTTATAAACAGCATTATTCTTTGTTTTCCATATGAACCACCACCAAGTAAAAAGAATTGCTTCAACTCGTCGACGCACGTTATAATAACAAACATACCCAATCTGAATATTAAAACTTTCATTTTTATCCATTTCACTAAAAGAGTTAATAAAAATACTTCACACAATTAAATTTTCATCTTCTCCTTGATATATCATTATTTAAAAGTTTCGAAACCCAATACCAAATAGAAAGCTCTATCTGATACCTAAAGTAAGGTAGTATTGCAATTTGAAAATCATCTAGTCGTCCTTTCTGTTTTCTTCTTCTGTAATATTTTCTTTTCCTTTCCACATGAAACATATAAGACATAATATGCTTTACTGGAGGATGATTTCAATATGAATGTATCGAATTTTTTAATTTCCACAAACGCAACTCTGACTTTACATATAATCATATGTAAGAAACCATTGGGTAATAGCGCAATGGCCACCAGTCGCCACTTTCCAGGGGAGGTCTTGGGTTCGAGTCTTGCCAAAGGCAAACTTGAGATAATCTGGTGATTATTAAGTGGTTGAGAATCACCTGGACACTAGCCTGGCTGGGGGATTAGTGGGTACCAAATGGTACATGAGATCAGGGGGTTTCCATCCAATTACCATTTTTTTATAATCATATGTAAGATCTATTAATCTTAATTCTGTACCGGCTATTATAAAAAGCATGACAATTAATATATACAAATGAGGATCACTCCAAGACAAATTAACGACATCAAAAAGTTTCATCAAAAAGGAAATTGAAATTCTCACCTTGAAATGTCTTTATCTTATTAGAGAGAACTAGATGAACATATTGATCTTGGAAGTTATCATCATAAGTCTTCTTTAGGAAAACTGACGGAAGAGTTGTTGGCTTGGAGACTTAGGATCTAATCTTGACTCCCTGTGGTTTTGGGGATTTACCTATTAACGTGTAGGCAAACGTGTTGACAACACTCATGTTCTGCAATAGTATGTGGCCTCCAACTTCCAGCATACTATTCAACTTGGATGTTACTGTTGGGGTTCGAACCATTAACATCTAACAATTGTTATTCTAAAAATAAAAATAAATAAACCAATGGAGTGCTTCGATTGATATTTTACACAATTTGCTATAGTTTATAAACATAACAAAGTTTAAATATTCATAATAGGTTAAAGAAAATGACATTCTCATAGATTAGTCGCGAGTATATTCGGTAGCAGGCAAAATATATATAACACAAAAAGTCGGTATATGATTTTAGATTTTTTTGGGTAACCATGCCACCGGATTTGGACTACATATAATTCATATTAAATCATATAGAATTTTTAAGAACAAAGCCAAATAAAAGAAATTATAGGATAATTACACATATCTAATCTTATTGACACGGTCTAATCTCTATAATCCTTGAGCTTTAGCTCAATGGTTAAAAGACCATCCCCCTTCACCCCTTGCATGAGGTCTTGTGTTCAAGCCTTGGGGAGGACATAGGAATTAAGTCCCTTTATGAGGACTTGGCTTGGGTATACCCAGGTTCAAGTCTGAGGGGCAGGGTTTACCCCTATTAATCGTCGTGCCTTCGGGCGGATTAGTAGGGGGTTTTCCCCCATCGGGTATTTGAAATAGGCATTTCTACTTTGAGGGAGCTCTCTAGCGCGGACCCGGTTAAGACAACGTATGCTAGACCTCCCGCTGTCGAATCGCGACACGAAGTTTCCAGCGAAATTCACCTTTCAAAAAAAAAATAAAAGGTGTACATAACGTATGACAATAATAAAAAATAACAATAAAAGACAGAATTGTGATGAGATCATCACCTTTAAAAAATAACTTATTTAGCATTACTAAATAAAAGTAAAAGTAACTCTCAATTCCGTCTTCCACGGGTTTTGGGTCCCAATACCGTGTTCGACGGTGTATGGGGGAGGTTGATATGTAGACAGTTTTACCCCTACCAAAGGTAGAGAGGCTGCTTCCAGGTTCTACCAAAGGTATAAAATGACCTCCAGCCTTGCTGGGCGCCTGGGCATGAGGATCGAACACATGACCTCTGTTTCCAGAGGCAATGACTCCAACCACTGATCCAACCCAGTTAATTTTTAAATATTTAGCATTACTAAATATTCTATTTATTTCAATATATGATATGATGTAATAATTTTCCATCATTTGATTTTATAATTATTTTTTATTTTTGTCTTTATGATGTTATACTTTTAAAAAAAATATTTTATTTTCTTTTAAAAACTCTAATAATTTATACATAGTCTTTTAATTCATCATCTAAATTTTTTTGTCAAAACATATCTTTTAAGTTACCCGCGTATTATGCGGGTTGATAAGCTAGTGGTCTATATCAAGTAAACCCATTGAGCCCTTCGATTGATATTTTACACATTTTGCTATAGTTTATAAACATAACAAAGTTTAAATATTCATAATAGGTTAAAGAAAATGACATTTTAATAGATTAGTCTGCTATAGTTTATAAACATAACAAAGTTTAATATTCATAATAGGTCATGAAAATGACATTTTAATAAAGAGTAAATTACACTTTTCGTTCCTGAAGTTGGCACGTTTTTTCCTTTTTGATCCCTAAAGTGAAAAAATTATAATTTTGACCTTAAACTTGGCCAATTTTTTCAATCGTGGTCCTTTGGCCAGACGAAGTTAAATTTTGGCCGTTAACCTTATACCCGAGGGACTAAAAGTGAAAAACGTGTCAACTTTAGGGACGGAAAATGTAATTCATTTCCATTCATCTTCTCCAACAAGATTCCGGCCTCCGGTCATCTTCTCCGATGGACTCACAAACTTATTATTTACACCCAATGACCAACTCCATTTCTAGCTAGCCATTGACCGACGAAAAGGGTGGTTGCCCCCTCTCTCTTTATCACTCTTTCTTGCCACTTCCATGATACGTTGTCGTTTTCATGTTTGAGCCAATGATTTCTAAACTCCTCATTCATCTATCAATCAACAACCCTTCAAACTTATATATTATGTGCTCTATCATCTGCTGCTGGTGCTCAATTATATTCATATCTATATTTATATTTCTATCTGGCTAGCTGGTTTGATGTTGAATGTACATTACTGGCGATGATGATACATTTTCCGTCCCTAAAGTTGGCACGTTTTTCACTTTTAGTCCCTCGGGTGTAACGTTAACGGCCAAAATTTAACTCCGTCTGGCCAAAGGACCATGATTGAAAAAATTGGCCAAGTTTAAGGTCAAAATTGTAATTTTTTCACTTTAGGGATCAAAAGTGAAAAACGTGTCAACTTCAGGGACGAAAAGTGTAATTTACTCTTTAATAAATTATCATATATTAAGTAGATAAAATATATATAACATAAAAATATATATCATAGTGGTAACCATGCCATTGGATTTGGACTACATATAATTCATTTTAGGAGAATCATATATATCCCCCTATTAAGTTTTAAATAACATATATTTCCAACTAAATTCTATAATATCAAACATACCCAATCTGAATATTAAAATTATTATTTTTACCCATTTCACCAAAAGAGTTAATAAAAATAACTTCACACAATTAAATTCCTATCTTGTCCTTGATATATCATTATTTAAAAATTTCCAAACCGAATACCAAATAGAAAGCTCTATCCGATACCTAAAGTAAGGTAGTATTGTAGTTTGAAAATCATCTAGTCGCACCTCTCTATTTTCTTCTTCTATAGTATTTTCTTTTCTTTTCCATGTGAAAATATAAGACATAATATGCTTTACTGGATGATGATTTCAATATGAATGTATCGAATTCTTTAATTTCCACAATTGCAACTCTGACTTTATAATCATATCGAATTCTTTGATTTCCCCTATTTAGTTTTAAAATAACACATATACCCAATTAAATTATATAATATCAAACATACCCAATCTGAATATTAAAATTATTATTTTTACCCATTTCACCAAAAGAGTTAATAAAAATAACTTCACACAATTAAATTCCTATCTTGTCCTTGATATATCATTATTTAAAAATTCCCAAACTGAATACCAAATAGAAATCTCTATCCGATACCTAAAGTAAGGTAGTATTGCAATTTGAAAATCATCTAGTCATCCTCTCTGTTTTCTTCTTCTCTTTTGCTCTCCACGTGAAACATATAAGACATAATATACTTTATTGAATGATGATTTCAATATGAATGTATCAAATTCTTTGATTTCCACTAACGCAACTCTGACTTTACATATGTAAGAGTTATTAATTTTAATTCTGTACTAAGTATTATAAAAACCATGGCAATAAGGTAAATATATATACAAATGAGGATCACTCCAAGACAAATTAACGACATAAATAAGTTTCATCAGAAAGGGAATTGGTATTCTCACCTTGAAATGTCTTTTATCTTGTTATAGAGAATTAGATGAACATATTGATCTTTGAAGTTATCATCATAAAGAGGGCATAATGGCCATTTAATTTAATACAATTAAGGGAATGTTTGGCAAAAGTAGCTGTAGCTTTTAGTTGGAGCTGTAGTTTTTAGTAGCTGTTAGATATAGCTTTTATTTTTTAGAATGGTTTGGTATGGTAGGTGTAGCTGCAACTTTAAGAGATATTTGTGTACTTTTAATGACTAAAATCTTAATCGAAAAGCTAAAGCTCCTGAAACGTTACTTCAAGAAACGTTTCATTTTGGAGCTTTTTCTTTAAAATAAAAGCTAAAACTAGTTGCATCCAAACAAAGCTTTTAACACAATATAAGTTTTTTGTTCAAAATTAAAAGCTCTCCAGAATAAGCTAAATGATGTTTTTAAGTTGGTTATTCAATTGGTAAATTCCCTTCCTTTAAAATCATATAGATTTCTTATACACAAATCCAAATTAAAAGAAATTATGGGGTTAGAGAGGCTCGAACTCTGGACCTCAGGATAACTCAGATACGCTATGAGACCTACGCGCTAACCAACTGCGCCACCACCCCATTTGTTTTTTCTTTGCTGCTTTTATATGTTAATCCTGCAAATTGATTATTCATTATTAGCTAGTAACGTGAGTTTTTTTCCCAAATTAGTGTAGTAGAAAAACTTATTTACCAAATTAGTATAGTTTTAATAATATTTACCAAAATAGTATATTTCTGTATTTTAGAAAGTAAAACATTTCATTTCAATTTTTCAGCTAGCCTTCAATATACTTCATTAATTATTTTAATTTTTCAGCTAGCCTTCAATATACATCATTATTTTTTTTCCCCTTCTATCGCTTTCTTTCTTTCTTTATTTCACTATATCTATACATATACATCATACATGAAATGGAAGATACACTACCAACAAAGCCTACAAATACATTAAAGATGACCTTTAGCTTTGTGATTGGCTTATCAATTTCTCTAGTTACCTTCCATCAAAGCCTACAAATACATTAAAGAACATTATCCAAATGTTGCAAAACTAAAAAAATTGCTGAAAAAAGTTTTTCATTTACGAGTAATATTAGTCATATAAAATTGAGAAAACCTTTAATAGTCCCATCTATCTCATGTGTGCGAAGTGCCGAAGTCCTAGCAGTTACAAGTATATGTTTTATTAAGGTTACATTATTTTTGTATTAAATAAAAATATTTATCTCACTTATAAGTTAAAAAATATAAAGATTGTGATATGAGGGAAATTTCTCTGTGTACATGTGTGACAAGATTAAGTTAACTTAACACCTTCATCAACCATTGCTTCGTATTGTTTTTCCTATTTGCTTTATTTGAAAACAATATTGTTAATATTTGCAGCCTTTTTCCTATTTGCTTATTTGAAAACAATATTGTTAATATTTGCAGCCTTCAAGTGAAGTTGAAAATGAAACACAAGAACAAAGAGATAAAATATACTATTTTGGTAAATAATTTTTAAAGTATACTAATTTGGTAAATAATTTTATCTACTACACTAGTTTGAAAAAAAAAAACTCTAGTAACGTTATGCTTTTCCACATGAATAAAATTAATCGTGTTTGTTTTTCTTGTTTAATGTAGTTGATAGATACCATTATACATTTTGAGCAAATAAAGTTTTGTTTGTAGATAAATTTCAAACGCTATCGCATCAAACCAAACATTCGGGGCTTTCATCGTCTAACCAACAAAATTATAAGGCGGGCGACTTTTAAGATGTGATGGTTGATATCACCAGAAAAATGTCAAAAACCACAATGCAATCTTGACAAACTATTTTCCATTTACAGAAAAAATAGCTGGCGACGACAGCAACAGTAAGATCGTTGACGAGACATACATGATAACTTGATTATCAAAAGATATAGCACAACTAACTACTCGGTCAGAAGTAGAAGTTAAAAAGAAGCTCATTTGCATATTTCTATGAAACTGCAATTAATTGTTCAAATAATCACTTGTATAATCCAGACTATAACTTTTCGTAAAAAAAAATAAATACAACACTTTTTCTCATTTTGATGTGTCCCGAATAATGTAGCATACTCTTTTTTAATACAATTCAAATCCAAATTATCTGTCATTTCCCTTTCTGTATTCTTTCCTAGTCACAAGTCAAGTCACCAAAAGACGATGACACAATACATGTTAACAAAGTTATGATTGATGATAAGAAGTTACTATGTACGGATGAAGTTGGTAATACTATGTAAGACGGTGAAACTCATTCACGAGACTCCTCAACAGGAACACTTGTGTAGGTGACGGTTTCATTTTGAGTCTCCACACCATCTCGTGTGTATTTGGTCCATGATATTTTCCATATTTGCAGCAAGCTTATCCTATAATAGAATCAGATCAAATGCATGAGAGACAGAAAAGAGAGCATAACTTTCATGCAAAGATTACCATCCAGTTTGGTCATTTAGAGTTTTTATCAAGTACTACTTAGATAATATGAAAAGAAATGGATACATGATTGTAGTATCCAAGTCCCATATCCTTCATTTCAAAAACAGGATGTTAGGGAAGCAAAAGTAACGGAGAATAGAAGAAATCTGTTGCAGGAGTATACACTTTTAAGTCATTACAGAGGGAGCGATAACTAGTTTTTCACAAAAAGGGCGAGTGGAGTACCATACTAACATGCCATTAACTCATTACAGATTTACATACAATACGCAATCCTAGAAATATGCATGGTATACAGACAATGTCATATTGTGTATCTAAGGTACGAGTTCCAGTAAATACTGTGCACCTAGTGATCATACAAGAAAATAATATATACAGACACACATGACTAGACAGACGTATCTACATACACACAAAGTCAAAACAGGTTATCTTCGGTACATGTAAAGGCATGTTGAGTTGGTATGAAACATGTCTCGTCCAAAAAGATGTACACTTTTAGTGACAATCATACTATAGACACTAAAACTACCCTGGGTGACTTTTGACCCGCACGACCATTAATGTTATCAATATGGGAATAAAGAATGACTTCCATTCCTAATAAAAGAGCTTGGTTTATGGACTTGAGTTTGAAATACCGGTATCAAATACACAACTTTATGCATTACAATGAACCCACCAAAGCATTCTTATTCTCACTGTAACCCATACCCAGGTGATTCATAGTTTCAAACCAAACACCTCCTTAATTAATTTTACCCATTAACAAAAATTGCACAAATCAACCCATTGATAAGAAAATGGGTCAACATTGCCATCTCTACATATGTTGAACCTATTTCCTGATCGATTTTATAAGAATAAAATGCATGATTCAAGCAAGTTTAACGCATGAGTTTGAAGGAAATGGAATAAGTCAATCATAAAAGTCATGATCCAATTAGAGAGTCCTCAAGCTGTATATGTAGTGGTGAACCTGAAAACAAATAGATATTCCTTAAATTCATATAATTCTTGAAATATAAAACTATACCTCTCGTTTGCAATATCCCTCTTTGCAAGCATGAGTGTCAAGAATACAGGAACCATCGCAGCACACAGATGCTTGAGAGTGTGTCCACTAACTATATGATAAGTCCAATTGTAAATTGTATCATCTGCGGCTTCTTCAACCTTAGCTAGAAGATAGAATCCTGAAGATTGTATATTAAAACTTATTATCCAAGAAAGTGTGAGATAACTTTGAAGTAAATGCAGAAGACCAAGATATGATGTCAAACCTGCAGCCCACAGCCAATATGAAGAATGTGTGTACATTGGAGGCAACATGATGGCCATCACAGGAATAGCAATGCAAGGTAGAAACTGAACCAAGGCATATGGTCGGAGATCATCAAAAAACCTATCAGAGGAAGTTAACAATAGGCGATGATGAGTTATAACCACATTCTTAAGATATCTATTCATAGTTTTGCAAAATCCAATAAAAGATTTTAAAGTGCAGGTTAACATGCGTTGAATTGGGTTGACCCGCCAATACATTTTCGTCCATTCTATGCTGATTCAATACCCAGTCAGTAATCAATGTATTAAACATGATTGCAAATAAACAATGCAACTAAGAATAATACTCCAACTTATGTAAATAACACAATAAAGGAGGTTAAGCATTTTAGACAACTTCTGACCCTTTAAACCCAGTTGACTCATTTCCTTTATAGCCAACTGTTTACCATTATACATGTTTGACCAACTATTCCTAAAATACAACCTAATTGACCTGTGTTTATATAAATGGATGGAATTTCCACCTCTAACAAGATTCTCATTCCAAAGAGTTGGGGAAGAATAAACACCACAGGTCAGACTTGCCACGATATTCAATAGGCCAAAAGTCACTTAGACATATTCAATGGGTCGAGCCTATACAAGCCTCCTGGTTTAACTTATATTCTCTTAAACCAATGGGTTAGCCTGTTTGTGACATTAATCCTGAAATTCTTACCAGAAATTCACTTCTCACTTTACTGGAAGGGATTTTTTTTAACAGGGAACCCTACGTACTTACCTTACTGATAACAGTCAATTTCATTTCCTTAATCCTCACATCAATTCAAGAGCAAATAAGACTCGTAAAACAGGGATGATCAATAACTAAAGAAAAATACTTGCCTCCAGTACAAAATACTTATGACACCAACCAAAAGCAATGGAATGATGGAGTACGTTCCCTTTCGCTGGTCAATTCTTTCAATGATAAATATTGCAATAATGGAAGTGAACGCAATTGTCATCTGAAATGGTTCATGTAAGATCAAGTTAACAGTATATGAAGTAGTACATACCTAAAATGAATTCTAATAGAAAATACTATATGATAAAGCTCACAGGCAAACGATCCCAAACAAGGCGAGCATCATTCGGTTCAAGATGATAATAAGAAGATCCGAAACCAACAGCAGCCACACCAATATAAAAGAATGTCCAACCACAAAGCTCACCTTGCAGACTAGGAAAAGGTATACGCATAAAGAATCATTAGCTAGATTCACAAATTTAACAGATATTTCTATCAGAAACAAGATCCACCAGCATACCTCAACTTGAAATAGTTTTTATAATAGCAAAGTATGAGCCCTATGACACCAATAATGAAGAACGGCACATTTGAAATAACATTCAGAGCATTAGGAATACCTGAAAATAGTACCCGTGAAGTTTTAAACAGATCTAAACAACTAAAGAGCTGATAGATAGTCTACCTAAATGAAGAATAAAAAGGTGCATAACCAAATTATCACTCAAATACATAAAAATATTCATTCCGTAAAACATACTGAGAGTGCAGACTAGAAACTTTAGGCAAATAAATTTGAGAAATTGCATTTTTGGAAAACTTATTTTGTACCCAAATAGAGGAGCTGTGCATAGTAAGTTTCCCTATAAGGCATTTTTCCCAAAATATTAAAAATGGAAATAAGCTTTGATTAGCAAAGTCAGTAACCATAACTATAATCGTATCCGCTTTTAGAACCATATACTTCCCAACAGTAACAGATGCAAACACATAACACTCACCTTATCATCAACAACCCGGTGAAAAGTAATACTCGTATGCAAAGAATCAATAATACAAAACCAAAATGAGAAATGAGCACAAAGCTCTTCTACAAACTCCACTTCCCCAACACAGAATCTAATCCGGAATCACTAATAACACAGATCAACTATACAAAACTATATTATTAAATAAAACTTTTCTGCCAAGTTGTAGAGTCTCATGTAGTCATGTATGCCTCTATGACTCGCTAGAGGAAGCGCCCCCATTAGGGTCCGGTTGCCTGTATCGTGGTATCGAAATTCGAGGACAAAACATAGATGGGTTTGATAGTTGAATAAACAAGATTCTAAAGCCACTTTTAGTTGTGGAAAACACATCTTCTTTTCCAAGAAAAAAGTTTCTAAAAAATCATGGAAAACATAAAAAGCGATCAAATTGCAATTTTCTAGAAAACTTTTTTCCAATAATAATAGAAAACACTATTTCCAAGAAAAGTAGAAAACATTTTATACAACTAAACACGGCTTAGATTACTGTTTGAATTCATGTTAAGAACAACTATAGATACTAATATATCAAAACCCTAACAGCAAATAAAATAAAATAAAAATATATGAAAGTTTAAAGCAAAAGAATGACCTAAAAAATGACGCTGATCGGCGAAATTGTGATAATCCTGATCCTGAGGAATAGAGGGAGTTACAAACATTAAAACAAGGAAACACACAATTGTTACTACGCTTATCACTGCACTTCGATTATCAACACCCATCACTCCTACTTAATTTCTCTCTATATATATATATATGTGTGTGAACTGATGTTTTGAAGATGATCGCAAGCCAGAACAAATATGTAACCGGTTTGACTGGCTTTGCCTTCCTAACAAATTAATTGGGATGCGCGCGGATTTGCACCGTCTTTTCTAACAAGATTCTAATTCAACAATAATATTTTTAGATTATGTTTTTTTTTTGAAAGGTGTATCCTTTGCTCGCAACAGGATCTACTTAAGTTGTATTAACCGGGTTCACAGAGCTCTCTCACCTTCAATACCTAGTTAGTAAGAGGGGAAACTCTCAACTAAATCGCCCGAAGGCACGACATTTAATTGGGATAAAACCATGCCCCTCTGCAGGACTCAAACCTGCTTTACTGGAGGACTTTATTGTGAAATTCCTTCAAATGTCCTTCCCATGTCTCGAACTCGAGACCTCCAGCATGTAGTTAGTTGGTGTCGGTGACGGGTGGTGATGACATCGACAATTGGTGTCGAGTGGTGTAACCGTGTAAGTTGATGTAATGGTGATAGTGGAAATATTTTAAAAGATAAGGACTTAGAGTGTAAATTAGCAAGATAAGGTTCTAAAGTGTAAATTAATTCGTGTTTATTAAAGGTAATTTAGTACTTTTCCATCTAACCATTTTCTAACACTTTCCTAAAATAGGGGGTTGATAATTAGTATAAAGAGTATAGCATGCTATCCGCGCAATGCAGCGGCGGTGACGGTGACGACGGTGTAGTGGTGTCGGTGACGGGTGGTGATGACATCGACAATTGGTGTCGAGTGGTGTAACCGTGTAAGTTGATGTAATGGTGATAGTGGAAATATTTTAAAAGATAAGGACTTAGAGTGTAAATTAGCAAGATAAGGTTCTAAAGTGTAAATTAATTCGTGTTTATTAAAGGTAATTTAGTACTTTTCCATCTAACCATTTTCTAACACTTTCCTAAAATAGGGGGTTGATAATTAGTATAAAGGAGTATAGCATGATACCCGCGCAATGCAGCGGCGGTGACGGGACGACGGTCTAGTGGTGTCGGTGATGGTATTATTGGTGGTGGCGGTGTCAAGTGGTGTAGGTTGATGTAAAGGTGAGAGTGGAATATTTTAAAAGATAAGGGCTTAAAGTGTTAATTATTAAAATAAAGGTTTAGAGTGTAAATTAATTCATTAAGGGCAAATTTGGTAATTTATAAAAACTCTTTCCATAGTGGGTATTTATTAAGGGTAATTTAGTGCTTTTGCATCTAACTATTTTCTAACGCTTTCCAAATAAGGGAGTGATAATTATTATAAAAGAGTATAGCATGCTATCCGCGCAATGCAGCGGCGGTGACGGTGACGACGGTGTAGTGGTGTCGGTGACGGGTGGTGATGACATCGACAATTGGTGTCGAGTGGTGTAACCGTGTAAGTTGATGTAATGGTGATAGTGGAAATATTTTAAAAGATAAGGACTTAGAGTGTAAATTAGCAAGATAAGGTTCTAAAGTGTAAATTAATTCGTGTTTATTAAAGGTAATTTAGTACTTTTCCATCTAACCATTTTCTAACACTTTCCTAAAATAGGGGGTTGATAATTAGTATAAAGGAGTATAGATAGATAAGAATTGACTAAATAAATGAAATCACTAGAGGTAGCTAAGTATCTCTAATTCGTCTACCAGTCTCACATACACCTTACTAACATGGGAAACAAAACACATTTCAACAAATCAAGGGTCAGCTAATTAAAGTTGAGTAAAATAACAAGTTAGTTCAACAAAGGTTCACCATTTAAAACATTTCATCAAATACATCTAATATATACGCAAAACATGACATCATATACATATAGATAGTAATCTCCATATAAGACATCATATAGTACAAGATGCCTTACAAATGAGAAACAACGTCCAGTTATAGGACCCTTGAGCTACAATATTTTGACGAAATAAGTCATTATAACGGACAAATGAAATCTAGACAAATCTCCTAAAGTGATATGCTTTTTCTAAATCATTACAATCCATAATTTATTGAAATGAAAGGAAAAAAATATATGTTTTTAATGCAGAATGAATTATTTCTTCTATTAGGCGCTTGAAAATTATTATCTTGCTAACGTCATTGCTTGCATATTTTTTTTTATCTTTCATCTAGTCTATAAATATATATAGTATTATTATATAATTTTAACTGTAGTAGCTTATCTTTTTGTTATGTTATATAATTAATTTTATTGTAAAATATCTTATAATCTATTTTGACACAACCATATATTAAAATGAAAACTATAAAAGTTATGTTTTTTGAAACACAGCAGAAACTAAGAGTGATGACATTGGACGGAAGTTGTATGCGTGGTGAGCGTGGCACGCGTGTGGTGTGGGTTTGCTTGGTCAGACCACGCGAAGTGGTAGTATGCGGGAGTGAGGATCGAGGCATTGCAACGGCTACTTTTTGGCAACGACCTTTTTTTTCTTCTTTCCTTTTCTATATACACACACACACATAAAATATCATATTTACACACACACACATTCATCCATACTTCACTCCACTATATTTCAGATACACACACACACACACATTCATCCATACTTTAAATCATGGCAAACAACAGGCCAAATATGACCGTTTTTGATGCAAAAATGGTCATGCAAAATCACATGCTTGACGACGCCAGACACAGATCTGAGGTAAATATTGTATTCAGAGCATAACGGACAACAAGGCGGCTTACATAGCCGAAATCAAACGACTTCAAGCTGTAGGCCAGATTCCTAGCGTCATCGAAGATGAGTATGTTATTTATCTTCGACAGAAAATCGATTGGCTGGATCAAATCATTGTCCAGCTTACCGCTGCCTCTTCCACATTAACAGACACGCTAGACCACGCGGAATTCTGGCAAGACAGTGTCGGTGGTGGTCGGCCTGAAGGTTACCAAACTGACCCCGGGGAGGAGTACGCAACTCCTGAACCCGACGACGCTGCCCAGTCTCCTGAACGGTATCGATACATTCATCGCAATGAACACAATAGTGTGGACTCGGACTATTCCGAATGTTAGTATTATGTATTTTAGTATTATGTAATGTTTTATATTATGTGTTTTATTTTATTATGTATGTTTTTTTTATTTATTATGTATGTTTTAGTTTAATTGAATTTTAGTTTGTAAATAAAATGAAAAAATGTAATGAGTTGTGAGTCAGTGGTGGGTTGCCAACAAAATTAAACTTTGGGTGAGTAATAAGTGAGTGGTGGAGTTAAGGTGACATAAGTTGATTGGTTAGAAGTAAGTGGTGAAAATAATAATGAATTATCTATTTATCCATTGCTAACACTCCAACACTAGCTCAACAATAAATTGAGTGAGCGATTTGGTTTTAACCATACACAATTACACATACCACATACGTACTCCAAAGTAAAGGACCGTAGTTTCATCAAACATATCAATAAGGACCAAACATGTCTACACATGTTACAATAACTCAAAACCCCCAAAAACCAAAGCAAATCTTTTCCTCTTTACTTTATTGTTCATAAACCCCAAAAACACACACCAAATTTGTCCATCCGCCGTCAAAAAGAAAAAAAGCAAGCAAAAAAATGTCACAATCTTTAGAGCTATTGCTAATTCAATTCTTGATGCCGGATAATGATGCTCGTCGGCAAGCTGAAGATCAAATTAAGCGTCTTGCTAAAGACCCACAAGTTGTTCCGGCTCTTGTTCATCATTTAAGAACTGCTAAAACCCCCAATGTCCGTCAACTCGCCGCCGTTCTCCTCCGTAAAAAGATCACCGGCCATTGGGCTAAACTCACACCTCAGCTAAAGCAGCTTGTCAAACAGTCCCTTATTGAGAGCATTACTATGGAACACAGGTTGCTTATTTTTTTGGAGAATTTAATGTGTTTGTTTATGTAAATGTTTGATTTTGTCGTAATTTGTCGCGATTAGTAAAATTTGATAGTTGAAGAATTAGTGCTTAGAGGGTGTTTGGCCTAGCTTATTTTTGAAGCTTATAGCTTATTTTTGATAAGCTTAAGTTTTTGAGCGTTTTTTCTTACTAATGAGCTAACTTTCCATATTTAAGTCATAATAAGGTGTAGAATTCTGATTGAGTGAAAAGTATAGGAACGATAAGTGGGGTTGTTAGCGAAAGACAATAATGTTCATTTAATCTGGCTACTCACCAACGGGCTTCTTGCCTGGCGGCATAAGCTGTAGTTTGTAATATTGAGGTTGAGGGTTCAAACCCGGTTTTAGACATCAATTTCAGTTTCTTAGTTAGTTTGACAGTTTCGGAAAAGGAAATAAAATGTAGCTAAGTGTTTTCCTCATATGAATTCATTGTTAGAGTGGACGGAATGGTCGCAAAAAAAGTTGCCACATTAGTACCATACTGAACCACTTTTTTTTTATAGTATCTCCAATGTATAAGCTTCTCGAAGTTCATAACACTGCACGCCATGACACATCAACGTTTTATAAATCACCACTTTCTATGAACTTAAACCTCCTGTAACTTTTCGCACGTCCATAATTGGGTCCCATTTACAGTTATGTTTAATATAATAATGGCAAACTAGTTAATTTATGTGTGTATACATCTAATAGTGGGACCAAACTTTTCTGTCTCTGAAGCTTATAGGGATGAACTTATATAAATATTACCAAACTATGGACAGGTCATAACATGTTTGCCACCTAGGTGCCATATCATGATAAGCTAACTCCTATAAACCTCCATTTAGTGTGGTTACAATGATATTTAACGATCTTGATAAAAAGAATGCACAAATTGGTGTCACACCGGTGCCACCACACCCGTGAGCACTGCTGCTGATATGGTAACCAGTGTGAAAGGTGTGACCACTTTCTGCATACCGTGCCTCTTAGTATCTGAAGTTTACCTTCGATGTGATGACAATTTAAAAAGGAATACGAGAGAATAGTGGATGGGATTCGGGATAAGAAAACATTGGTCTAGAGGAATGAAATGTGTTTATTAATATGATTAGAAAGTGACGCAGGAGCATGTGATTTCATATATAGGAGAACATTATATAAAAAGTATATCTCATTGAAACAAGAATCCACGTATGCCATTGCAATTATATTTTTACTTATGATGCCTTACCTAAGCAAAGATGGATAAGCATTATATTGCACATTCAATACTCTTACGTAAACCTTCAAACAATGATGCCATATTCTATTTATGCAGTAACTGTGTTTGGCTAAGTTTGATTTTATGTACTATGAACTTCCGATCGTGTTGTGCTTATTTTTATTTTGGTAACAAAATAATTGTAACTGTGCCTGATGAATATTTTGTATTTTCAGTCCACCTGTAAGGCGAGCCAGTGCGAATGTAGTGAGTATTATTGCGAAATATGCTGTCCCTGGTGGAGAATGGCCCGATTTGTTGCCATTTTTGTTTCAGTGCAGTCAGAGTCCACAAGAAGACCATAGAGAGGTGCTTTTTTTTGTTGGTTTTATTACTTAGATTTAAATATATATTCAAGTGTTTGCTAATACTGTTCTACACCATTCTCATAGTATAGCTCTTAGGTCACATGTGTTTCTATGTGAGTATGTGCACTCATAGGCATCTACTATAAGCATAATAATAAATTTATATTTTTCTATGACACTAGGTGGCGTTGATATTGTTCAGCTCCTTAACCGAGACAATTGGGGATTCATTCCGACCATATTTTGCTGATTTACAAACGCTCTTACTCAAGTGCTTACAAGATGAGGCTAGCAACAATGTTAGAGTGGCTGCTCTTAAGTAATATTCTATATCAAAACTTATGAAGAGATCGCACACACACACATACATTTCAGTTTGTATCTTTGTATCTACCGTGTATAATTGTAGCTCTTATCTAATGGAACTTTTCACTGTACAGGGCGGTTGGCTCTTTTATTGAGTTCACTCATGATGCGAACGAAGTGGTATGTCTACTTGTTCCCTCTAGTAGATGTTATAATAACTTTTTTGGAATAGCTCATTCACTAATAGAAAGCGGTACGCTGACTAGTTAAAAGTCAAAATTCCGTCGAAGTTTGTTGGGCACACTCAGTTCAATTCTTTATTACTGTTTTGTTGAGTTTGGTGCTGTTTTTTGTATCTTTATTGTTTAATGCCACCTTTTTCATTACGGTTTTAGTTTCTTGTGGTTGTATTTTTGTATTACGCTTTTCCTATTATTCCTGAAATACACAGTTCAATATGCATACAGATTAAATTTCGGGAATTTATTCCGAGCATTTTAAACGTTTCAAGACAATGCCTTGCCTCTGGTGACGAAGATGTTGCAATAATTGCTTTTGAGATATTTGATGAACTGATCGAGTCTCCAGCACCTCTTCTTGGTGAATCAGTAAAAGCCATAGTGCAATTCTCTCTTGAGGTTTGCTCAAGTCCAAGTTTGGACTCCAGCACACGTCATCAGGTTAGCCATTTACTTCACGGTTAAGTTCTAGTGAAGATGTTATACCCATGCGTAATTCATGCTCTGTAGTGAATTGATACTATTGGTATATTATTTTTTAGATTAGGAAATGCTACTGCTCTAACTGAAGTTCATCTGTTTAATTTGACGTGTCAGGCAATTCAAATCATTTCTTGGCTTGCAAAGTACAAATCTAATTCTCTTAAGAAACACAAGTTAATCATCCCAATTCTTCAAGTGCTGTGCCCATTGCTTACAGAAGCAAAAGATAGGGATGACGATGATGATGATCTGGCACCAGATCGTGCTGCTGCAGAAGTTCTTGATACCATGTCCTTAAAATTGCCAAAACATGTGTTTCCACCTGTTTTTGAGTTTGCTTCTTTAAGCAGTCAAAATCCTGACCCAAAGTTCCGAGAAGCTTCAGTCACAGTTTTGGGTGTCATTTCAGAGGGTTGTTTGGAGCTAATGAAAGCAAAGCTTGGACCTGTTCTCCAGATCGTGTTAGGGGGATTAAGAGATCCTGAACAGGTTGTAAGAGGAGCTTCCTCGTTTGCATTAGGTCAATTTGCCGAGTATCTGCAACCTGAGATCATCTCCCATTATGAAAGTGTTCTTCCTTGTATATTAAATGCCTTAGAAGATTCATCTGATGATGTCAAGGTGAATGCAGATTACGCAATCCTCAGTTATAGATGTATTGTTCATATTTTATATTAGCGGCGGTAAAATGGATGGGGTAATTAGCAGGTTAAGTGGTAAATCTTTTGTTACGGGTGAAACGTGAAAGTCTTTCTTAAAGCTTTCTTATGTTTTTTTTAATAACAGGAATATCAAATTTGAAGACACTACATATGTAGTTTCAATAATACTGACTTTTTGAATAAAAACATACTGGGTGTTTTTTATTTTGGCACTTTGGACTTGTTTGATCCTTTGGTCGGGTATTTAAGATTTTTTTTATATATTAAACTATTTGACCTGTTTAAAGTCATAACACGGATCAGCCTGGGTAATAAGTAATTTGGTTGAAACCCTACCTCTACTTTCTACTAAAGCAACTCAAGTATTCAAGTTTCTCTGCAGGAGAAGTCATACTACGCATTGGCAGCATTTTGTGAGAATATGGGTGAAGAAATCCTCCCTTTCCTCGATTCGTTAATGGGAAAACTATTTGCTGCCCTGCAAACTAGTAAGCGTATGTTGCAGGAGACATGCATGGTAATGATTACTATCTTCATGGTATATAATTGATACTTATACATTAATAAGCTTCTCATAACTTCCCTTTGCTCTTTTGTAGTCTGCAATTGGTTCAGTTGCATCTGCTGCAGAGCAAGCTTTTCTACCATATGCAGAGCGGGTTTTAGAGTTGATGAAGAATTTCATGGTGCTTACAAGTGATGAGGATCTTCGTTCACGAGCAAGGGCTACAGAGCTGTTGGGGATTATTGCCATGGTTGTGGGAAGGGCAAGGATGGAACCAATTTTACCACCTTTTATCGAGGCTGCTATTTCCGTAATACTCTCGTCATTTTGTTTATCTGAAAAGTGAAGGGGAAATAATGGGCAGGTTAGGTAATAGGTTAAACATTATTTTTGGTAAGGGTTGAAATGGGTTGGGTCTGGCCGTCTGGTTGATTTGAAATACTTTCTGTCAATCAATACAATAAATTTGTGTGTCAATGCATTCAAAAGTTATATCCTACTATAATAATCAGTATAATCTAAGTAACTGACGTGGGAGGTTTTTGGTATTACAAACACACATCGGCTTTTGACCCGTTTCATGTTTAATAATGTATATTATTATTACCTTATTGTTCCATTAGATATAAAACATAACCATAATCGACCCGTTCATAAGCAATAGGTGAAATTGCTTTCTTTTCTGAAATTTGAGACTCACTGTCAAGCCTTTTGACTTATTGGTAAAAATTCAATATAGGGCTATGGGCTGGAATACAGTGAACTTCGTGAATATACTCATGGATTCTTCAGCAATGTAGCAGAAATATTGGAAGATGGAATGGTTCAGGTATATATAGATATATGTTTGGTTGTGTTTGTGTGATACTTATGTGTCACAATGGCAGATATCTGGTTTCATCGGTAGCCTAACATGATTAGTAAACAGTATCTTCCACATGTCGTGCCTCTGGCATTTTCTTCCTGCAATCTTGATGATGGGTCTGCTATTGATGTTGATGACTCTGATGATGATGAGAATGTTAACGGATTTGGTGGAGTATCATCTGATGATGAAGCTCATGATGAACCAAGAGTCCGAAATATTAGTATAAGAACTGGTGTTTTAGATGAGAAGGCTGCTGCAACTCAAGCCCTTGGTCTGTTTGCTTTACATACAAAAAGTGCTTATGCCCCGTATCCTTTGTTATATATGTTTCAATTTTCTTCTCTAAAATGGAGGGGACAAAATAGGTGGTTCCGGTACCGAGTCAAAATAGGACTGTCATACGCTATATTTTCTATGGGTTGAAAAGGGTTAGGTTGTCCTAGAACCCTTTCATGAACTATTATCTTTGTCAAAGTGTTATACATTTTTTTCCATAAATAATCTTTGTGTTGATAAGAAAAAATATGTAGTTACAATAATAATCTAATCTTCATGCACTAAGGTTACCCTTTGGGGGTCTTTCAAACCTTATCCTTTTTAGCTATTGCTTTTATTGTACCCATTTGACCCGTGAAAATAAATTATAACCTGAGTTTACATCTTTATAAGTAAATGGATCCTAAATGCCACGATTAACCCAACACCCATGGTTGTAGTTCTTTAATGATGTTAAGATATTTGGAAGAGTCATTGAGGATTCTCGTGAAACATTCTGGCTATTTTCATGAAGATGTTCGACTTCAGGCCATTACTGGCTTAAAGAGTAAGTAACAAACAGGCCTTTGCGAATTATTTGTAATATGCACCACATATATCAGCTCTAACATTCAGATGGTTTTGGATTACAGATATATTAATAGCTGCTCATGCAATCTTCCAAGGTCAAAATGTAAGTAATCGAGCTGTTCATCTTCTTAAAGTTGATTGTGTAATAGAGTCTAGAGATTAATCAAAATTACTGGGTTGATAGGGCCAATTCGAGAGGAGCAATCTCTCCAATTACAAACAAAGATAATTAGAATCTCTTGGATGATAGAAAACTAAACACAACCTGCTATAAATAATGCATAAATTTAATAACCACTCTTGGAATTTGGATGGTGAGGGACTCCCACATTCTTACTGCCATGTTGCTTGGTTGACCAAGTGGATCTACCCAATTACCAAAAACGGTATTATATGCTCCAAATCAGCTGCCCCCGGAACTGCGACAGCCCTTTTTTTTGTGTGTGTATAAATTTCAAGTGGAATTGTATCATTGTGATTAAATTTTCCTATTTTGTTTGAATACATAAGATTAAAATAGTTTTAATTTATTATGATATGTCATCCTGGTTTTGTTATGTCTAAGTTTTTGTACTGTTTTGCAGGACGGAGCAACCAAGGCAAAAGAAATTCTTGGTGAGTAGAAGACTTTTTACTGAGAAAAATTAAGCAGATCACCCGCTGAATCTTAAATTATTGATTCTGTTCATTAATCGTTTTATAAATATTAAAACTCAGATTCTGTGATGACAATTTATATCAAAACGATGAACGAAGATGATGATAAGGAAGTGGTTGCTCAAGCTTGCATGAGTGTAGCAGACATCATCAAAGATTTTGGATATGTTGCCGTTGAATCTTGTATGCAAGTTGTTGAATTTATTTATGTAAAAACTTGTTAATGCTTCAAAAGAATCTTCTAATATAAACTAACATGTGAAACCTCCTTGTTCATTGTTGATTAAATATCAGATATGCCTCGGATTGTAGAGTCAACTCTGGTTTTGCTTCGACAAGAATCAGCCTGTCAACAAATAGAATCTGACAGTGATATTGATGATGATGATGCCGTGCATGACGAAGTACTTATGGATGCTGTTTCTGACCTCCTTCCAGCTTTTGCCAAAGCCATGGGTTCTCACTTTGCACCAATCTTTGCATCTCTATTTGATCCATTGATGAAGTTTGCGGTGAGCTATCTCGATACATTATGCTGTATAAGCTTCTTTTTTTCCCCTAAAGTTTCTGTAGAGATTGAAATATAGACCCTGTTCAGGTGAAGCTAATAGATTAAGCTAAAATGAATACTGGCAAATGTGTCAAAAGTCATCTGTAGTGTACCTCCATAAAACGTCTGCAGTTGCTTTTACAAGTGCATTAATTCCATAGGAAGTCCAAAAAGAAAAGGATAAGAAAATTTCCACGTGGCATTGCCTGTCCCAACCCATATTGACTCTTTAAAAGTTAACCATTTTGACTGGTTACCCAGTCCACCCTTTTGCCATCTTTAATTTTCTGCAGTTCATGTCGTTTGGTGATCCTACAGAAAGGTTCACGCTCAGCACAAGATCGGACAATGGTGATTGCATGCCTTGCTGAAGTTGCCCAGGACATGGGTGGTCCAATTGCTGCCTATGTTGATGTACTTACCATTTATTTAACTGTATATAATTCGCTGATGCTGGCACTTCCATTTTACTATTTTGTATTAATGGGATAATGTATCATGTTTTCAGGCAGTGATGCCCTTTGAACTAAAAGCAATAGCTTCATCATCATCAACTAATAGAAGGAATGCTGCATTTTGTGCCAGAGAGTTGTGCAAAAAAGGTGGCATTTTCAGCTCAGGTATTCTTCTACTTTCTTATACATTAGTTTCACTAGAGGTGACAAGATGGGCTGGTTTGGTAGCTGCTCAAAATAGGGTCGGCTCGAAAAGTATAATTTTAGTACGGGCTGGGTGCACCATGCACTTAAGCAACAAACATTTTTTGGTTCATGTAGCTAATTTTGTAGGTAAAGCCTTAAATATGAGTACAAAGATATTATATTACAATAAGTCAATAACAATCTAAAATCTTAATAAAGTGATTTAGCTCATATGCATTTAAAAATATATTTTTGTTTACAGCCAATGTGTTCGTGTTTGACTTATTTGAGCTAAAGTTTTTGAGTTGACCCATTTAATATGTTCGTTAGTGGACCAGATTGTTACCTCATTTACTTATGACTTGCTTTTCTGATGTTAGATTTTTGTGCTCTCTTTTCTCTGGCACCAATTAATTTGTGCTGGTTTTCCTCTTACCCTGTTAATCAAACTTTGATTTTTGATCCGATGGGTTGCTTTTTCTTTATCAATCAGATACTTTGGTGATGTGTTGTGTGGCCTTTATCCATTATTTGGAGAATCTGAGCCAGATGACGCAGTAAGGGACAATGCTGCTGGTGCAGTTGCAAGGATGATCATGACGCACCAGGAGTCGATACCCTTAAATCAGGTTCGTATTCTTCATATCATAGTTTGGCAAACCCTAACATGCTCGAAAAGCGTCTTCATTTATCTTCAATCAATATTTCCAGGTCCTCCCTGTTTTTGTAAAGGTTCTTCCTTTAAAAGAAGATCACGAAGAATCCATGCCTGTTTATAGCTGCATTTGTAGTCTTGTTCTATCATCCAATCCACAGGTACTCTTTTTTAAAAATTTTATTTTGTCCAATAGACTCTAAAAGGCAGTGTGTAGAAGTTCTCTATTTAGGGCTGCTCCAGCAGTCTGGGAGGCGTTAACCATCCGACCAAGTGTTCAGTTGAGTATACGTAGACCAGATGATTTGATGCCTAGTTGTAGAGATGGCTGCTTTAACTTTCCTTCAAAAGTTGGCCAAATTGTACATTTTGTGGATAAAATCTTCCAAGTATTTCTAGTAAAAAGTTAGATTTTGCTATTAAAATCATTTAGTTTTTGAAACTGGCAGATTGTTTATATATAAAACGAAAAATAGTTTTAGATAAATGTGTTTGGAGCCGGTTAGATTTTGTTTTGAGGCGGACCAGACCAAATAAGAATTTATTTTCGAAATATCTTGAATATAGATCGGAACTTAAACTGGTTATAAACTAGATCTGAACATGACGAAGACTGCTTATATCTATGCACAATGATTTTTAAATATTGCTTTGAAATACCTTAGATGTTAGTCATATTGCATATCGTTAATTTTGGAATTGTATTGTCAACAGATTGCTCCTCTAGTCCCAGAATTGGTTAACGTTTTTGCACAAGTGGCTTTATCTCCAGTTGAAACACCAGAAGTTAAAGTACAAATAGGAAGGGCTTTTGCTCACTTGTTATCAATATACGGTCAACAGTTGCAGCCCCTCTTGGGCAGTCTCTCACCTACGCTTGCTAATGCATTGGCTGCTATTGCACCAAAAAGTTGATTTTTTATCTGCCATTAAGCTCGTCCTTGTGGGAAATATTTGGAGTATTATACTTTGAGTTTCAGCGCCAGAAAGATTCATTTTTTTCAGTCAGGTACACATTTTTTTCAGCTCCTTTCTCGGTATTCAAAATGTGCAAAAAAGGTTGGGTTGGCCAAATGGATGAGTTGTGTTAAGATCAAAATAATGGGTATTTTTTTTTATATTATGGTGCAGATTGGCTGATTGGGTCCAGAATACTTTCTTTCTAGGTTTCTCTCTGTATATAGTTTGTGTTAAATAACAGTTTGGGGAACTTTTGAGTTTTTCCCATTCGACACATTCGATACTAAACTACCTGAAGTGATCCGTTATTCGGTTAACAAGTAAAAGGGTTGCAATTCTGGTCTTTCCTTGATTTTGCAAAAAAATTAAACCCATGGCTTCATTTTACCAATGTTTTTCCTGTTTAACTTCTCATCTTATATTCTTATACAATTTAGTCAAAGTTAATGTTCCACATGGTTGAACCCTTTCCTTCAATTTCACGCGTCTAACTTCCATTTACCAGCACATTACACTTCTATGGACATAAAAAGACAACCAGAAATACCTTCTTACGTAGTCTGTTATTCATTAATTATTATATAATATGATGAATGCAGGTATTTGTTTGCCAACATCACCCCTCTCCAGTTTTTCGTAATGGAGCCACATGGTCATTTTTCCATTTTTGTTTTGGGCCTTTGGGAGTTTGGGGTATTCAGTTGTCCCCCTTTTAATGATTTTGTTTTTTTGTCCATTTACTTGTATGTTTACATATATGGTTGTGTTCATATAGTGAAGAATACACTCAGCCGGGATATGTGTGTAGCGTAAGGCAGGGGGTTTTAGAGTTACCTTATACGAAGTGTGATCAGGTTTGGTAGTCGTTTATCTTGTGTCGTTTGTTGGTTTTTTTATTGGATTCAAGGAAATTTATATTGTGAAGTTGAGTGAATAGCAACTGTTTTGCTGAATGGTAATTGTTCTATTGGTTGTAATATAAACCTTTGATGCTTGCCGGTTCAAAACTTATTTTACCTCTTCAATAGAGTAATTAGGATGTGGATTTAACTTTCATATAATTTTGTGTGTAGAACTATGAATATACTCTTGCTGCTACTCCTTTTTCCGTTATACACTTGCGTGAAGTGCTAAAAGTGTATGTTAATTTACATCTATATTGACCCATGACATGTGTTTTTAAAATTTGAAAATTTTAAGTACTTACAACTTTTGATTTTATAGATGAAAAAAAAACACTTTTTATATTTGTTATTTAATCTCTTTTATTAATAAAACAAATTTGTTTTTACAATATATTTTTTAAAGAAAACCTATCTGGCAAACTAACAACCTATTTGAAGTTACATTTTACAAAATCATGACATCATGGGGAGTTTTGATTTTTTTATTTTTTATTTTTTAATATTCTACCTCCATATTTTTCCATTTCTAATGTGTCTATAACATTTTCATATAACTTTTTTAATGCATAAAAGCGTATTGGTTGAAAATCGGTAAGGTTTTTTTAATCTTTGTTTCATGCTACATTCATTCATATTTATAATAGATTTCATTCGAATACAGGCTTGGTTCGTTATCATAAATAAAAAGAAACAATTTATGTTGATATTGGCTATAAATGTTTTATTCGAAGTAGTTTTTTATCGTGGGTTTGTTTACTTATGTAACACCCCTCATTTTAAAAACCTGGATTTCTAAAAACTTTGTCAAACGGCGTTTAAAAACGTAGTGGAAATAGATCACTTTAAAAATGCCTCATCCGTAACTGGATGGTACCTTTCATAAATTGGTGTTACTAAGTGCATTATCAAACGATGCAAATAAAATCCAAGTTAAGGCGCCAACATAAACGCCAACATTATTACAAATGTCTTAAATCATAAATAAAGTAGCCGAACATATGGCTATGGGTAAAGTCTAAGCATAGGGAAACTAATGTTAATCTTCCTTTATTCTTCTACCTCTCTCACGAGCTAAATCTCTCTCTAGCTCAAACTTGCTTATCCTGAAGACACAACGATTTCATAAAAGCAAGTGTTAGCTAATGAATTAGCTAAGTAAGATACACACATTTTAACAAAACGTTCTTCATTTTACTTTCATAAAACTTCTTTGTATTTTATATATCAAAACATGATCACATTACATATCATCCACAAACATCGTAAGATAATCCCATCTTTACTTATTCTCTCATCCCAACACATTTCATATCATATCAACATATACATACAACTTAATCAACATGTCACGTCTTACATATCTCACATAAACATATCACACATGTAGAGTATTTACTCCTAATTGTGCCTATCCAACGATATATCATACTTATCAACATATCTTATTATTATCTTGATCAACTTATTCTCACGAATCACATCTTTACATCTTATCTTAATCAACTTATTCTCGTGTCTTACATCTTTATCAACATATTCTTAAAATCAACTTAATCAACTTATTCTTACAACTTACATATTACGCACTAGCTTTACATCTAGCACGATTTCCCACGTCTTAATTTTTAGGAAAGGCAATGCCATTTCCATAGTATCCCGTCATGCTTTTAACATTGGTGGTTAGTCACTCCACCCGGAAATACTAGATCAACGTAACTATGCCGCAAGGAGCCACTCAAGCGACCACATACACACTAGCTTTTCAACTAGCACGGGTTAAGCTTAGCACAACTTTATACTATGCTCGAGACTTCTTATCTTTATTAGTTTATGCTACACTTTCACCTAAACTAATCACTTATTCATCTTTACTTTCCTTTTTACGCACTAACACTAAGGCTAGAACGGTTTCCCACGTTTCACATTTACTTTAACATTAGGTATATTCATTACCTAATTGTTCCCACATCTACTTTAGCGTTTAATCTCACTAACGTGCACAAATCATAACATTTCTTACGTGTATCTAGTGAACTATACGTTTCATACTTAAGTGTCACATATAAGCCATCAAATATCAACATTAAGGCATATCAACGACATTATCAACAACAATATCATAATCATTTCATAGCAACATCGTTAAAGTCATCACACTACTTATGCACATAACTACTTTTACTTTAAACGTCAACATAACAACATAGGTCATTTCAACATACATACATTCCCATATAACCTCCCGCATAACCCGGAAAACCCAACACACATAAGATAATCCGATTAAGAGGTTAATTATAGAAAACCACATTTTGTTGTGCCTCCAGCGTGAGAAAAGTCATGTATCTTACCTGATGACGAGCACAACGATCAATAAGCAACGTTAAAGTGTCTTGTTTGTGTTCCCGACTACCTATAGCAAACATGTAACCAATATGTAACATAAACGGGGCTCCAAAGAACCTCTCTAAGCTCCCTAAAAATCTAGGTAACTTATATCTAAGGTCTATGGGTCAAACGAGCATGCAAACAAGCCTAAACGACCACCAGACCTGAATATGCGCCGCATGCCCCTTCCATGCGCCGCACAAAGCAAGTCAGAGAATCCCAGACCCCTTTTATGCGCCGCATGGAATCCCCATGCGCCGCATATCGGGCTTCGACCAGCAACATCAACTTCGTTTTACTTTAAACTCTTTCCAAACGTATCCCAAACCTCCACCACGACTTACACCCATTAAATCCACATTAATTAGGTCTCAATTAAGCCTTTGAAAACGTCAATTGATCCTTGAATCAATTGCATACATGAATCCATCTTTTTGATCATCAAAACGACTCGAAACCGCAACGTTTTGTACAAAAACATAATTGAGCACTTATGGATCTAATTAACCACCAGGGATTTATTCATAAACATATAAATAACATAATTCAACATTAAAGTTTGCATCTTGATGTAGTTAACCCACTCAATTAACGATGTTACTCACGAAAACGTCGTTTTTAACCGAAAACATCAACTCTAAACAACCCCAACCCTCATGGCCGAATTGAAAGGATTCAAACCCAAATGAAAGCATAATTATTGAAAACCCAATCTTTATAACTTATACTTAGAAAAATACGACCATTTTTCACGAAAAATCAAAGTTATCCAAATCAAGAAATGACACTTGGAATAATCTTAAAATGTTGTAAATAGACTACTATACAAGTTTCAGGACCCGAGAAGGTCAAACGAAGGCTCGGTAAAAATCAAGTTCGAGGTCAGTGGAGGGCGGAAGATGCTGATAGCATCATCCGTAGTTGGCCTGACATCGTCCGCGCTAGGCGTGTCAGAGTCCGTGCTCCTTGCTGAACTCCAAAAGTGACCTTATTGACGTTTTGAAGAATTTCGACTAAAATCCAAACTTTTCATTATCATTCACCGATACAAATAAGACATAACCACTTTACTAAACATTTCGAAAGCTTTCATTTGATCAAATGTACAATTTACAACGAAATGGGTCATTTACCCGTTTTGCCAAATAACCAAAGTCAAACTTTACATCAAGTTTCAATTTACCCAAGACACATTACATTACTGAAATTCTTACATTTTAAACATTTCCAAAACATAAACTTTGTACCAAGAGCCATAAGTTCAAAGGGGTCACTAAGGGTTCTATCAACAATACCATTTTACCGCGAATAGCAAATACTTCAAGCTTTACAATTCAACTTCAATCTTTATGCCACTTATCTTTATTTTCACATCCGGGACAACCTATAAAAAGGGTAAACAACTAAAAAGTAAGCAAAGCTTAGTGAATAATCTTGCATACGTTTATACACACGAAGGAGGGCAATGCACAAAGGTCTATTGCATATAGACTATGGCACCGTCGTGCCATATCTATAATACTCACCTTTGTGTAAACTCATTCAAGTGGCCACTTAAAGCTTACACAATAACCTACATTTTCTTTTTAGGACTCAACAAGTGAAAATTCTGATACAGCAGTGTTTGACTCGTGATAAGGTCCGTAACAAAATCTGTAACATTTCGTTTTCACTAACAATCATCAAAACTTTCATGCTAGCCAACTAGAAACCCCCAATTGATTAAATTTCAAGAACCCTAACTTGTATTATAGCAATTAACTCAATATAAATAAAACCCCCAATTTTCAAATTCAACTTAATAGCAAGAACCCTAATTTCTAAAATAATTAAAACTAGGATTAATAAGATAATTACCTTAATGTTTCAAGAACAAAGATCAAGACTTCAAGCCCTAATTTCTCCTCCTTCTTCCTCAAAATTTCGGCCACCACCATTTAGGCATAAACCCTAACCTTTCAATTTCTTAGATGTTATGAAATTATTGTTATTATTAATCTTTGATGGAAACTTGAATTGTTTGGAAGATTGAGCTTGGAGTTAGATTGAAGAACAAGAAGAATTCAGAAGATTTTAGAAGTGTTAAAGGAAGTGGTGAATCACCCATGGGAGAGATGGCTGGCATCATTCTCTTGATGCCACGCCCTCTTTAAAATTTATGGGTATATTTACCCGCTATTCGTTAAAGTTCTAACTAATTTAATCCCGTATTCAAAAATAAAGTGCTAGGAAACTATTTTAATGTCAAAACTATAATAAAGGTTAATTATCATTGGCCTAAAAATTTAGGATGTTACAACTCTCCCCCACTTGGAACGGATCACGTCCTCGTGATCCAAGCCGCATCTAGGGCCGACATTACATTAAAGCTTTTCTCTCAATATCTCATTAACACATACAACATTCTTCCATGCTTCCATAACACTTTGCACCATAATATAGTCTCGATTTACACTCTTCTTAAATATTTCATCCCCATGCCAAAGACTTGTCGACATTGCCTTATTTAAACTCATATTGAAGTTCGACTTATTTTAAAAGTACACGAGAGAACTTGACAGTTTAATACTTCATAAAACGAGAATCATGAAAGATAGAATAAATTTCTTGGAAGTTTTTCAGATAATCCCAAACGACTGGAAATCTTATCATTTCGAGCACGTATTCTGAAAGAGCCATTAAACCAAGATCTAACTTCCCTCGTATGCAAAGAACGTAAAACACCTATCCATGGGGAAACTTTTCATATTACACAATCGTCAGATTGAACTCGATAAGTCTCCCTCTTTTATCCACATAAGATTTTTGCCGATTTTGACCCGTTTTAAGTCGTTATCTTTTCACTTAAACTTTCTCAGTCGATGTCATGTCTATATTCATACTATGCAGCTCTCGTTGTTCCACTTCTCTCCAGCAATCAAGAGATAAACATATCCTACCCAGCCACATTCCATACGGAGACATCCTAATACTAGCACAAAAGTGATTGCCATATGAGAATCCTTTTATGGACAAGTACAAATTCTACGTTCCGCCAAAGATTAACTATTCATTTCTTACAACACGTCTTTAAAATTTTGTATAATTCTCTCACGCGGTCATCCACTCTAGGGTAATATGCAGTGCTTATCGATCAACTTGTCCATTTCTTCTTGACATTTACTTCAAAAGCATGAAGCAAAACGCGCATAACTGCTAGAAACATTGAAGACGGAAACTCCACGCCTCGCTACTTTTTTTACTTTTTTTTTTCTCGACATAAATGTTGACTACAATTGGTGAGTATTCGAATTGGTAGGGTTTGAGCGTTCTTCATCAAATGTTTAGCAACAACCTGATAAAATCAGATTGGTCTCGGGACGTCTTGAGAAATTTTGTAACCGTGTCCATCATGATGTGCTCCCATTTTAACTCGAAGGTTTTCAAAGATTGACATTTCCCATAAGACTTTTGATGCTAGGATTTCTCTTATGCACAAGTGAGGCAACTCTTAACATATTTCATAACCTTCTGCTTCATTTCGGGTCACTAACATTCTTTCTTTAAATCTTGACACACCTTAGTTGTACCGAGCTAAAGAAGTATTCAGGTTTTATAGGTTTCATGGAGCAAATTTGCTTTGTTTTCGTTATGGAGAGGATTCTAAGTTCTGTCATGACGTCTAATGAGTTCGCAAAATTCTTTAGAAAATATTTCGTGTAATCTGGCTCCTCGTTTGCTTAGGTTCTCGTTGCAACAATCTTCTCGGGGCGACACCAAACTTCGTAGACATAATCTTTCGAAAGAGTTAATCAACTTACTTGACAGTTGTCACGAAAAGAAAATACTTTAAGACTCATATGATCGAAAACAAATGGTAAACTTGACAGTATAGAGGTAAAACACGAAAATTTTAAAGTAAAAACAACTCCGATGGATTCTAAAACGTGAATGGAACGATTATTCTTGATTTCTTTTAATACTCCGTTCAACTTTTTATTCTTTTCTCCAAGCTTACCTCACAATCTTTCTACTTAATTCGGTCATCGATGAATCTATCTTCAAAAGGCTAAAAAAATAAATAAAACGACAAGTATCATCCGTCAACTACGAAACTTATAATCTATATTGATCTTGTAGGTTGTCTCCACTTCGTCACCGCACTATTCCAAGCCGAATCAACCTCATTCCCTCTTTTGGGTAATCACACGATAGAGATAATTTCACTTCTCTTAATCTGCTCATCCGACGATTTGACATGAAACTCTTCCTTTTTATAATATCTCCCTTACTTCGCGTAAAAGAACTTAGTGGCCGTGTTGACTTTTAGAATAAACATTGTCAATGAAAACAATTACGAACTTATTACATAACGGAAACAATTGCGTTTCGTAAGACTCATGAAATTGCAAAAACATGGATAAAATTGAAGAGCATAACTACGAATTCAAAGTTCTCAAAACAAGTATAGATAGCATTTTCAGAAACATCCTCATCGCGCGCCTTAAGTTGATGATAAAAGAAACGAAGATTCATCTTAGAATAATAAGAAGATCAAGTAAAACATAAATCTTGACAACGGGTACTCATCTTCGATTGTTACATTATTGAGCTCACGAATAGATAAATACACGCGCATAATGTCATCTTTGATTTCATCAAAAAGGATAATTATACCTCTCGGGAACGACTAGATCGAATAAAATTCATGAAAAAGACATTTAGAAAATCACGAACAACAAGAATATTCGCCCTAGAACGTGGTTTCCTTTTGGCGTCGATGATCCAAACACATGAGACTTGACTACCTTACAATGATTATCAAAACGCACGAGCGAAAGTACCAACAGAAATCGACCGCTTCATTTCCTTCGCCAAGAATAACCGTATACTCCCCAAATAGGGATCCTTAAATAAGCCGCCTTCCTCTCCCACGAAATATTGATATCGTAAGCGCTTAGCCAACCCATCCTCGAACATTACGTCAAACGCTCCCAAAAGAAAATAAAACAAATTGACTCGAAAAATTTCAGGTTAAGTTTTAACTTTTATAACTATCATTTACAAGTTCATTGCTACTATAATACCCTCACATTTTCAGTATGTCAATTTCATCTTAATTTCTAACATCAGACATCAAGTAGTCAAATACTCATTCAAGAAAAACATGTCAATCAAAATCAAAAACACATTCGCCATACTCCGTATGGTCTTTTAATCATACACTTAAATAATCATCTTTATAATTGAAGTCCAAGTCTCTATGACCTTATACTAACATGTAACATGCATCCTTCACATTAAACTACCAATTTAAACATGTTACTACACAATTACTTTTCATTGCCATACCTCGTATGGTCTTTCACCACAATAATGATGCCACAGGTCTCACTACCCAATGGTCTTATACCCAAATAATAATGATGCCACGGGTCTCACTACCCAGTGGTCTTACACCAAATAATATCACAACTCATTCGCATACATTCAACATTCATCAATTATTCAACATACTTTTTCTTTATAAGCGACAAACCATCTCTTAAACTTATAAATCATTTCAAAATTTCACTTTTACGACCTCATAACCGATTATTCAAGCAAAACTTATGCTCTATCACATTCACATATAAACAAGCAAATACACATTAGCATACATTCCACGTTTACCATGTATTTATCATTCCCATTTCTTTACATTCATCACATGGCATATTAAACTCAGAAATCAATTCCAAATTTTCAATCATTACCGCTCAACAAACCATTTAGTCATGCAAGCTTTTCTATCAAATTTACAAATCAACAAGCAAAGATATAAATAAAATCACATTGCCAAGCAAGGTCTCCAACCTATAGATTCATACTAACATACTTCCATATTTAACGGGTTTAACTTGAGCTATTATAATATGCGATGATAATAATGCTGCAGTCATTATTATGATTACATATTATAATACATCTCAAGTGAAATTCGCTAAATACTTTCATATGTCACTAGAAACCAACTATACATATAAGGCCAAGTCTCGTCTATGGTTTAAGTCTAGGTATCCTTGTAATTATAAAATACATAAATCCTTTAAACCACGGCTCTGATACCACTTGAAAGGACTCAAACCCAAATGAAAACATAATTATTGAAAACCCAATCTTTATAACTTATACTTAGAAAAATACGACCATTTTTCACGAAAAATCAAAGTTATCCAAATCAAGAAATGACACTTGGAATAATCTTAAAATGTTGTAAATAGACTACTATACAAGTTTCAGGACCCGAGAAGGTCAAACGAAGGCTCGGTAAAAATCAAGTTCGAGGTCAGTGGAGGGCGGAAGATGCTGATTGCATCATCCGCAGTTGGCCTGACATCGTCCGCGCTAGGCGTGTCAGAGTCTGTGCTCCTTGCTGAACTCCAAAAGTGACCTTATTGACGTTTTGAAGCATTTCAACTCAAATCCAAACTTTTCATTATCATTCACTGATACAAATAAGACATAACCACTTTACTAAACATTTCGAAAGCTTTCATTTGATCAAATGTACAATTTACAACGAAATGGGTCATTTACCCGTTTTGCCAAATAACCAAAGTCAAACTTTACATCAAGTTTCAAATTACCCAAGACACATTACATTACTGAAATTCTTACATTTTAAACATTTCCAAAACATAAACTTTGTACCAAGAGCCATAAGTTCAAAGGGGTCACTAAGGGTTCTATCAACAATACCATTTTACCGCGAATAGCAAATACTTCAAGCTTTACAATTCAACTTCAATCTTTATGCCACTTATCTTTATTTTCACATCCGGGACAACCTATAAAAAGGGTAAACAACTAAAAAGTAAGCAAAGCTTAGTGAATAATCTTGCATATGTTTATACACACGAATGAGGGCAATGCACAAAGGTCTATTGCATATAGACTATGGCACCGTCGTGCCATATCTATAATACTCACCTTTATGCCAACGCATTACATGGATCCATATAAGCAAATGATTACAATCTCAATAAACAATATCAATGCTCCACATGAGCTATGTCCCACATGGACTATAGCCACTACTTAGGCCCGTAATCAAAGACAACCCCTACTTAGGCTCAACGCCAAATCAATTACCACACACGGAATCCACCATCGTATGGTAATTGACCCAAGGCATATATAAAAGTATGCAAGAAAACTCACCTCCTCCGCGACAACCAAAATCATAAATCAAGAAGACCGCATGAACACAAAACATGTATGCTTCAACCTAGCAACAAATCACAAACGCATATAGGATCATCAATCACATACTAGACCGTCTAGCCATAACCACTTAGCATTTCAACACCCAACCCATCATTTACAATCTTATATTATTCTTGGGTTGGTTCATCAAACATGTATCTCTTATATCATTTTCATAATGCCAAACGCTCTTTTATAACAAAATCCCCATTTTATACTTGACTAGGCTGCCTTCAAACGAGCATAACTCAAGTTCTACTCACTCTTTTTACTTGATTCCAGTGGCCAAATTTAGATGACACATATACCTACATTTTATCTTTAGTTACCAATATGTGAATTGTTCTTCAAAGGTGACTTATGGTCGTTTTAAAAACCAACACTGTTGCTGTTGACATTAACAAAACAGCTTTGACCTTACTGACTCAAATGACCATAACTTGAGTTCTACACCATATTTTGACCTCATTCCAGTGGCCACTTCAAAAAAACACATTTAGGTACATTTTATCTTCAGTGACTAACACAAGATTTGACCCGTATGAGTGTTTTTTACTCGTTTTAAAAACTGACACAGAATCGTTTTTGCTGAAAATTCAGAATGACCACACTGACTTCAAAAATTCATAACTCGAGTTCTACTCCACCTTTTAAACTCATTCCAGTGGCCACTTAAAGCTTACACAATAACCTACATTTTCTTTTTAGGACTCAACAAGTGAAAATTCTGATACAGCAGTGTTTGACTCGTGACAAGGTCAGTAACAAAATCTGTCACATTTCGTTTTCACTAACAATCATCAAAACTTTCATGCTAGCCAACTAGAAACCCCCAATTGATTAAATTTCAAGAACCCTAACTTGTATTATAGCAATTAACTCAATATAAAGAAAACCCCCAATTTCCAATTCAATTTAATAGCAAGAACCCTAATTTCTAAAATAATTAAAACTAGGATTAATAAGATAATTACCTTAATGTTTCAAGAACAAAGATCAAGACTTCAAGCCCTAATTTCTCCTCCTTCTTCCTCAAAATTTCGGCCACCACCATTTAGGCATAAACCCTAACCTTTCAATTTCTTAGATGTTATGAAATTATTGTTATTATTAATCTTTGATGGAAACTTGAATTGTTTGGAAGATTGAGCTTGGAGTTAGATTGAAGAACAAGAAGAATTGAGAAGATTTTAAAAGTGTTAAAGGAAGTGGTGAATCACCCATGGGAGAGATGGCTGGCATCATTCTCTTGATGCCACGCCCTCTTTAAAATTTATGGGTATATTTACCCGCTATTCGTTAAATTTCCAACTAATTTAATCCCGTATTCAAAAATAAAGTGCTAGGAAACTATTTTAATGTCAAAACTATAATAAAGGTTAATTATCATTGGCCTAAAAATTTAGTATGTTACACGAATCTACAGGGACAAAACCTAATTAAAAACTTAATCAACATTAAATGGATGACATAATACATGTAGGATTGATTAATGGATCGAAAGACAAGCAAAAACCCTTCCGAAATCCCCCGAAATCGACTAGAATTTGAAGAAATGACCTAGGGTTTTGTGTGTGAGAGTTTCTTAGGGTTTTGATCAGATTATATGGCCTTAGGGTCGTGACTTATGCCCTATATATGCTTGTTAGGACCAGTTCACCTGGAACTGGCCAGTCACCAGTTCACACTGACCAGTCACCAGTTGCATCTGGTGACCAAGAAGATTTGTCCAGAAATATATTGAAGTCCAGTTGCACCGTACAGTCAACGCAACTGAAGACTTCCTCCAGTTGAGAACTGACCAGTTGAAGAATCATTCCAGTTGAAGTCGAAGACAACAAATGGAAGATAGAGAATGGCAATGGTAGCGAAGCTCAGTTGGCATTCTAGTCAGTTACAAACTGGAGACCATCAGTGGAAAGCCCTTACAAAGCTTTACACTGATTACGAGGAATTGACTTGTATACTATATGTACCTTTACCCGGATAATAAGCCTTGTCTTATTATTTAAGTAATATAAGGTACATAAAGGTGGTTGTGTAAAGTTGCTTTATCATGCGACTTTACACTGCTTTTTAAGGAATTAAATGCTATTCCTTAAATGCTCTCAACCACATTTGTACGGCTAAAGTTAACATCCCAATGTTAACTTTGCCTATAAATACAAGTCATTGCACAACCAAGAATTTAAGTTATTTCACAAAGACGAGAAAAACTTCACACTTTGCAAACCTGCAATATTCTTGGTGAACTTGTGCAATCTTCTCTCAATCGCTAAAAGGAACATTTCACAACTTTATGTGTTTCGATTGTCTTGAGAAATTCCGAGTATAGATCAATTGTATTTCATAGGTTGTTAGGATATTTACATTCGTGTATCCTTTGCCTTGCCCAATGAAAGTCTAACTGGTACATACACCAGATTTTCTAGCCTCATCAATCAGTTGAGAGGTTTGGGTGTAGAGAAGGATAAGGATATTCTTCTTGAGAAGTTTTGTGATATTATTCCTTCCTTTTC
>CM067174.1:61424355-61460221 GCA_034093135.1 Erigeron breviscapus | reverse complement strand
AATGTTGTGATGGACAAGGGTAAAGGATTGGCTGTTGAAGCATCTGCCCAGCCGGCCACTGATGAAATGTTGGAAACTGGAAATACTGACATACTTCCTCCAGTTTCAGATAGTGATAGCAGAAGACTGGCCAGACTTGGAAATGACATTAAAGAAAAGAAGAAAATGAAACAAAGAAACCAAGTGGAAGCCAGGGCACATCTTGCTCAAATCAAGTTGCTTGATATGAGTGATGCCAATCTTCTGGGTATCACTAAGGATGAGTATGTTAGGGTTAAAAATGATCCCAGGATAGTTGACCAGTTGAATGAAATGCTAGATATAGAACTGGATAGACACTATGCTGAGGATGAGGCAGAATTTGATGCCAAAAGTCTAAACATTTTATTGGAGAAGGCAAAAGAAATGAGGGTCAGTGGGATTCTGAAGAGAATTGCAAATGTCAAAAAGGTTGTGAAGGATGTTTTGAATCCACCAAGGAGAAGGATTCCACAACCAAGAAGACCACTGACAAAAGATGCAAGGGATGCTAACCTTAGCACATTCGTTGAACCAACTGGCGAAGTTTCAAATGAAGACATTAAGTCCGCTGTACTGGCTGCTGGTGCTGGGAGTATAAAAATCACAAATGAATCTGAAGCAAGAAACTACTACTCCCAGATCATATCAACCAGAAGACATAGTGGTACTATTAATAGTGTCAATGTTACAATCAAGCCAGGCACCAAGGTCTTTCAAATTGAAGTTAAGTATGCTGGTGGGCCACTGGTTAAAACTGACAATCCTGGTGCGATGCAATATGGGTTCAATGAATGGGTGGAGATGGTGAATGTTTTGGATGCCAAGGCACAAAAGAATAGGTTCGAGAAAGCATGGGTAAACTTTCTAAGGGGGAAGATTCAACATAAAGAAAATCTTGAGCAAAAGTTGAATATTGACCCTGAAGATACTCAGCCTATCTCTTCAGTTGCCAAAAGAAGAAGAACTGGCGAAGGGCCATCTCATTAAGTTCTTTCTTCAGTTTATCTACTTGTAATTTGTATTTACATTCTGTAACTTGTATAAATTTCATTCCCTTGTATAAATGAAGTTACCAGTTTGTAACCACAAGGTAGATAATAGATTAAAATCTAACAAACCTAAAAGAAAAACCTAAGGTATTTACTGATCTATAAAAATACCTTAGAAACTTAGATAGAATTTAATCAAACAAGCCTTTCCAGTTCACACTTGTATAGATACAAGAACTAGAAAGACTTAGCAATATTTCTAGACAAATAGGGGGAATTTGTTAGGACCAGTTCACCTGGAACTGGCCAGTCACCAGTTCACACTTGCCAGTCACCAGTTGCATCTGGTGACCCAGTGAAACTGGTGAACAAGATGATTTGTCGAGAAATATATTGAAGTCCAGTTGCACCGTACAGTTAACGCAACTGAAGACTTCCTCCAGTTGAGAACTGACCAAGTTGAAGAAGCATTCCAGTTGAAGTCGAAGACAACAAATGGAAGATAGAGAATGGCAATGGCAGCGAAGCCCAGTTGGCATTCTAGTCAGTTACAAACTGGAGACCATCAGTGGAAAAGCCCTTACAAAGCTTTACACTGATTACGAGGAATTGACTTGTATGCTTTATATACCTTTACCCGGATAATAAGCCTTATCTTATTATTTAAGTATTAAAAGGTACATAAAGGTGGTTATGCAAAGTCACTTTAACATGCGACTTTACAATGCTTTTTAAGGAATTAAATGCTATTCCTTAAATGCTCCCAACCACATTTGTACGGCTAAAGTTAACATCCCAATGTTAACTTTGCCTATAAATACAAGTCATTGCACAACCAAGAATTCAAGTATTCGAACTCACAAGATAAATACTTCACACTTTGCAAACCTGCAATATTCTTGGTGAACTTGTGCAATATTCTCTCAATCGCTAAAAGGAACATTTCACTACTTTAAGTGTTTTGATTGTTGAAGAGAAATTCCGAGTATAGATCAATTGTATTTCATAGGTTGTTAGGATATTTACATTCGTGTATTATCTTGGTTCCGCATCAACCTTGTAATTTTTTTAATATCAATAAATAAATTACACATTGAAAACTACATATTGTCTCATCAAGATTGTTTACAAGTTATTTGTATTATTGCATTGTTCTTTACTTATTGTCTTTTATATAAGTAATCTATCTAGAACTTGGTATATACCTCTGCAACTGGTCGTCTCCAGTTCAGCAAGTATATTGCAAAGTAACTCCACCATCGACATAGAGGTGTCTTCAGTAGTACCATCTAACAAGTTGGGACTTACAGATCATTTGACAAACATTAAGGTGGTCGATCTGGGGATAAACAAGTTTTCATCTAATGAAGACTTGGTGTTCAGAAAGCTTAATGAGTTGGTCACTGGCTGCAACAATCTGGCTGGTACTCTAAAGGAAGCCTTTGACCTAACTCACTCCAAGGTCTCCAGTTCAATCTCCAACTTACAAGGAAATACTGTCAGAACTTCAGAAGTTGACTTGAAAGAGATTGAAAGGCAGGTTAAGGAACTAATTGAAAGACCTGGCCTAGATGTAACTGGCCTTGGAGAGCAGTTGACGACTTCGGTTGGTCAGAAAATAGAGGATACGCTGGGTGTTAGAGAAGAGCATTTGATTGAAAGGGTGATGTCTGAGATCACCAAGCTGGCCACTCCTCAGGTTGATCTGGCCCACTTACCAGTGAGATCAACCAGTTGAGAGGCAGCATAGAAAGTTTGAACACCCAGGTATCTCTACATGCTCAATCTATAGAGAAACTGACAACTGAAGTGGAAAATCTGAAGAAGATGGATGATGAGGTTAAGGATAAGGTTGTCTCCGGTTTGGATGAGGACTCCAAGATCTTGAATGAATTGAAAACTGGTCAAGACCAAGTTGTTGCAAATGTCTTGACCCAGTCCAAGGAGACGAACCATTTATGGAGGTCCTTCAGGATGATGTGTGACATCTTCAAAGAGTGTAAGGACATGCAGTCGTGGCAGCCTCTTGACCGGTTGCCATCTCACCCCTCTGAATGGGAAGCAATTAGGGCAGGTCTAGATGCTGCCAAGGGGGAAAGAAGTTCAGTCCTTACACGACCAGTTGCACCTGGAAGGACTCCATCTGGATCTGGAAGAGAATTGGTTGTGGCTACCAGTACTGAAGCTGGTGAGCAGAGTGTTAGGGGGAATGTTGGTTTGGACAAAGGTAAAGGTTTAGCTGGTGATGCATCTGCCCAGTCGGCCACTGAAGTAATGTTGGAAACTGGTAATGCTGATATACTCCCTCCAGTTTCAGATAGTGATAGTAGAAAACTGGCTAGACTTGGTAATGACATCAAAGAAAGAAAGAAAATGAAACAAAGAAACCAAGTTGAGGCCAGGGCACATCTTGCTCAGATTAAGTTACTGGATATGAGTGATGCCAATCTACTGGGTATCACTAAGGATGAGTATGTTAGGGTTAAGAATGATCCTAGGATAGTTGACCAGTTGAATGAAATGCTAGATGTAGAACTGGACAGACACTATCAAGAGGATGAAGTTGAATTCGATGCCAGGAGCTTAAACATTTCAGTGGAGAAGGCCAAAGAGATTAGGGCTAGTGGGCTTCTAAAGAGAATTGCAAATGTCAAGAAGGTTGTGAAGAGTGTACTGGATCCACCAAGAAGAAGGATTCCACAACCAAGAAAACCACTGACAAAAGATGCAAGAGATGCTGACCTTAGCACATTCGTTGAATCAACTGGCGAGGTATCCAATGAAGACATTAAGTCCGCTGTACTGGCTGCTGGTGCTGAGAGTATAAAAATCACAAATGAATCTGAAGCTAGAAGCTACTACTCCCAGATCATGTCAACCAGAAGACATAGTGGTACTATTAATGGTGTAAATGTAACAATCAAGCCAGGCACCAAAGTCTTTCAAGTCGAAGTTAGTTATACCAGGGGGCCACTGGTTAAAACTGACAATCCTGGTGCTATGCAATATGGGTTCAGCGAATGGGTTGAGATGGTGAATATACTGGATGCAAAGGCACAAAAGAATAGGTTCGAGAAAGCATGGGTAAACTTTCTAAGGGGGAAGATTCAACATAAAGAAAATCTTGAGCAAAAGTTGAATATTGACCCTGAAGATACTCAGCCTATCTCTTCAGTTGCCAAGAGAAGAAGAACTGGCGAAGGGCCGTCTCATTAAGTTCTTTCTTCAGTTATCTACTTTTAATTTGTATTTACATTCTGTAACTTGTATAAATTTCATTCCCTTGTATAAATGAAGTTACCAGTTTGTAACCACAAGGTAGATAATAAATTAAAATCTAACAAACCTAAAAGAAAAACCTAAGGCATTTATTGATCTATAAAAATGCCTTAGAAACTTAGATAGATTTAAATCGAACAAGTCTCTATAGTTCACACTTGTATAGATACAAGAACTAGAAAAAGACTTAGACTATATTTCTAGACAAATAGGGGGAATTTGTTAGGACCAGTTCACCTGGAACTGGCCAGTCACCAGTTCACACTGACCAGTCACCAGTTGCATCTGGTGACCCAGTAAAACTGGTGACCAAGAAGATTTGTCCAGAAATATATTGAAGTCCAGTTGCACCGTACAGTCAACGCAACTGAAGACTTCCTCCAGTTGAGAACTGACCAGTTGAAGAATCATTACAGTTGAAGTCGAAGACAACAAATGGAAGATAGAGAATGGCAATGGCAGCGAAGCTCAGTTGGCATTCTAGTCAGTTACAAACTGGAGACCATCAGTGGAAAGCCCTTACAAAGCTTTACACTGATTACGAGGAATTGACTTGTATACTTTATGTACCTTTACCCGGATAATAAGCCTTGTCTTATTATTTAAGTAATATAAGGTACATAAAGGTGGTTGTGTAAAGTTGCTTTATCATGCGACTTTACACTGCTTTTTAAGGAATTAAATGCTATTCCTTAAATGCTCTCAACCACATTTGTACGGCTAAAGTTAACATCCCAATGTTAACTTTGCCTATAAATACAAGTCATTGCACAACCAAGAATTTAAGTTATTTCACAAAGACGAGAAAAACTTCACACTTTGCAAACCTGCAATATTCTTGGTGAACTTGTGCAATCTTCTCTCAATCGCTAAAAGGAACATTTCACAACTTTAAGTGTTTCGATTGTCTTGAGAAATTCCGAGTATAGATCAATTGTATTTCATAGGTTGTTAGGATATTTACATTCGTGTATTATCTTGGTTCCGCATCAACCTTGTAATTTGTTTAATATCAATAAATAAATTACACATTGAAAAATATATATTGTCTCATCAAGTTATCTTACAAGTTATTTGTATTATTGCATTGTTCTTTACTTATTGTCTTTTATATAAGTAATCTATCTAGAACTTGGTATATACACACTGCAACTGGTCGTCTCCAGTTCAGTGCATATATTGCAAAGTAACTCCACCATCGACATAGAGGTGTCTTCAGTAGTACCATCTATCGAGTTGGGACTAACAACAACTTTCAAAACTTTACATCTAGGCTCTCGCACTTCCTTATAACTCGTTTCGTCACTTAACTACTCGTTTAACGCATACGGGAACACTTAACGACTCTTATATCCCATCGGGAACACTAAATGACTTTATTAATCATTATCTACTTTAATTTCATTACTTTAAATCACTTTAACACATATCTCACGTTAATCATTTAATTCACACAAACAAATATAAAACACATATTAACTAACGGTCACTAACGACGAGTTAACGGTCAATGTCAAAAAGTTTTGGGATGTTACAACTTATTTAAAATTTTGAAAATGTCATTTAGGTTTTGTGTGATGTTAATTTGATTTAATGATTCTAAGACTCACTTACTAGATTTTAAGGTTTACCTTTTCATGTCACTTGCTAGATTTGAATGTTTATCTTTCTAACATTTTCATATAACCTTTCTTTAAGATATAAGAAAAAGATGTTTAGTCTTCTAAAGGTGTCAACAACAACACATTTACTCATTATTAGGTCTATTTGGGTTACACGAATCAAGTAATTATTAACAAAAGTTCTATTGGGTTGAATCCGAATTGATTAACTAGTACTCTAAAAAAATTCAATGCAATAATTACATTAAAATATTTAATATGAATCGATTATGACCAAAAGGGGATTTATCCTTGTACCGATTAATTAATATGAAACTAGTTGTCAAAGTAAACTAGATTTAAACTCGTGTCAAATACACGGATTATTTATAATATAATAAAGATAAAGTTAAACATATGTAATCCAAGAAAAGTTGTAAAAGAACAAACCAGTGAATTCAAGAATGTAACTAAAATTATGAAAGAACAAAATACTAAATTCAAATATAAATAATGTAATGAAAATCAAAATAGTGGAATGTACTACTGGAACATTGACGAAAGCGTTTAACTTGTTCGTCTATCAATATCATGTCAATGCTTGCTATTATAACAATTTTTTTAACAATACAATCAAAAAAAAAAAAAAAAAAAAAAAAAAAAAAAAAAAAAAAAAAAAAAAAAAAAAAAAAAAAAAAAAAAAAAAAAAAAAAAAAAAAAATTATCGTGAAGAATAAAAAAAAAAAAAAAAAAAAAAAAAAAAAAAAAAAAAAAAAAAAAAAAAAAAAAATAAAAGTTAAAAAGAAAGAAAAAAAGACAATTTTATTAATGAGAAAACGATCAATTAAATAAGGTTATAATGTGTTTTGTATCTATAAGCTAAAAGTTAGAGTTTAATTCTAAGTCTAATAAGGAAATTGAATCTATATACAATTAAAAAAACTAATTTAATAAAATAAATAAATTAAAAGGACACGTGTCGATCAAGGATTACGCCACATGTCGTTTCAAGAACATCTCAATCCTGTTTTAGTTTATTGGTAGATTATTTGAGTCGAGCTCGAGCCAAACTCGAACTTGTTTAGTTTATTTTGACAAACGAATCGATTTCGAGTCGAGCTCGAGCCAAACTCGAACTTGTTTAGTTTATTTTGACAAACGAATCGATTTCGAGTCGAGCTCGAGCCAAACTCGAACTTGTTTAGTTTATTTTGACAAACGAATCGATTTCGAGTCGAGCTCGAGCCAAACTCGAACTTGTTTAGTTTATTTTGACAAACGAATCGATTTCGAGTCGAGCTCGAGCCAAACTCGAACTTGTTTAGTTTATTTTGACAAACGAATCGATTTCGAGTCGAGCTCGAGCCAAACTCGAACTTGTTTAGTTTATTTTGACAAACGAATCGATTTCGAGTCGAGCTCGAGCCAAACTCGAACTTGTTTAGTTTATTTTGACAAACGAATCGATTTCGAGTCGAGCTCGAGCCAAACTCGAACTTGTTTAGTTTATTTTGACAAACGAATCGATTTCGAGTCGAGCTCGAGCCAAACTCGAACTTGTTTAGTTTATTTTGACAAACGAATCGATTTCGAGTCGAGCTCGAGCCAAACTCGAACTTGTTTAGTTTATTTTGACAAACGAATCGATTTCGAGTCGAGCTCGAGCCAAACTCGAACTTGTTTAGTTTATTTTGACAAACGAATCGATTTCGAGTCGAGCTCGAGCCAAACTCGAACTTGTTTAGTTTATTTTGACAAACGAATCGATTTCGAGTCGAGCTCGAGCCAAACTCGAACTTGTTTAGTTTATTTTGACAAACGAATCGATTTCGAGTCGAGCTCGAGCCAAACTCGAACTTGTTTAGTTTATTTTGACAAACGAATCGATTTCGAGTCGAGCTCGAGCCAAACTCGAACTTGTTTAGTTTATTTTGACAAACGAATCGATTTCGAGTCGAGCTCGAGCCAAACTCGAACTTGTTTAGTTTATTTTGACAAACGAATCGATTTCGAGTCGAGCTCGAGCCAAACTCGAACTTGTTTAGTTTATTTTGACAAACGAATCGATTTCGAGTCGAGCTCGAGCCAAACTCGAACTTGTTTAGTTTATTTTGACAAACGAATCGATTTCGAGTCGAGCTCGAGCCAAACTCGAACTTGTTTAGTTTATTTTGACAAACGAATCGATTTCGAGTCGAGCTCGAGCCAAACTCGAACTTGTTTAGTTTATTTTGACAAACGAATCGATTTCGAGTCGAGCTCGAGCCAAACTCGAACTTGTTTAGTTTATTTTGACAAACGAATCGATTTCGAGTCGAGCTCGAGCCAAACTCGAACTTGTTTAGTTTATTTTGACAAACGAATCGATTTCGAGTCGAGCTCGAGCCAAACTCGAACTTGTTTAGTTTATTTTGACAAACGAATCGATTTCGAGTCGAGCTCGAGCCAAACTCGAACTTGTTTAGTTTATTTTGACAAACGAATCGATTTCGAGTCGAGCTCGAGCCAAACTCGAACTTGTTTAGTTTATTTTGACAAACGAATCGATTTCGAGCTCGAGCTCGAGCCAAACTCGAACTTGTTTAGTTTATTTTGACAAACGAATCGATTTCGAGTCGAGCTCGAGCTTTTTTAATAAACCACGAGCCGAGCTCGAGTTTAGGGTTAAATTAACACATGTCATATTATAATTTACACTTTTAGACCTTTTTCTTAAAATAATAATTTCCATCAACCACACTCATCCATTTACTTAGACTTCATGCAATAATATTTGTACATAATGTACTGTTCTATGAATACTCTGACCGCATGCAATAATATTTGTACATAATGTATTGTTTCATGAATACTCTATATATATATATTTATAACTAGTCCTAATACCCGTACGATGTACGGTAGCTATATAGATTGTATTATAAAGAAATTCGAATATGCATCATACATGATTTGTGAGTATGAAATAAATTGTGGTTAAAGTAAACCGATGATCGAAGATAGGTTATAATAAACAGTAATAATAAATATAATATATGTTTAGTTAAAGTTTTGGATTTACCTTAAATTTTTAAAATCACATCAAAATCGGAACTTGTAAGCATAGAGGATGACGACAAATAACTTTATGATTTCGGATCGTAAACTCAATTTTTTGAAGTCTTCATGTTATTAACTATAAGTAATATAAGTAATAGGAGTTGAAGAATTGAGAAAGAAAAAAGACAATTTTATTAATGAGAAAACGATCAATTAAATAAGGTTATAATGTGTTTTGTATCTATAAGCTAAAAGTTAGAGTTTAATTCTAAGTCTAATAAGGAAATTGAATCTATATACAATTAAAAAAACTAATTTAATAAAATAAATAAATTAAAAGGACACGTGTCGATCAAGGATTACGCCACATGTCGTTTCAAGAATATCTCAATCCTGTTTTAGTTTATTGATAGATAAAATAATAAAAAAGTACAAAGTGCAAAGTGCAATACGTGTGTACCTAGAACAAATTAGTACCCCACTCTCTAATACAATCACCCACAATCATCATTCTACGTGTTATTGAGTAATTATAATCTCAAAACCTTTTGCATATATCACATACGGGTAAACTTATTACTGGTAGCCTTAGCTATAGTAATTCCCTTTACAAAGATAATTTGTTGCTTTGTTATAAATAAAGAATGAGAAAAATGAATTTGATTCCTATGTAGATTGTTCAATTCATATATTACGAGAACGGTACCCGCGCGTTGCGCCGGTGGTGGTGATGTAATGGCGGCGGTAGTGGCGGTGACGGGTGGTGATGGCGGCGAGCGGTGGCGGTGCCGATGAGTAGTAGAAGTTATTGATGTAATGTGGCTATGATGTATGGTACATTATGCAATAGAATGTGTACATTGTTGAAACTTAAAATCAATATTGAAATTTTAAGTTCAATGTTGAAAATCAAAAGTGAATTTGCTTTATAATATAGTATAGATAAATATAAAAATCAGATATCAAATTCATCAATCATGCTGTATTTCAAATCTGACAAGTATGGTGGGTTTAAACACCACTCTTATTTTCTTTAAAACTATAAACACATAATCATTCCAAACCTTAAATTGAACATACCCTTACTCTTGAAACTTATTAGAATTGAATTTATGCATTTTCTAAATTTGTAAACTTATAGTATCAATAAACAAAAAAATATTTTACTAACTAAAAGTTCACAAGTATGAAGTACTCCGTATAAAATAGTGTTACATTTTAAAAATTAACAATGGACCACATCCTATATTCTAAATTTCCAACCACACTCATCCATTTACTTAGACTCCATCATGCAATAATATTTGTACATAATGTACTGTTCTATGAATACTCTGACCGCATGCAATAATATTTGTACATAATGTATTGTTTCATGAATACCTATATATATAATAATAAAATAATAAAAAAGTACAAAGTGCAATACATGTGTACCTAGAACAAATTATTACCTCACTATCTAATACAATCAGCCACAAATCATTTCCCGCATTATTGAGTAATTATAATCTTATAACCTCTTGCATATATCACATACGTGTAAACTTAATACTGGTAGCCTTAGCTATAGTAATTTCCTCATAAACATAATTTGTTACTCCCTCCGTCCCATTAGAAGTGTCACATTTTAAATTTTCGAAGTCTATTTTTTTCAACTTTGACCTTAAATAATTTTGTTTGTGTTAGATAATACTTGATGAAAATTATATGAATTGTTTGTGTTTTAGACGTGTTTTCATTGGTATAATTTTCATCAAGTTTTACATAACAAAAAAATATATTTAAGGTCAAAGTTTATAAATAAAGACTTTGAAAATTCAAAACGTGACACTTCTAGTGGGATGGAGGGAGTATTTTGTTATATTTATAAGAGTAAATTACTGAAATGGTACATGTGGTTTGGTCGAAATTACTAGTTTCATACCTGTTAGATTTAAATTACGCCCATCATACCCATGGTTTACAATTTCGCACTCGGAAGATACCTCACGCTGACGGTCGTTAGTTGTATCGTTAAGTAGCCAACGTGCCTTGCACGTGAGGTATGAAACATGTAATATTATACAAACTATAGGTACCATCTGTGTAATTTACAGTTATTATTTATCAAAAAAAAATATTTTATAAAAATTATTACTATTTTAAAATAATTTATTAGTATTTTAAATTTACAAAATATATATTATTTATATTGTATAAAAACATAATTAATATGTTACATAATTAGCTACAATTGATAGTCTATTTTATTTTATTTTTATTAAAATCGCATTGAATGTTTAAGAAAGATAAAAAAAAATATTCATGTAGGAGTATTTTAATATAATACTAAAAAAAGTAACTCAACTTAAAATGATTTTAAAATATTTCATGTAGGAGTATTTTAATATAATACTAAAAAAAGTAACTCAACTTAAAATGATTTTTATTAAACAATCAATTCAATTTTTATAAATTTTTTTGCATAATAATAATTAATTAATGTTTTGGCTAGTAATCAAATGTAAGACGTGGAACTCGAACCTTGGTGAAATAACACAAGACCAAAGACCTTATCAATGAGCTATCAACCCATTAGTGATAATAATAATTAATTAATATTTTTAAAAATAATAATCTTAGAATTTTAATACAAATTTTTTTAAAAATTATATATAATATTAATTTTCTTTTATAAATTTATAATAAAATTTGTAAACCAACAATAGTTTTTAAATAAATAAAATAATTTTAGAATGATAATAGTTTTATTTAAAATAACATTAAATTTATTATAAAAACAAATTTCTTGATAAATAATAAGTATAATTTACACGGATGTACCTGTGGTTTGTTTAATATTACATGTTTCATACCTCACGTGCAAGGCACGTTGGTTATTTAACGATACAACTAACGACCGTCAGCGCGAGGTATGTTCCGAGTGCGAAATTGTAAACCATGGGTATGATGGGCGTAATTTAAATCTAACAGGTATGAAACTAGTAATTTCGACCAAACTACATGTACCATTTCAGTAATTTACTCTATTTATAATTGTTGATTTATTTTTATGGAGATATAAGTTACTAGCCATTGAAGGTACATTGGTAAAATCAATTTTGTGGTGGGATGGAATCATGGAATGGGTAAAAACACAAAGATGTCTCTTCAATTAAATAGCTGGTTACGAAGGGAATGCACATCTCATCATGGATTAAGGAATTCCATTTTAAAAATCGAAACAAACAATATATTTACATTCCATTTGAATAATTCATTTCATTCCGGAGTACAATGTACAATCTGAGTTTGGGTTAATGTAGTCTTTATGTACTAGTCAAAACAAACATTGTTTGCAGATTTCTCAAGAGGCGTCACACGTGGGACTGTAAGAGACACATTTTTATTTTATGTGTTTGGATTTGTTTTGCAGGTTTTTTTTATTGGTATTCGTTATCAATAAAGTAAATTTAAAATGACATTATCATAATATATACGTATTTATAATCCGGGACGATTTGAAAATTTAGCAAACTGATTATAGTCATCTTTCAGGGTTTGAACTTCAGTTGGCAAAACAATTAATACAACGAATGATCGACAAATATGAGTTTACTGTGTAGTTTTATTTAGTAAGCTTATATTAGTTTAAGTATTATTTAATAATGTAATGTAATGGATTTATTTAGTCTTAAGTTTACTGACTAGTTTTATTTAGTAAGCTTATATTAGTTTTTTTTTTTTTTTTTTTTTTTTTTTTTTTTTTTTTTTTTTTTTTTTTTTTTTTTTTTTTTTTTTTTTTTTTTTTTTTTTTTTTTTTTTTTTTTTTTTTTTTTTTTTTTTTTTTTTTTTTTTTTTTTTTTTTTTTTTTTTTTTTTTTTTTTTTTTTTTTTTTTTTTTTTTTTTTTTTTTTTTTTTTTTTTTTTTTTTTTTTTTTTTTTTTTTTTTTTTTTTTTTTTTTTTTTTTTTTTTTTTTTTTTTTTTTTTTTTTTTTTTTTTTTTTTTTTTTTTTTTTTTTTTTTTTTTTTTTTTTTTTTTTTTTTTTTTTTTTTTTTTTTTTTTTTTTTTTTTTTTTTTTTTTTTTTTTTTTTTTTTTTTTTTTTTTTTTTTTTTTTTTTTTTTTTTTTTTTTTTTTTTTTTTTTTTTTTTTTTTTTTTTTTTTTTTTTTTTTTTTTTTTTTTTTTTTTTTTTTTTTTTTTTTTTTTTTTTTTTTTTTTTTTTTTTTTTTTTTTTTTTTTTTTTTTTTTTTTTTTTTCTTTCTTGTGTCTCACTAAAAAAAAGAGTGACATCTCTTTGGAGGAGGCATAACCAAGTGGCAGAAGATGTTGTATTTTTTATTTATCGATGTTGTATTTTTTCTTAATTTAATTTACTTATGTAAAATATCAATTTTAAATTAAAATTTTACTTTATCATATTCACACACATATTTTGATATTTGTTTTTATATTCGATTTAGTTTTTGTCTGTTCGCTTTTATATCTTTATTTTTTGTTTGTTTGTTTTTTTTGAATCTATATTATGTTCTTTTCAGATTTTATATACATGAGATGAGTATATATCATTAAGAACCATTTTAGTCTTATTGTAAAGTTTGGTAAATAATACAAACAACTTCTTTAGAGTGTTAAATCATAATATATTTGATTACATTTAATTAGTCTTACATATAATTTGATTCATCATTTAATAAAATAACACTTATAAGCAATTAGTAACTACTTTTACATATGGTGTCCTTATTCATCAGGTATAATCTAGTACATAATATAAAACTACGTTTGCCAATTTTAAAGTATATTTTTTTAATTACGATGCATAATGATATTTCTTTATTTATTTCAATTTATTTTTTTGCAAGATTTTTATTCTAAAACAAGGATTGAGATACTTTAAAATTGAAATCAACTTTATAGGTAAAATTGACAATCTTAACATTTAAATTAAAATCAAAGATCAAGATTCAAAAATCAAGTTTGAATTATAACCTTTGACTTTAATCTAAGAGTTAAACTTGATTAACTTTACTTATTAAGTTGATCCTAGCTTTAGGGTAAGAGATCCCTTCAAGTTGTTTCTAACTTGATAGATCAAGTTGGAAACATTTTGACCTTTAGATTAAAATCAAAGGTCAACATTTAAAAATGGACTTTTAATCTTAACCCTTAATTTTAATGTAAGAGTCAAAATTTGAGGAATGCTCTTCCTAAATTTAGGTCTATCAATCATTTTCCTTTCAAAAATACTATATTACTTATACAAAATCTCTTGCCAAAACTATAACATTTACATAGTTAAAGTCGCCTTTTATTTTAAAAAGAACGAATTGCATTTTAGGTTCCTGTGTTATCACACATTTTGCAAGTTTGATACAAAAGTGTGAAAAGTCGTGAAACTCATCCCTGTCATATCACACCTGTTGCAATTTTGGTCCAAAACTAACGTGCCGTTAGAATTCAGCCGTTAATGCCCCCATGTGCTTGTCACATGGGGGTAGTTTCGTCCATTTATTGCTCATAGGACCATTTCTGCAAAAAAAAATATTTTGTATAAATCTAAAAAAAATTATTTTGTATAAATCTAAAAAATTATTTTTATATAAATCTAAAAAAATTATTTTGTATAAACACAATCGAAATAAACAATCTGATCTCATTCTCTTGTTCCTTTTTCAACTCCGATCCAAACCATGCCTAAAAAACCTAATCAAAATCGTGGAAAAAGTGCAAATAAATCTAAAAAAGTTGATGTTGAGTTCGACGGCCTTGATCCTAAATCTTTAGGGTTTAAATCCGATTCTGTTCAAGATAATGAAATCACTCGATCAAAATACAATCTGAGATCTAATTCCTCCAATTCTGAGTCATTTGTTGCAGATTCATTCGAATCTAATGTTGCTGCTACGCTATTTCCTTCAAAAACGGTGGAAAACCCTAAAATCACCACACAACTGCCGCTCGCCGCCGCTGGGGAGGCCATGCAGCGAATATCGATGGTGACGGGATTACTTTGATTCATTCTGACTGGAGAAACGATCTGGGGGTTGGGGGATCGAACAAAAACCCTAAAAATCCAGAAAACCCTAGCCGCCCCATATTTTCTTTCCCACCACCCACGGCTGCCGCTGCTACTGTTCAGATTCCGGTCAGCCACCAGGAGGCTCTTGGTGGTGCGACTGATAGATCCCAAGTGGCTGCTGCTTCGGGTAGTGTTGGGTCTTTGGGTTCAAACTTGAATGAAACACAAACCGAAAATACTTCTTTTTCATAGACTCATAGATATACTCGTATACAAAATTTTTTTTTTTTGCAGAAATGGTCCTATGAGCAATAAATGGACGAAACTACCCCCATGTGACAAGCACATGGGGGCATTAACGACTGAATTCTAACGGCACGTTAGTTTTGGACCAAAATTGCAACAGGTGTGATATGACAGGGATGAGTTTCGCGACTTTTCACACTTTTGTATCAAACTTGCAAAATGTGTGATAACACAGGGACCAAAAATGCAATTCGTTCTCTTAAAAATGAAAGGGAAATGATATTGCTACAACAAAATTTAGACATCTACAATAATAAATGCAACATTCAGTTGTACTGAGTACATTAAAATTCATATCTTTGTTGTAGATAGTTAAATTCTGTTGTATGAATATCACTTCCCAAAATGAAATGAATATTAGTTTGAGTTAATTACTTAAATGGTACCTAACGTTTGCGCGATATTGCTGGTGTGATACCTTTCTTTTATAAATTACGCGGATCATACCTAACGTTTCCAAAACTCCACTCGGACCATACTGGAACCAAACGTCGTTTGATGGCCGTTAAAAACCCCCCCACGTGACTTGCACGTGAGGGGTAAAGATGTAATATCGCGTTTCTTAATCACTTAAATGGTACCTAACGTTTGCACGATATTGCTGGTTTCATACCTAATGTTTAGTTATTAGTTCTTTTTTTATTTTATTGTATTTTTTTTGAAAGGTGAATTTCGCTTTAAGCCAATGTTTTAAAAACCGGTATTTTAGTCATACCGGTGTGGAAAAATTTCCGGTATTATCGGTATTACCGAAAATACCGGCTGGTACGACTATTTTTAATTTGTTTTATTTTTTTTATAAAAATTCCCCAAAACTTGTTACAATTTAACGAAAATAGTTAAAATGCACTTATAATCCACTCAAAAATAATACCAAATAGGTATTTCATAACAAAATATAAGTTTTAAAGTTCACAAATAACCAAAAATAGCAATAAAGTATCATAAAAATAATTTTAAAAAAACTTCAAATTTTCTTTTTTGAAAATATCGGAAATACCGCAACGGTAATATCGGAAAATAACAGGAATACCATAAATACCGGCCGATATTTACCGGTATTTAAAACATTGCTTTAAGCTTCGTGTCGCGATTCGACAACAGGATATCTAGCATACGTTATCGTTAAAAAATAAAAGAACATATGTTAGACCTATCGCAACACGAAGTTTCAAGCGAAATTCACCTTTAAAAAAATACAAAAAAATAAAAAATTAATAACTAAACATTAGGTATGAAACCAGCAATATCGTGCAAACGTTAGGTACCATTTAAGTAATTAAGAAACGCGATATTACATTTTTACCCCTCACGTGCAAGTCACGTGGGGGGGTTTTTAACAGCCATCAAACGGAGTTTGGTTACAGTATGGTCCGAGTGGAGTTTTGGAAACGTTAGGTATGATTCGCGTAATTTCGAAAAGAAATGTATCAAACTAGCAATATCACACAAACGTTAGTGACTATTTAAGTAATTAACTCTGAGTTTTGACCCACCTAGAAATCACTTTAGCACCAGTGCACCACAGAGTTAAGATTATAGTTGGAGGAAACTTTTATGCATACACCAAAGAGAAGATAACAGTGATTAACAAATCGAAAAAAGGAAAAATAAAAATGGTGATACTATCATCATCATCAACATCTAGTATTTCTGCAACAACAAAAACTCCCACATTCCATCACCGGAGCGTGAAACACACGTACATTTCCCGCGTTCCATTCTTCTACTCGTCACCCTCGGCGGCGCGTTGCTTAATTAGCCGGAAGTTTCAAAAATCGTCATCATCAACTGCCGTGACTGTTATACCCTTTGATCTTTCTCCTCCACCTATTGACCACGACCTTTATGTAAGCCCCCCTTCCCCACCTATATTAATATATAATATATATATTAAAGATTTGAATTTTTAACCTTTTTCATCATGATTATATATGTTTTTATGTTTGAAAATCTTAGTATTATGGATAATAATAATAAGAAGATGATAAGTTATTGCTTTTACCTTTTTGGATAATTGTTGCATTGTTGGAACTCTTAAAACTAAAATGCCTGAATGTTAGGACATAGAATAAAACTAGAGATACAGAAATGTCTTTGTTTCATGAATGTGTCTTCTCCGCATAGCTCGGTTAATTTCCTAGTGGGGATGGATTAGTAGGCACTAAAGTTGATATCAAAAACCACATTTACGGCATCATATATTCATTTGTTGCTGCTGGTTAAAATTTAAAACAAAAGGCGATCATTGGTCCGATCTCTAAATGTGTGTATTAGGTTACATGAACTTTAAGTTGAGAATGGAATTCTTGACACTTGTAGGATGACTTGGCTATTTCCGGGGAGAAGATATCAGATGATTGGGTTATTGAAACATATGATAATGACGAGGAGGCTTTAGATGCGGCTAACAACGGCACCGTGGTGGGTACCAAAAGGTGCTTTATGCTTTTCGTTTTTATTCTTTATGTGTCCTTTCTGAACCTTGATTTCCTTACCGGAGAATACACTAGTTGTTATTTGAAAATATTCACTCATTTTATGTTGACACAGAATTTTAATTTCACAAAGGTTTGTGAGTCTCTTTCCCTTTTAGGTTGCGACTTATAATGGATGTCATATGTTTTCTCTTCTAATAAAGCGTAACCCTTGATGGATTTTTTATTTCAAAATATGTCGTCCAACAAATATTATATAACATTTTGTATTATGATATGCATACTCACATAGTCACGTGTTTCATATTCTGCAATGCGATTGCTCATGACCTTTGAAACCACTTATTGGAAGATTTCAAAATTTCCTTTTCTTGTCCGTTCTTCTCTTTTCTCTTTTGTGCTATGTTTCATCACATTACTGAAAATCGTATACTAGATTATTGCTTTTTTTTTATAACATTCTTGAAGTAACATACATTCTACATTTTTGCAGATTGTTGATCTTTCTCACTATGGTAGGATAAGAGGTAAACTATCTAATATCCAATTCTTCAAATCAAAGCATGACTTTATCATCCCTTAATTTACATATGAGCCATAACGAGGTAAACTTCCTAATATTCAGTTCTTTGAATCGAAGCATGAAAAAAACTTCTATGAAAGAAGAAATCAAAAAACTTTTAAAGGAAAAAAAATTAGTCGGAGAAGAAGTTTTTGTTATTATTCTTGATTTTTTTAATAGATTTCAGAATTTTATCTCGGAGCATTCCACATTACTGATCTGTATCAGTTTTCTACAAGAATGCACTTGTCATATGCTACCTTCTGTTCAGAGTGTTCTCATCTATGTAACGTGAATTTAGTTTGTCTAAATTTGGTAACTTTCTCACTCTTTCATTTCTTTTTTTGTTGATGACAGTCAGTGGAGAAGATCGTATTCACTTTCTTCACAATCAAAGTACTGCAAACTTTGAAGCACTTTCTGAAGGAGGGGTAAGTCTTTGAGGCATTGAAAATCATTAGGTTCATCAAAGATTTTTTGGTTGTTCAGTCTAGTTATTATAGAGGCAACTATTATTCCCCCATTGATTTGCTTATGAATGGGTCAATTTGAGCGCTTTTATAAGTTTTATTTAAAATCATCTATATCTATATTCCATTATAAAGCAAACCCATTTTTCCCACCTGACTTAATTAAGAACTTGATAAGTCTAAAATACCCTTACTTATATTACTATCTTTATAACACACCCTCTAAAATACCCACCTTACCCTTTAATTAAAATTTAACCTACTCACAAAACATACGCTCCTTTACCCCTCTCTCTCGCTGGCTCGCTGCTCAGTGGGGGAAATGGGTTTGCTTCATTATGAAATATAGATATATACCACCTATGGGTTTATTCGTATATCCACACAACGAGAAGGTATCGCCACATTTAACCGCCATTTTTTTGAAGGTTCCGCTGCATCGCGCGGGTATAATGCTAGTTAGCTATAAAGGGAGCTAGTCAAATATGTCAAAGACTACCCGATATATCTTCATAATGCATATAGCCTCTTGAATTTTTTTTAGTCAAATGTGTTGGTTTTTATCACCATTTTTTGTGAATAGCAATATGTTTGTTATTATTGTAATATAATAGTTTTTGTTGTCAAAGTTATGGCATTAGTTAATTATATAGGATAAGATATGGAAAAAGAGTGTTCGAAATTTAACTTATTCTGTTTCATCCCTACCCCGTTCTGATAATTATCCACCCAGCTTATATCTTGGTGTTGATTGTCTTGAAGACGATGTGTAATTTTAAATTGAATCTTGTAGGGATGCGACACTGTCTTTGTAACTCCAACTGCTCGAACAATTGATATTGCACTAGCATGGAACATGGTAATGTTATTCCTGAATACATTTATTAAGTCGCTTCAAAAGATTTTAAGATTTACGAGTGTTTCTTATTCACAGAAAACAGCAGTCACACTTGTTGTATCACCATCAACAAGTGGAAGTATCAGTGAAATGCTCAGGAAGTATGTTAGTTAGTACACTTTTGAATTATACATGCATGTTTTGTTTCATATTTTAGCTAGTAAATTTCAGATTCGTCATGAACACATTGGTTGACAAAATATCGTACGTTATGACCACAACTTTGCACTTTTACTACATTAATGTGACTGCATTAGCATCGTGTACTCGAGTTTAGTGGGTAGAACGGAGCGTTGGGTAAGGATCCAAAAAGTTATTGTATTCTAGAATTTTTAAGGAGAGAAGGAAAGGCGAAGGGAGGGAGCTTTTCAGCCATTGTGTTCCAAACCTTTTATTTTCTTCCCTTTCTTTTTTCTTTCTTCTTTGCTTCCTTTTTCTTAGAATAACATTATTTCTATAAAAAGAAACATTCAGTAGTTGATATATCAAAATCTTCTATATGACGATGTAAGGAAGGAATATTGGCTAATTTGGGACTAAAGGAATTTCAAAGTTTATAGGTTCTTGGATTTGATTTAAATTTTTTGTGATGGAAGGGAACACACCCTAAAGTATTTGTGTTGCGAGTGTAGGTACATATTTTTTGCTGACAAGGTAGAAATTCAAGACATTAGTGACAAGACTTGCTTGTTTGCGCTTTTGGGACCAAAAAGTAATCAAGTATGGCTTCAATGAGCTTCAACCTGAAGTTTCCTAGTTACATTTGCATAATTGCTTTATCTTCTCAAGCTGCAATTATCTTTGGCATTTTTACAGGTAATGGTGGATTTGAATCTTGGTGACCTTATCGGACGACCTTATGGCTCGCATAAGCATTATAATGTAAGTCGTTTCTTGTCCAGTCTTATTAAAATTATCACCATATTTATTTTTTGAACTTATCTCATTCTGTCTTAGGTAGTCTCATTCTGTCTTAAGTAGTCTTTTTTACATTTGTTTACGATTTTCCTATTACAGAGAGTGTTCATTTGTTTTAACATATCTTTTTCACTCAGTAATTTGAATTTATCAAGTAGGTACTTACACATAGTGGTGACTACCAGTTTGGTAGTTTTTTTTTTTTTTTGAATGAAATGAAAGTTTAGCTGGCCGTTCAAAAAAAAATTAAAATAAGTAGGTACAATACAAGGACCTTTCTCAATTTAGGACATTAGGTATAAAGTATATTGTGTGCATCATAGACGATTAATTAGATAGGTTCTCAATTAGGATGTTTTAATCTAGTTTTCTTATTTGGGGGTGTTTTTATATTTTCAACACTGAAACAGTAACATCGTATATATATTTGGATATTAAATGCCAAGTTATACGTTTAATTGGTCCAGTTCTAGGTTCCATGACATGTATGTGGTTTCGGCATGATCTGGTCTGGCTTCATATCAGTAACTTCTAGCAGAAAACCAGTTCAGTACTTCAGTACTTCGGATTGGGGACCATACTGAACCAAGGACTAAATCTAAACAAACTCCAAACGGTTTTTTGGAAGATAATTAGAACTTGTACTAGTTTGCTTCGGTCCCCCATCCTATTTGGAAATCTGGTTATTCAGTTTGTCATTAGATTATGGCTGCTTTCCTGCTTAATGATTGTGGCTGTTTTCCTGGTTTATGTATGTGCGATTGTTCTTCTGTGGAATACAAACGATGAATAGTTTAAATTTATGCAGGTTGGTGGTAATCCAGTAACAGTCGCCATGGGAAGTGTGATATCTGAAGAAGGTTTTTCACTATTGATGTCACCAGCAGCTGCAGGAATGATTTGGAAAGCTCTTCTGAGTAATGGTGCAACCCCAATGGGCTCTAATGCATTGGAAACTTACAGAATTCTCCAAGGTTATCACTTATTTACTCTTATCATTTTCAGCTGTATTCTGGTTGTAGATGTAAGAAGTCCAGTTTTAAACAAACAATAGAAAAGGGAAACTGCACGAAAAGATGCTATACTTTTGGAAATATCCGATTTGAGTTTCTCAACTTCTTTCTGTAAGAAAAGGTATTTAACTTGTTTTTGGCATCCACAAAAAGGATTTTGACCAATAGCAGGTCACCACCGGTCCAGGTCGTCCCATATGAAACATGCTCAATAGGTCAAGTTTCCTTTTTTGGGTACCAAAAACAAGTTGAGTACTTTTGACTACGAGAAAAACAAATAGAATTAAGTAACTCGAGTCGAAAATTTTCAGAAAGTATAGTACATTTATTTGCTTTTTGCCCAATATAAAAAGCTTTTGAGATGCTTATTTTAGTACTGCAAATGTCAGCGATAAATATTTAAAAGGACTTCTCTGGTCCTGCAAAAAAGAATCTATTTCAGATCATACATATGAAATTGTCGTGGATGTTTCTACGATTGTTGTTTCAAGTGTTCTATTGTCATGGTTTTTTTCTTATGGTTTATTGATTTAATGTACGACATTACATCTAGTTCGTTAAGAGCGCCGGTATAAAAACATCTAGAAATTGTTAATTTTACAAGTTTTCTATTCTTTGTTGGACTTATGAGCTACAGGAAGGCCAACACCTGGCAGAGAACTTACAGACGAGTTTAATGTTTTGGAGGCCGGTATTTGGAATGCGGTGTCGTTGAACAAAGGTGCCTCTTATATTGCCTGCTTTATCAAATTTCTATGTATGATAATATATATATATATATATATATATATATATATTATATATATATATGAACTAATTTTAGTAAGATTGATTCTCAGGATGTTACAAAGGACAAGAAACCATTGCAAGATTGATCACCTATGATGGAATCAAGCAGAAGTTGTGTGGCATTCAACTTTCATCAGCAGTGGAACCTGGCAGTCCAATTACAGTTGAAGGGAAGAAGGTATAAGTGCTCATTTTCTTTGTTTAAAGTTTATATGTGTCGATATACACCCCTCTCTACTACATTTATATTTTATTTTCGGTAAAACCACGTTTATATGTGTCGATATACACCCCTCTCTACCACATTGATATTTTATTTTCGGTAAAACCACATTGATATTTTAGAGAATTAAAAAAATGATGTCATTGATTATTAAAGAGACAAGAGGCCCGTCAAGCTCAGGTTTATTGTAAGGATATTTTATTTATAGTAATACCTCCAGAGTCCAGACTAAGCCAGACTTTAGCTATTCCTAAAGTGAGTTTTGCGACACTAAGTTGTGATAGTTTTTTGCAGGTAGGAAAGTTGACAAGTTACACCGGTGGAAAAGGGGGGAATGAGCATTTTGGTTTGGGGTATATTAAAAAGAAAGCTGCTTCAAAAGGGGAAACAGTTGTAGTAGGAGACGGTATTTCTGGGATAGTGGTGGATGTTCCCTATCTTGCACGACAGCAGCCACTGGTGCCGACTTCAAGATCTTAGTTTTGGCGTCATGATTATTGCTGCTTTCATTGTAGCTTTCAAATTTCTACTAAGAAAATCGGATGTGTTTGTATTATTAAATAGAATCGTAGCCGTAGAATCTGGACTGCAACTCTATAACACAAGATAAACCATCTTTTTTTGGAATTTACTTGGCAACTATGTTGTGTATGATGTATTTTGATCACAATAAATGATTGTTGGAGTGTGTAGAATTCTGAGACACTTTTAGTTGAGATTATGATGTATACATATTAATACTTTATTGTGATCAGGTAACCATAAACTCATAAAGAATGTAAAATTTGAAGAATGTTCATATAGGTTGTCTGATTACTTTCACGAGTATGCAACAACTATATATTATATTAGATTAGAATAGTACTCGAGCTGAGCATGGAAGTTGATGTTTTCTCGAAGAAAATAAAAATCTTTTCACTGTAAGATAAAAGTACAAAACTCAAAAATTTACAGCGGTCTGGTGATTTTCATAGCTTTGTCGTGGCCGTTTTCATGGCTTTGTAGTGTTTAAAACTTGGACTGCTTTTCGTGTTTAAGTTTGCATTAAAATTATGCTTTTTAATACTTGAAATCTTGGCTAAACTGGATACTATATATTCATATGTTTCTTCATTCCAAGTTTGAAGTTTGTAAACAGTTGAATGGCTAGAAGGTCAATATCATATTATATGGGTAGAGGTTGTTTAGTTAATCTTAAAGAGAATGACAAGGATCTTTTACAAGACATGATATTTTTAGCAAGAAATAAATCATGATGGACAAAATCGATATAAAGTTGAATATGGACACCCTTGGTATTTCCAGGAACAGACAATTAATTACACAAATATTCTTTAGTAATGGGGAAGCTTCACAAAGGAACTATGCACACAAATACACTAGTTGTACAACTTGAAGAAATGAACGTTCAATGAAACTATAATGAAATTTTCACAAGATCCTAACTCACTCTCGCAGGAATCGCGATTGCACTTAGCACGTTGAACCCCTAGGTGATCCCTAGTGGACGAGTGTAGTCTCGTGAGGGTTTTGCAGTTAATATACCCCACAAAATTTATTTAACTAAATCAAAACCAACTAAAACTAAATATTATGACATATAGGCCGTGTCTCGTCATTTAAGTGCAAAGTTCTTGAGCCTACGTGATTATAAATTTAAACAAGCAGTTCATTTATGAGTGTTGATAATCGAAAATCTGAAAATACCCATACCGAACTAGTATCCGTACCGAGAACCAGTATCGATACAATATTCAGTTCAAACTTTTGATGACAACCGGTTTTGGTTTTGGTAGCAACCGGAACGGATACCATAACTTTGATAAGGTTTTCAGCTTCTACATCTGATGGCAATCAGTTTCGGTATCAAAAAACATCCCTAATCCTGAGTAGTTGTGCCTGAATAAACCAGAGTTTATGAATTTTGTTAGGTTCCAGTCTTCCACGGTAAAACAACTTGTATTAAAACTAATTGCTATACATACGATTATTAGGTTAAAAGACCTAATAATACTTTATGTTTTTATATAAAGTATTAGAGAGGGAGAGAACATGTTACCTTGGGGTAGAAATGTCAATATTTTGAATGTGGGAAATTTTATTCCATTCCACACCTATATCTTCTGCATATTTTCTACTTAGATTTTCACATCTAGTAATCTTCAGTGTATTGAGATCCTTTGAATCTCTTCAGGTAATGAAACTAACTTTTCACAAGCCGTTAAAGTTAGTTCCTTGAGTTTCGGAAGGTTATTAGGCAAATTTCTTAACTCCTTACAAGCAGATATTATTAAGTTTTCTAACTGTGGGAAGAGAATGTTGTCTCCAAGCATGTCGTCATCATGGAAACACTTAACAACAGTCATGCCTTCCAACCTAATAACCCTAAGGCTGGGCATTTTTCCAAGTGGTGGAATATGTACACAATGGTAACAGTAACAAAATTGGATTTGAACCAAACTATTTAAATTAACCATCCAACTTGGAGAGATATTCTTTCCCAGGTAACCAAATATTTTCAGTTTTTCAAGTTTAGGATTTGGTTCCAATCCCCCAAGAACCTCTTCATCGTGTCCCCTGATGGGATCTACACTAGAAAACGGTGACCAATTTAAGTCCAAATCCAACAAATGTTTTTTGCTTTTAAGATTGGCACTCTGGGCGCATTCCCAAGTCCTTTTAACTGTAAATCTGGCCCAACAAAATTTAGATACTCCAATCCCCCTATTTGGGTCCCCTCATTTTCATAAATAGTAAAAGTTGTAAGTCTAACTTGGAGACTTGTTAGTTTTCCGATTTCAACAGGCAAACACCCGAGTCTAGAACAATAAGAAATGTCCAGGAGCTCAAGATTCCTCATGTATCCCATACCATCAGGCAACTTTTCTAAGTGCCAACAAGATTTCAAAAGTAACACTTGGAGATAAATAAATGATTCTGGTAGAACTTCTATAGATAAACTAGTTAAATCCAAGTATTGAAGATTCCTCATGTATCCTATACCTTCAGGCAACTCATATAACTTCCCACACCCTTTCAGAAGTAAGACTTGCAAGTTTTGCAGATAAATAATTGACTCTGGTAGAACTTCTATCGACAATTCCGATAAATTCAAGTATCTCAAATGTTTGAGTTTGCAAATTGATTCAGGCAATGTTGTTAAACTGTTTCCAGCCAAGTACAACACCCTCAACAAATTTAACTTTTCCAAATCTTCCAAAACAGGATGCAAAGTATGACTAATATTAAATATATATCCCCTTGCAAAGAACGATTTTAACTTTTCTAAATCAGGTTGTAAAGAAGCGCAGCTGTCTGTACAAGATGTGAAGCACCTCATCTGTGACGATCAACTCCTTACCAGGCTCTATAATCAAACAATCATGCCCCATCACATACCTCGCCAAGTCATGCATTATATACTCAACAACCTGGAAGAAAGACCTCCAAACCAAACAGTTGAAAATTTCTTCTCCAAACACATACCAGTTTGCTTCTTCTCTGGATGGAATTAGATTTATTTGCCTTCCACAACAAAATTAATTGATCTTTTCCCATCCTATGGCCTTTAGGTAACATACAACAGTAAGCAAAACACTGCTTTACATGTAGAAGCAAGTTATCATAGCTTAACTTCAATGCAGGCAAGATGTTAGTTTCTCATAACACGTTGCCAATCGCTCATACTACTTTTCGACCACATCAAGCCGCCCAAGGTCTTTACCGCTAAAGGTAATCCTTTGCATTTCTCAACAATGTTCTTTCCAATAGGCTCTAACTCTATTATATCTCCCCCCTCTCTTCCCTCTGCAAATGCAAGTTTCTTGAACAACAACCATGAGTCCTCTTGTGTTAAACATCCTAATTCATGCTGTAACTCGGGAAACTTAGCCATCATTTGGCTAGTAGTCTTGGAGCGTGTTGTCATCACAACAATACTTCCTTGTGCCCCACAGCTTAATGTTTTACTCAAGTGTTCCCACTTATCCTTTTGAGAATTTTCAATCCAAACATCATCCAACACAACTAAAAATCACAAGTCTTGAACCCGTTTTTGCAGCTCATCTAGCTGTGAAAGCTCATGAGTATTTGTAGTTGGAACCACGTTAGTGTGACCGTCACTGATCATCTATCCTTCCTGATATGATAATTCGCAACTTACTTTCACGTAACTATCTTCGTAAGCTATTTTCGTAAGCTATTTTCGTAAGCTATCTTCGTAAGCTATCTTCGTTAAGCTATTTTCGTAAGCTATCTTCGTAAGATTTCGGCTATCTTCGTAAGCTATTTTCGTAAGCTTTATCTTCGTAAGCTATTTTCGTAAGCTATTTTCGTAAGCTATCTTCGTAAGCTATTTTCGTAAGCTATTTTCGTAAGCTATCTTCGTAAGCTATCTTCGTTGCTTATGTTCGTAAGCTATCTTCGTAAGTTCTTCGTAAGCTATTTTCGTAAGCTATTTTCGTAAGCTATTTCGTAAGCTATCTTCGTAGCTATATTTCGTGCTATCTTCGTAAGCTATTTTCGTAAGCTATCTTCGTAAGCTATCTTCGTAAGCTATTTTCGTAAGCTATCTTCGTAAGCTATCTTCGTAAGCTATTTTCGTAAGCTATCTTCGTAAGCTATCTTCGAAGCTTTTTCGTAAGCTATCTTCGTAAGCTATTTTCGAAGCTATCTTCGTAAGCTATTTTCGTAAGCTATCTTCGTAAGCTATTTTCGTAAGCTATTTTCGTAAGCTATCTTCGTAACCTATCTTCGTTGCTTATGTTCGTAAGCTATCTTCGTAAGCTTTTTCGTAAGCTATCTTCGTAAGCTATCTTCGAAGCTTATTTCGTAAGCTATCTTCGTAAGCTTTACTTACGAAGCTATCTTCGTAAGCTATTTTCGTAAGCTATCTTCGTAAGCTATTTTCGTAAGCTATCTTCGTAAGCTATCTTCGTAAGCTTTTTCGTAAGCTATCTTCGTAAGCTATTTTCGTAAGCTATCTTCGTAAGCTATTTTCGTAAGCTATCTTCGTAAGCTATTTTCGTAAGCTATTTTCGTAAGCTATTTCGTAAGCTATCTTCGTAAGCTATTTTCGTAAGCTATTTTCGTAAGCTATCTTCGTAAGCTATTTTCGTTAAGCTATCTTCGTAAGCTATTTTCGTAAGCTATTTTCGTAAGCTATCTTCGTAAGCTATTTTCGTAAGCTATTTTCGTAAGCTATCTTCGTAAGCTATTTTCGTAAGCTATTTTCGTAAGCTATCTTCGTAAGCTATCTTCGTAAGCTATTTTCGTAAGCTATTTTCGTAAGCTATTTTCGTAAGCTATCTTCGTAAGCTATCTTCGTTGCTTATGTTCGTAAGCTATCTTCGTAAGTTACTTACGAAGATATTTTCGTAAGCTATTTTCGTAAGCTATTTTCGTAAGCTATCTTCGTAAGCTATCTTCGTTGCTTATGTTCGTAAGCTATCTTCGTAAGTTACTTACGAAGATAGTTTCGTAAGCTATTTTCGTAAGCTATTTTCGTAAGCTATCTTCGTAAGCTATTTTCGTAAGCTATTTTCGTAAGCTATCTTCGTAAGCTATCTTCGTAGCTATATTTCGTAAGCTATTTTCGTAAGCTATCTTCGTAAGCTATTTCGTAGCTATTTTCGTAAGCTATCTTCGTAAGCTATTTTCGTAAGCTATTTTCGTAAGCTATCTTCGTAACCTATCTTCGTTGCTTATGTTCGTAAGCTATCTTCGTAAGCTTTTTCGTAAGCTATTTTCGTAAGCTATCTTCGTAAGCTATCTTCGTAAGCTATCTTCGTTGCTTATGTTCGTAAGCTATCTTCGTAAGTTACTTACGAAGATAGTACTACTTACGAAGATAATACTTCTTACGAAGTTAATAACTTCTTACGAAGATAATCACTACTTACGAAGATAATCACTACTTACGAAGTTAATCACTATTACGAACTTAACTATAGCTCGACCCCAGCCAGGGGCTCTGCCCCTTGGACCCCGCCAGGGGCTGCCGCCCCTTGGACCCCGCTTTCCAGGGGCGCTGCCCCCGGACCCCCGTAATGTGTGGGGGCTTCGCACTAATGTACATGGTTTCATCATTTGCGCCCAAAGGTCAAATGTGATTCTCATGTTGCGCTCTTTTCTCTTTTGCATAATTAACACTTAGTATATTAATTCTGCCCAAAGGTGATTTAATATGTTTTGTGTAGCAAAGGGATTCTTTTCATGCCTAACATACACGATTCTTAATTTTGTGCCCAAAGGTCAAAAGATAAGCGTTGTGTTGCATGACCTAATGCTCATGTTTGCTTAGATCTTAGTTACTTCTGCCCAAAGGTGATGTAACATCTAAGTAGAGCCTTACTTTAGCTTATTGTTTTGGTGTTTACAATAGGCTTACTTATCACTAGCTTCATTACTATAATGGTCTTAGTCTCATTACCTTTTGAAATCTAATTATGTTGCTATAAGGAACATTATTATTAGCCCTTAGTTAGTTTTAGGCATTACTTTAGTTCCCTTACTTTTATAGACATTACTTAGTTTGCCTTATATAGCTAATCATGTCACTATAATTTCATTACTATTAAGCCTACTTATTTTAGGCATTACTATTATAATCTTCTATTGCTTGTATCATAAATTAATATCCTCCTTATTTCTACTGAAGTACCTAACTTAGGCATTGAGCCACTTACTGATGCAAACTTTGCTTTATGAAAGGATTAATTACCTCTAATTCTGTAGATGATAGACCTTGACTATGTCATTCACCATAATGAACCCACTGCTTTACTGCTAACTCTTCCGCAGCTCAAAAAAGCGAATTTTTAATAAAGTGGGATAGGGCGAATCACTTGTCAATAATGATGGTCAGAAACTTCATCAATCATAGTTTCCGAGGGAATGTATAAGGCGTTTGCAAGTAGCTTAAATACAAAGGAAATAGCAGTGCTGTGAACACATAATGTAAATGACTGACATGACTCATAAGCTTAAGAGTCCAAAAAATGGAAGTCTATGACAATTTTCTTTTGCATTTTAATGACCTCATTGCTTGCTCATTTCGACTCCTTCAAAATTAATTTTAGCGCTATGAAGGATAAATGGTTGATGAGTGAACTAATAGCAATGTGTGTGCAAGAAAATGGTCGCCTTAAGTTGGGCCAACCTTAAGTTGTTCATCTTAGTACCACTGCTAATTCCATTAAGAGGAAAGATAAAAACAGTAATAAAAAACTGCAAATAAAGTTCAAAGGCTAATCATGGTGCTACTACCTCTAGCATTAAGTCCTTGACAAGCAATCCTAACTGCAAATTATGATTGCCCTAAAATCAAGGAGTAGCTAGCTAAGAAAGGTAACTTAATTTTTGTAATATTTGATTCTTTTATGTTTGATGTACTTATCAATACATGTGTGAGTGATTCTAGTTTTATACAAGGATTCCATGCAATCTAGAAACTATCAAATGACCAGAGAAAGCCTAGAGTTGGAAGGGTTGATCTCTTATATGTCGAAACCATGGAGACTTATGATTTACATATAAACAATGGAAAGTGTATTAGACTAGTAGATACCTTATGTGTATCGAGAATTTCTCGAAACCTTGTATCTGTTTTTTTTTTTGGTCTAAGACCTTGAAGGTTATGTAATAATTCATGGTTATGACGAGATTGCCATTACTCATAATAATGCATTACGTGGTCCTAGTTTCTTGAATGGAATGTTGTATAAGTTATAACTAGATCATAATTTCTCACAGTCTTTGTTGTCTCCTGATATTGATGACATAACTAAAACAAAGACAAAATCACCTAAATAATTAGAGAATTCCTCCATAATGTGGCATAAATATCTTAGCCACATATCACGAGTTCGCGTGATACGACTCATAAAGGATTAAATATTACATTCTCTTGACTTTAGTGATTTTGAAACATGTATTTACTGCCTCTAAGGTGAGATGGCTAAAGGGAATAAGAAAGGAGCTACTTAAAGTTCCAACTTGTTGGAAATAATTCACTCTGACGTTAAGTGGCCCCTATCCCGCATTCATTTCAGGACATGCATCATTTATTACATTCATTAACGATTATTCACGTTATATGCACCTAAATCTGATCTGAACCCTTAGAGACTTTTATTGATCTTAAACCTTTGGTTTAAAACAAACTTGATCGTAAAAATAAAAGTTGTGAGATCAGATAAAGAAGGTAAGTATTATGGTAGACATACTGATATTGGTGAAGCTCATGGTCTTTTTCCATAACTTTTGAAAGGAACAAGACATAAGTAACCAATACACCATGTCAGGTTCTCCTCAACAAAATGTTATGTTGCTAAAAGGAGAAATAGAACCTTAATGAACATGGTGAAGAGTATGCCTTTTCAACACTAACTTACCAACTTTCCTTTGGACTAAGGCCTTAAACAGCTTTTCATATACTCAATAAAAGTTCCATTAGAATCTGTCCCTAAGAGTCCTGGACAGAAAGGAATCTGAGTCTAAAATATATGAAAGTATGAGGCTGTCATGCCGAAGCATAAGTCTGTAACCCTAACTTAAAGAAACTGGATCCTAAATCCCTTACATGTTTCTTTATCGGTTATTAGTTTTACTGTCTTTTCTACACTACTAGCATTATTGACACGCATCATGCCACGTTTCTCAAAGACTAAGAGATCAGTGGGAGCACGACAAATCATAACTTAAGATTTGCTATAAGTACAAGAAGCGGGGGGAACCACTCGTCGGTTATTATTACTCCTCCGATAACTCCTCTTGTACTCAACGCTGCTCCTAAACTCACTGATCCACCTTCTCCAAATCAGAATCCTAATCCTCCTAATTATGATACTACTAATGATAAAGCATCTTATTAAATAATGCTAAAGCAAAGCATCTTACTATTAATGCTATTAATGCTAAAGCATCTTCCTTACTCAACCTGAAAATCAACTCAGGAGATCATCTAGGTCACGCAAGGCCATAACTTTTGATGATTTCATAACTTATTTAACTGAAGTTGAGGACATTGGAAAGCTTACTGATCCTACCTCTTATTAAGAAGCCATTATTAGCGATCAGGCCACATAGTGGAATGAAGCTGTAATTTGAAAGCTCAATTCCATATAGCATAATGACGTTTGGGACTTGGTTGAATTTCTTGAAGAATCCAAACTTATAAGTTGTAAATGGATCTTCAAAACCAAATTAGACCCGAAAGGAAACGTCAAACGCTATAAGGCCATAACTAGTTGCGAAAGGGTTTTACTCAAAAGGAAGGAATTGATTATCAAGAGACCTTATCTCCTGTCTCATAAAGATTCCTTAAGGATTGTCATGACATTAGTAGCTCATTATGATTTAGAGTTACATCAGATGGATGTCAAACCACTTTCCTGAATGGAAACTTGCAATAAGACGTATACATGTGAACCTATAATTCCAGAAGGTAAATGGCACATGGTCTGCAAGTTGAATAAGTCCATATACGGGTTGAAGCAAGCATCACTTAAAATGGTACCTTAAGTTTAATAAAGTCATAAAAGGACAAGACTTCCTAAAGAATCAAGTGGATCTTTGCACCTATCTCAAGTCCAGTGGGAGTAAATTTACAATCCTTGTTTTGCACATGGATGATATTCTTGCAAGTAACAACTTGGATATGTTGCATGAGTCGAAGCGTTTACTTTTTCGCAGAATGTCGACATAAAAGATCTCCGTGATGCCTCTTATGTTATAGGTATCGAAATACATCGAGATAGGCGTAATGATGTTCTGGTTCTTTCTCAAAAGACTTATATTGAACACATCTTAGAACGCCATAACATGCAGCACTACACACCCACTATAACTCTAGTAGTAAAAGGAGACGTATGTGATTGTTTCCAAAGTCCAATCATTGAGATAAAATAGGAGCAAATGAGGATGATACCTTACTTATAAGTAGTTGGGAGCATTATGTACGCTCAGGTCTGTACTCATCAAGATATCGCTTATATCGCCGGTATGCTTGGGAGTTACTTATCTAATCCCGAATTAGCACACTGGAAAGCGGCTAAAAGGTTTTACGATATCTGCTAAGGACCAAAGACTACACATTAACTTATAGAAGAGGTGACAACTTAGAAGTAGTAGGATGTTTTAATTCCAATAAGAAATCTACTTCCGAATGTATATATTTATGGTTAGTTGGCAAACCTATCTTTTGACGGAGTCATAAGTAGAAACTGACTGCAACGTCTACCATGATGTCTGAACGTTCATAATTTCATGTCATGGGATGTTGTTAAAGAACTTAGTCAATGGACTCGAAAATCGTCAACTTTATTTATAGACCATTGAAGCTTTACTGTGATAACTCAGCTACCGTAACTTGCTTGAACAGTAACAGTTCAACTGGCGCTGAGATGTATCTTGATACAAAGTTTCTGTTTGTATGTAAACAGATTGAGGAAAATGTTCTTTGTATTGAGTACATAAGTACACATAAGATGCTACTGGATCCAATGACCGAAGGTCTCCTCCTAAAAATCTTCGTAGGATACGTATCGAAGATGAGGCTTACTAAAGGACCTATTATGATAGCATATTGTACTTTTACTGGTCATTATTATTATTATTATGTTAATGAAAATTTTCCTCCTTATTCAGATTTTGTTTGTCTATTAGTTACACTTCGAGCTCATAACAGTGTAAAGACATTATGCAACAAAATTTGTCTCAGTCAATTGATCATTGCTTATTGGTTTTAAATTTGAGTCATAGTTTGACTAGTGGGGGTCCTGAGTTGATGTTCTTCTCTACGACTGTACTTATTGGCTATGATTTCGGTTTAAAACGAAATGAGTATTATCCCGGCCGGACTTATTAAATACTCATAGATAAATGATCGCTTGGTCAAGTGGGAGAATGTTGGAACCACGTTAGTGTGACCGTCACTGATCATCTATCCTTCCTGATATGATAATTGACGATAACTGAAATCCCTATGTCTAGTAAATATTCGATGGACGTATTTACTCTTAGAGACGTATTATAGGGTTTCCCATTAGGTGATTGGACTTAAGAGGACTAATGAGGCACGAATTAAACACCAGAGGGACTAAATGTGAAAATATGCTCCTTATATAAATAGAGAGTAATTAACCTAATTTTAGGTTAATCACGAAGATAATCACAGCCTCCTAATCACAATTCGTCTCCTTCCTCTGAAGAATTCATCAATCAAGAATTCATCTTTCCATCCTAAATCAATCATCTTATTTTGGGAACCCGAATCAATGGCATCAATGTTTAATGCCCTCACAGGTTCCTCAGGATCAACCGGTACGTGTTTATTACGAATTGAATCATGTTATATTCCAACTGTATCTATGGATTCTCTGATTCCTTTTATTAACTCCTTAACTTGGAAGTTTTCAGAGACATAGATCCAACATTTAAAATCAAAATGATCCTTCACTATACACTAATTGGGCTAGAGTTGTCTTTCCCAAACCACCCATACCCCATATAGCAAACACCGGAATGTCTTTCTTGCCTAGGTTACATATCTTTTCGGTTACCATCTCGATCTCTTCATTTCTTCCAAAAACAGTTGAAGAATGTACAAGTGAGCTAGTTTCCCTGTTTGGAATTTCATCACCTATCCCCCCATCTACTCGACCTACTTTTCGCAGAAATGTCAGCAAACTTTTGGAACATAAGCGGATTATGATCGGAGGAGAAGAAGCTGTCGCAACATGGCTTCGGTTGACACCTCGTCCAGCAGATTTTCCATTTTTAAACAAGCTGATCTTAGACTCTTGAGCCATAAGTCTACAGCCTTTTCTTTCGTGCGTTTCTGTTCGGCATCTTCAAGGACAGCTTGGATCTGGTTGTATTCTTCTCCGAGAATTAAAAGATCATTCTCGAAGTAAACCCAACTCTTGGATTGCAGCACAAGTCAGTCTCCCCAACAACTCATTCACAAGGCCTGATATAAGGGCATCTGCCATAGTTCTTTTTAATTAGTAACCCACAGCACTCTTTTTTTTTTTTTTGAAAAGTGATGTACCAGGGGAAATGATAATGTATGAATCAAAGTCAAAGGAAATGGGGAGAGAAGGCCGCTGCAACAAATATTACCATGTTTACAGAGATGATAATGTATACTCGTATTTTCATTTGACTTATTGACTAATCCTTGAGTTTATACTTTTAGTCCCTTTACTCTATTTCTAATTACAATTCCACCACCTATTCCTCCATCTACATTGGCGTCTTGCACTACGCATCTATGAAGCACCGAAACGCCAGTTGACAAAGCATACCCGTTTCGGGAACGGGAACGCGTATGAAACGCCACCGAAACGTTTCCTGCGCGTTTCTTTATTTACCGAAACGTTTCCAATAAGTTTCCTAGAAGTTTGAGGGCTTTTGTTAAGGTTTTTTCTATTTCAAAGCCGATTCTGGCGAGTGGCGACTTTAAAGTTGAGGAGATAAAAGATAGAGGGGAGAGAGAGCGACGAGAGATATGAGAAGAAAAAAAAAGCCTTTACATCCAAGCAGGTAGTTGATTTGGTTGTGGTGATTTTATCAGGCGGTGGACGGTGATGATTCACTGATATTTGAAGTTAAGAAGTAGGGAGAAAAAAGTGAGAGAAGATACGTATTACTGTAGTAATACAATGGGTGTAATATACATTTATATTTAATTTAATTTCATAAATATATATCAGCATATAATATAATAATATTATTATATATATACATTTCCCGTGATCAAGCTTCCTCTCACATTTTACTGTAGCGCGCACTGTAGCATTTACTGTAGCGTGTACAGTACTCCTACAGTAACATTTTTTTTTTCCACTACTTACAATCTTTCCAGCATAAGGCTTCTATTTAGAAATAACTCAATAATATAAATACTAAAACACGTGCCTGGCACATTATGAAAACCCCTTCTCTTCTGCAACTTACTTATTTTCTCCGCCTTTCAATTCATAACCCTAGCTACTCCTTATTTTTCTTCTCACATGAATCCTTCTTCTATTGATACTAATATTTATATCCTCATCATCATGTTTATCTCCAGTCGTGTGATTGGTGGTTGGAGAGGAGGGAAACGCTTCGTCGTCGAATACCATAACTCTAGCGGATTTAAGGATTTAGGTGGTGCTGGTGGATGTGATTCAGCAGTTGGTTTCGCCCATGTAATTAGGTATGTTTTATGTTAATTTTTTTTTAAATTTTATAGAATTTTGAAAAAAAGCTTCGACTTTTATTTGTTGTTGTGACCAAATTTATTAATATACCCCCTCCGTCCCAGTTTAGTTG
>CM067174.1:61364355-61419355 GCA_034093135.1 Erigeron breviscapus | reverse complement strand
GTAGCCTTGTAACATCCGTGAATCTTGACCCATTGACTTTTTGTGTAATTTGACTAACAAACTTGTGGAATGAAATAATTGGGCCCATTTGTGATTATATGACTATGTGGTATGTTGGTCGGGTCGTTAATATGTTTACTCGATGTTTAATAGGGTAACGATTGTAACTTGGCTTGAAAAGAGAAACGGGTCGGCCCGTGGGTAGTCTATGACCCACCAGCCCCAAGACCCATTTCCCCCCCCCCTTATCCTTTTCCCCCTCTCTCATTTTCATTTCTATCTATCTATCTCTTTCTCTCTTTCTCTCAAGAACAAAGCAAGACCATTTCCTCCCTCCTCTCTACCATCTACTTAGTGTTTAGAAAGGTTATAACACTAGATTCATCGCCATCTATACCACATTATCGTCATATCGAAGAATCAAAAGGTGGAAGTCTTGCATTTTTATCCATTTGACCTAATTTCGGGTTCTAGCTCAAGGAGAAGTTTTGGTAAGTCAAATTCATCCCATTTACACCTACTTATGTTTGTTATTGCATTTCTAGTCATCTTGAACAATTGCAAGTCTTGAATCGAGTCAAAAGACGATTTAGGTCAAACTAGGGTTTCGATTAGGGTTGGAACGATTTGTTATGATTTTGATGTTTTGGGTCGAATTTGTGGATTGGGTTATGTTTATTTATGGTCAATGGTGTTTATTTATGCTTCACATTAAGTTACAAGTTCCTACAAATCGATTTGGGTTGGTTTGGGTCGAGTTTTTAAGGGTTTTGGTCTTGTTTTCTGCATATGCTGGTGCTGCTGCTCTTCTGGTCCAGTATGGGGCCACTGCGGCGCAGTGGCTTAGGCTAGCCCACTGCGGCGCAGTGGCTAGGGCCTGGTCAAGTTTGGGTTAGCTCACTGCGGCGCAGTGAGCTTGGCAAAGGCTCACTGCGGCGCAGTGGTTAGTTTCTGGGAAATGTTGCGCGTCGATTTTTAAACGTTAATAACTTTTGATCCGTAAGTCCAAATAAGTCGTATGACCTATCGTTGGAATCGTAAGAGAGTCTATTTTCTTGTGGTAACACTCTTTTTGCATGAATCTCTTCTCATTTCTAATAAGGTCGAGTCGAATGCATCTTGTTCCTACTCGTTTAAATTGTAAAGGCATTTAGGGTTTGTGACTCGACCTAATTGTGATAAACCAACTTGTTTCTGATTATAAAGTTGACAGTATGATATATGGCATGCTTTGATAGGTTGTGAACACGTGGGACCCAATACTCGCTATTAATCTTTCATTTACTCGACTTAAGCTTCTTTGCCGATCAAGGTGAGTTCGTAGCTCCCTACTCAATAGAGATTCGGGCTGAAAGTGTACATATACGTGTTGTTTGTTTGGTTGGTTGACTTGATTGTGTGTCTAGTTGATTCCCGATTAATTGTCGTTTGGTAGACGGTTTTGGATTGATCGTGTGATGGTTTACGATTTTGTTGCGTTATTGTAACTCTTTAGGATAGAAGTACATACATAGAGGTCGGCTTTACTTTCAAAGGATTTTAGGTGTGGTGGGAAGGCTGCGGACGACCCTATATATAAGCATCTAGAACCTGATGAAAGTAAAACCCTCCGAAGTGGATGTACGCATTGTTTAGAGGAATTGATGGATGTTGAGAATGTGTTGGATATTCATATACGCTTGTTATACTTGACTTGTGCGGTGCACACTCAAACATATTTTTATTGTTGCATTGGTGACGTTATTGATACGCATTTGATATACATTATGGTATTACATACGTATGATACATGATCTGACGTTAATAATTCGCGTACTCATTTGTTATACGCGTTTGCTTTACACCTTATGATCTTGTAGTGAATTGATACTGTGATTAGTAATGTTGTGCATACATGGAAGACGACGATACCTTTAATGAGTTGTAGATGTGGTGGGAAGGCTGCGGGTGACCCTATATATAAGCATCTATGATTCCTTAAAAGTAAGGTCGTATGAAATGTATGTGCAATGTAGTTATGATTGATTTTAGTAGAGGATTGCGATATATATATATATATATATTATTATTATTGTTATTATTATTATTACTGCTAGGATAGACGTGCATACATGGAAGACGATGATACCTTTAATGAGTTGTAGATGTGGTGGGAAGGCTGCGGGTGACCCTATATATAAGCATCTAGGATTCGAAGAAAGTAGAATCCTCCTAAGTGTATGTACGTATGGTTTACTTTAGTTTGATGTTTGATGATTGATGGTCTTGTGATGTATGTATGTTGTGTATCTATCCCACTGAAGAGGATATGACTTATGTTGTGTATCTATCCCACTGAAGAGGATATGACTTATGTTGTGTATCTATCCCACTGAAGAGGATATGACTTATGTTGTGTATCTATCCCACTGAAGAGGATATGACTTATGTTGTGTATCTATCCCACTGAAGAGGATATGACTTATGTTGTGTATCAATCCCACTGAAGAGGATATGATAGTTGTGCATACATGGAAGACGATGATACCTTTAATGAGTTGTAGATGTGGTGGGAAGGCTGCGGGTGACCCTATATATAAGCATCTAGGATTCGAAGAAAGTAGAATCCTCCTAAGTGTATGTACGTATGGTTTACTTTAGTTTGATGTTTGATGATTGATGGTCTTGTGATGTATGTATGTTGTGTATAATCTTGTGGTGGATGTTGTTGTGTTGTTCTTAGAGGCTCACTGTAAGTCATGTTTTGCCTCTACTCGTATATTATGATTATTGTCGATGGTTCCTTATGGACCATTACTGCGAACTCACCAACCTTGTGTTGACTATGCTTAGTACACTTTTCAGGTAACCAGGTTATTCCAGGACGTGGAGTTTGATTGTTTGCTTGCTGTTGAACCCGGACTGGACTTATATGGATCAAGGATCCATTTGCCTTATGTTGCATTGTACTTAGGATTGATAGCATTCTTTCGATGTCGTTTTGTAAACCTTGACGATTACTTGCTTCTGTTATATTTTGATACTTGTTTCTTTTATTGTATGGATTCACTGAATCCTTTATTTGCATTTAGATCATGTTCTACATTAATTCCACCTTGTGCTATATGATTTCCGTGATATTCTGAGCCTTGGCTTGGGGTGTTACAGAATGGTGGCCCATGCGTGGTCGTAGAGAATTAGGCGGTTTGACCTAGACTACGGCTTAAGTTAAAACTCTTCATATAGCATGCATGGTTAGGAAATTTGTGTGCAACGTGAATTCTGTGAACCCTAGAAAGTGTATATTGTGAGTTCGTAGTTAAGACCACTTATGTGCTGGCTTGAATTCAACGTGATGAATGTGGAATGGGTACAATGTGGTTAATGTGTGCAATTGATCGAAATGGATTGTCATTGTTATGGATTGTTGCTACTGATTGATGTTTGTTGGATGCTTTAGAGCAAAATGAAGTCATGTTATTAACTTAGTATAATATTGTGGCAACCCTAAAAGAACCCGATCAACTCTTTTATGGTCGCCCAACATTATAACAAATTAATGACATCATGGATTGCGCATGCATGGCTTAGTGTATAATAGGGAACCGATATGCTTAATGGAAGTTGATTGGGTGGAGGGTTAGCCGTTGGTACACCCTGTATACATACCTGGTCAATAACTAGAGAGCATATCGAATTCGGATTATACCTTGAATCATTCGTGTTAGTTGCTTGGCTTAGTGTATAATAGGGAACCGATATGCTTAATGGAAGTTGATTGGGTGGAGGGTTAGCCGTTGGTACACCCTGTATACATACCTGGTCAATAACTAGAGAGCATATCGAATTCAGATTATACTTAACCCATTTGTGTTAATTGTTTGATTTTATGATGTATTGAGCATGATTACTTGAGTTAATAATGAACAATTGTAATGAAGTTGACATGATAATATGCTAAGTAACAATCTCATAGGATTCTAGCACTCTTGCCTTAGCTTAATGATATGAAATGAGTATGTGGTATCGGTATGAGAGCATTGACTACTTGTGTGACTAACATGTGAGCATTTGAGACTAACTCTCGGGTCAACGTGTCACTTGCTTTATAGAAATGGTGAGACCAAGAAGAGCTGGAACGAACTATAGGGCTGAACCGGAAGAACCTCAACCGGAAGCTCAACCGGAGGTACAAGGAGGTAGAGGTAGGGGCCGTGGTAGAGGTCGTGGTAGAGGCCAAGGAAGAGGTCGTGGTAGAGGCCAAGGAAGAGGTCGTGGTGAAGTTCCTGAGCCAAACATGGCTGAAGTGATCGCTCAAACGATCGCCAATATCATGCCAACCATTATTGCTCAAGTCACGGCAAATCTTGGGCACAACAATGGGCCTCAAAACAACGAAGCCCCAGAAAATATGAATAATGAAAATGCTCAACCTCATGCCGTAGAGGGTGAAGGAGAGGGACCAGTGGAAATTAATATCGGAATGCCCATGAATAATCAATATGGTGGATACCGTCAAGGATGTATATTTAAAGACTTTAAAAGTTGTGGGGCACCGGAGTTTGATGGAAAGGGTGGTCCCACGGAATGTATAAGGTGGTTAGAGGCGATCGAGGCGGTGATTGAAAGGAGTCATTGCACCTATGATGACCGGATTTCTTATGCATCCGGCATGTTTAGACATGACGCTTTGAGTTGGTGGAACCAAGAGATAACGTTGGGGCGGACTTATAACTTGGAGTGGATTGACTTCAAGAACAAAGTGAAGGCAAAGTTTTGTCCTCCCTATGAACTACAAAATTTGACCATCGAATTTGCTAACCTCATCATGGAAGGAGCCGATTACAAGGGCTATGTTAGACGATTTCAAGAGTTGTCTACCCTCATTCCTCACTTGGTGGGTACCGAGCCTCAGGCCATTCAGAAGTTTGTATTGGGCTTGAATCCTCAAGTCCGATCATATGTAAACTCTAACATGCCTACTACTTTGGCCGACGCTGTTAACCAAGCCGGGAGTGTGACTGAAGACTTGTTGAGAGGCGGTGTTTTAAGTAACTCCTCAACAAACAAGAGAAAGGAAGTGGGAGAATCAAGTGGGGTGAAGAATATGGGAAAGTTTAATCCCAAAGACGCTAATAGGGGTAGAGTGATGGCGGCGACGGGACCGGTGAAGAAAGCTTATGCAGGACCTCACCCATTATGTGAAAGATGCAACAGTCACCACCCCACCAACGTTCAATGCAGGGCGTGTTTTAATTGCAACCAAGTTGGACACATGTCCAAGAATTGTAGAGCACCGAAAGCGGCGCCATTGAATGTAGTACCCCTTCAAACCATTCATCCTCAAGGCAACTTTCCATGGGGTACGTGCTTTAAATGTGGAAGCCCTGATCACTACCGGAATAATTGTCCACAATGGATTGGCCAACAAGTTGAAGTGGCGGTCCATCCGAATCAACTCCAAATTACCGGGCCGAACCAAAACCGTGGCCAACAAGGCCATCAAGTTCATCCTCGTGGCCGAGCTTTTGCGGGAATTGGCAATGGAGGCCAAAATGATCCAAACGTTGGTTAAGGTACCTTTCTCTTAACGGTCATTATATACTGGCGCTATTTGATATTGGAACAGAATATGATCTCGTTTATCCTAACGTTACTCCTTTGGGTTACCTTCGTTCGTGTGTTTTGGAATTATATGTTTAAAATTTTTGGATGTTTAGCGATTCTCTAACTAAATTCGGCCAAATACCCCGTGCATGTATCTTGACTCTAGAAGACGACAAACTCTTCACGTACTTTATGATCTATGATATTAAGGTTCCTGGCGATAAAGTGAGTAAAATCTGAATGCAACGGTTAATATGATTCTTAATTGTATAGTAGGGTTACTAATGTAAAAATATCTAACGGTAGGGTTTTTAGGGTTTCATGTACATCTTCCAACTTAAAGGTCCTTAGAACTACCATCTCAAGAATCTGAAAACTAACGTCGTCTCTTTTAATCTTGAGTCTTCCGAACGATTTCTGGGTGACTTACCGGGCTTGTCCCATCTGGATAGCTTAATATGTTTACTCGATGTTTAATAGGGTAACGATTGTAACTTGGCTTGAAAAGAGAAACGGGTCGGCCCGTGGGTAGTCTATGACCCACCAGCCCCAAGACCCATTCCCCCCCCCCCCCCCCCCCCCCCCCCCCCCCCCCCCCCCCCCCCCCCCCCCCCCCCCCCCCCCCCCCCCCCCCCCCCCCCCCCCCCCCCCCCCCCCCCCCCCCCCCCCCCCCCCCCCCCCCCCCCCCCCCCCCCCCCCCCCCCCCCCCCCCCCCCCCCCCCCCCCCCCCCCCCCCCCCCCCCCCCCCCCCCCCCCCCCCCCCCCCCCCCCCCCCCCCCCCCCCCCCCCCCCCCCCCCCCCCCCCCCCCCCCCCCCCCCCCCCCCCCCCCCCCCCCCCCCCCCCCCCCCCCCCCCCCCCCCCCCCCCCCCCCCCCCCCCCCCCCCCCCCCCCCCCCCCCCCCCCCCCCCCCCCCCCCCCCCCCCCCCCCCCCCCCCCCCCCCCCCCCCCCCCCCCCCCCCCCCCCCCCCCCCCCCCCCCCCCCCCCCCCCCCCCCCCCCCCCCCCCCCCCCCCCCCCCCCCCCCCCCCCCCCCCCCCCCCCCCCCCCCCCCCCCCCCCCCCCCCCCCCCCCCCCCCCCCCCCCCCCCCCCCCCCCCCCCCCCCCCCCCCCCCCCCCCCCCCCCCCCCCCCCCCCCCCCCCCCCCCCCCCCCCCCCCCCCCCCCCCCCCCCCCCCCCCCCCCCCCCCCCCCCCCCCCCCCCCCCCCCCCCCCCCCCCCCCCCCCCCCCCCCCCCCCCCCCCCCCCCCCCCCCCCCCCCCCCCCCCCCCCCCCCCCCCCCCCCCCCCCCCCCCCCCCCCCCCCCCCCCCCCCCCCCCCCCCCCCCCCCCCCCCCCCCCCCCCCCCCCCCCCCCCCCCCCCCCCCCCCCCCCCCCCCCCCCCCCCCCCCCCCCCCCCCCCCCCCCCCCCCCCCCCCCCCCCCCCCCCCCCCCCCCCCCCCCCCCCCCCCCCCCCCCCCCCCCCCCCCCCCCCCCCCCCCCCCCCCCCCCCCCCCCCCCCCCCCCCCCCCCCCCCCCCCCCCCCCCCCCCCCCCCCCCCCCCCCCCCCCCCCCCCCCCCCCCCCCCCCCCCCCCCCCCCCCCCCCCCCCCCCCCCCCCCCCCCCCCCCCCCCCCCCCCCCCCCCCCCCCCCCCCCCCCCCCCCCCCCCCCCCCCCCCCCCCCCCCCCCCCCCCCCCCCCCCCCCCCCCCCCCCCCCCCCCCCCCCCCCCCCCCCCCCCCCCCCCCCCCCCCCCCCCCCCCCCCCCCCCCCCCCCCCCCCCCCCCCCCCCCCCCCCCCCCCCCCCCCCCCCCCCCCCCCCCCCCCCCCCCCCCCCCCCCCCCCCCCCCCCCCCCCCCCCCCCCCCCCCCCCCCCCCCCCCCCCCCCCCCCCCCCCCCCCCCCCCCCCCCCCCCCCCCCCCCCCCCCCCCCCCCCCCCCCCCCCCCCCCCCCCCCCCCCCCCCCCCCCCCCCCCCCCCCCCCCCCCCCCCCCCCCCCCCCCCCCCCCCCCCCCCCCCCCCCCCCCCCCCCCCCCCCCCCCCCCCCCCCCCCCCCCCCCCCCCCCCCCCCCCCCCCCCCCCCCCCCCCCCCCCCCCCCCCCCCCCCCCCCCCCCCCCCCCCCCCCCCCCCCCCCCCCCCCCCCCCCCCCCCCCCCCCCCCCCCCCCCCCCCCCCCCCCCCCCCCCCCCCCCCCCCCCCCCCCCCCCCCCCCCCCCCCCCCCCCCCCCCCCCCCCCCCCCCCCCCCCCCCCCCCCCCCCCCCCCCCCCCCCCCCCCCCCCCCCCCCCCCCCCCCCCCCCCCCCCCCCCCCCCCCCCCCCCCCCCCCCCCCCCCCCCCCCCCCCCCCCCCCCCCCCCCCCCCCCCCCCCCCCCCCCCCCCCCCCCCCCCCCCCCCCCCCCCCCCCTTATCCTTTTCCCCCTCTCTCATTTTCATTTCTATCTATCTATCTCTTTCTCTCTTTACTTAACATCGCGCGCGTGGTCAAAACCCTTATAGACCTCTGAGATGCGAATAAGCTCGTAGTGAAAGACCGGGAGGGAGATTCGAAGGAAAACAAATTGTAATGGATTTCACCATGAAGTCGCCGACGACAAGGAGTGGTCACTATACGACGAAACCGATAAAATCTGACAACTTGACACATTAGTATGTAGAAGAAATGGTGTAAGTGCACAGAGATTCGATTTCTATCATTTCAGCTAAAGAAAGTCGCTTAACTCCAATTCAGGGAGCCATTCAACGAGCAACGGGTACTCATACCGACTTGAGACTTGATCACATGTGAAGAAAATGCGCCTATGACCATGGCGGAAATCTTGTGCAATGAAGGTTGTTACGCGAATATTCGAATGTCACTAACCGAAGCATTAAGTAGTAGAGGTGTTACTCTCCGATGGATGAGCCAAGAATCAAAGAAAGCCAATGCAGCGGGCCTAGAATAGTAATTGGAATGACAAGAACAACTTCTCAAACTAAGAAGATAGCAACTGGCTTGCATGCTACGAAGGAAGTGGGTCGATGTGTGATGGAGACCGTTAGAGTTGAGACCTAAGTACCCACATTTGTCTAACTATTGGTGATTTGCTGAATTTCGGGACGAAATTCTTTTGACGGGGGAATAATGTAACATCCGTGAATCTTGACCCATTGACTTTTTGTGTAATTTGACTAACAAACTTGTGGAATGAAATAATTGGGCCCATTTGTGATTATATGACTATGTGGTATGTTGGTCGGGTCGTTAATATGTTTACTCGATGTTTAATAGGGTAACGATTGTAACTTGGCTTGAAAAGAGAAACGGGTCGGCCCGTGGGTAGTCTATGACCCACCAGCCCCAAGACCCATTCCCCCCCCCCTTATCCTTTTCCCCCTCTCTCATTTTCATTTCTATCTATCTATCTCTTTCTCTCTTTCTCTCAAGAACAAAGCAAGACCATTTCCTCCCTCCTCTCTACCATCTACTTAGTGTTTAGAAAGGTTATAACACTAGATTCATCGCCATCTATACCACATTATCGTCATATCGAAGAATCAAAAGGTGGAAGTCTTGCATTTTTATCCATTTGACCTAATTTCGGGTTCTAGCTCAAGGAGAAGTTTTGGTAAGTCAAATTCATCCCATTTACACCTACTTATGTTTGTTATTGCATTTCTAGTCATCTTGAACAATTGCAAGTCTTGAATCGAGTCAAAAGACGATTTAGGTCAAACTAGGGTTTCGATTAGGGTTGGAACGATTTGTTATGATTTTGATGTTTTGGGTCGAATTTGTGGATTGGGTTATGTTTATTTATGGTCAATGGTGTTTATTTATGCTTCACATTAAGTTACAAGTTCCTACAAATCGATTTGGGTTGGTTTGGGTCGAGTTTTTAAGGGTTTTGGTCTTGTTTTCTGCATATGCTGGTGCTGCTGCTCTTCTGGTCCAGTATGGGGCCACTGCGGCGCAGTGGCTTAGGCTAGCCCACTGCGGCGCAGTGGCTAGGGCCTGGTCAAGTTTGGGTTAGCTCACTGCGGCGCAGTGAGCTTGGCAAAGGCTCACTGCGGCGCAGTGGTTAGTTTCTGGGAAATGTTGCGCGTCGATTTTTAAACGTTAATAACTTTTGATCCGTAAGTCCAAATAAGTCGTATGACCTATCGTTGGAATCGTAAGAGAGTCTATTTTCTTGTGGTAACACTCTTTTTATGTATCTATCCCACTGAAGAGGATATGACTTATGTTGTGTATCTATCCCACTGAAGAGGATATGACTTATGTTGTGTATCTATCCCACTGAAGAGGATATGACTTATGTTGTGTATCTATCCCACTGAAGAGGATATGACTTATGTTGTGTATCTATCCCACTGAAGAGGATATGACTTATGTTGTGTATCTATCCCACTGAAGAGGATATGACTTATGTTGTGTATCTATCCCACTGAAGAGGATATGACTTATGTTGTGTATCTATCCCACTGAAGAGGATATGACTTATGTTGTGTATCTATCCCACTGAAGAGGATATGACTTATGTTGTGTATCTATCCCACTGAAGAGGATATGACTTATGTTGTGTATCTATCCCACTGAAGAGGATATGACTTATGTTGTGTATCTATCCCACTGAAGAGGATATGACTTATGTTGTGTATCTATCCCACTGAAGAGGATATGACTTATGTTGTGTATCTATCCCACTGAAGAGGATATGACTTATGTTGTGTATCTATCCCACTGAAGAGGATATGACTTATGTTGTGTATCTATCCCACTGAAGAGGATATGACTTATGTTGTGTATCTATCCCACTGAAGAGGATATGACTTATGTTGTGTATCTATCCCACTGAAGAGGATATGACTTATGTTGTGTATCTATCCCACTGAAGAGGATATGACTTATGTTGTGTATCTATCCCACTGAAGAGGATATGACTTATGTTGTGTATCTATCCCACTGAAGAGGATATGACTTATGTTGTGTATCTATCCCACTGAAGAGGATATGACTTATGTTGTGTATCTATCCCACTGAAGAGGATATGACTTATGTTGTGTATCTATCCCACTGAAGAGGATATGACTTATGTTGTGTATCTATCCCACTGAAGAGGATATGACTTATGTTGTGTATCTATCCCACTGAAGAGGATATGACTTATGTTGTGTATCTATCCCACTGAAGAGGATATGACTTATGTTGTGTATCTATCCCACTGAAGAGGATATGACTTATGTTGTGTATCTATCCCACTGAAGAGGATATGACTTATGTTGTGTATCTATCCCACTGAAGAGGATATGACTTATGTTGTGTATCTATCCCACTGAAGAGGATATGACTTATGTTGTGTATCTATCCCACTGAAGAGGATATGACTTATGTTGTGTATCTATCCCACTGAAGAGGATATGACTTATGTTGTGTATCTATCCCACTGAAGAGGATATGACTTATGTTGTGTATCTATCCCACTGAAGAGGATATGACTTATGTTGTGTATCTATCCCACTGAAGAGGATATGACTTATGTTGTGTATCTATCCCACTGAAGAGGATATGACTTATGTTGTGTATCTATCCCACTGAAGAGGATATGACTTATGTTGTGTATCTATCCCACTGAAGAGGATATGACTTATGTTGTGTATCTATCCCACTGAAGAGGATATGACTTATGTTGTGTATCTATCCCACTGAAGAGGATATGACTTATGTTGTGTATCTATCCCACTGAAGAGGATATGACTTATGTTGTGTATCTATCCCACTGAAGAGGATATGACTTATGTTGTGTATCTATCCCACTGAAGAGGATATGACTTATGTTGTGTATCTATCCCACTGAAGAGGATATGACTTATGTTGTGTATCTATCCCACTGAAGAGGATATGACTTATGTTGTGTATCTATCCCACTGAAGAGGATATGACTTATGTTGTGTATCTATCCCACTGAAGAGGATATGACTTATGTTGTGTATCTATCCCACTGAAGAGGATATGACTTATGTTGTGTATCTATCCCACTGAAGAGGATATGACTTATGTTGTGTATCTATCCCACTGAAGAGGATATGACTTATGTTGTGTATCTATCCCACTGAAGAGGATATGACTTATGTTGTGTATCTATCCCACTGAAGAGGATATGACTTATGTTGTGTATCTATCCCACTGAAGAGGATATGACTTATGTTGTGTATCTATCCCACTGAAGAGGATATGACTTATGTTGTGTATCTATCCCACTGAAGAGGATATGACTTATGTTGTGTATCTATCCCACTGAAGAGGATATGACTTATGTTGTGTATCTATCCCACTGAAGAGGATATGACTTATGTTGTGTATCTATCCCACTGAAGAGGATATGACTTATGTTGTGTATCTATCCCACTGAAGAGGATATGACTTATGTTGTGTATCTATCCCACTGAAGAGGATATGACTTATGTTGTGTATCTATCCCACTGAAGAGGATATGACTTATGTTGTGTATCTATCCCACTGAAGAGGATATGACTTATGTTGTGTATCTATCCCACTGAAGAGGATATGACTTATGTTGTGTATCTATCCCACTGAAGAGGATATGACTTATGTTGTGTATCTATCCCACTGAAGAGGATATGACTTATGTTGTGTATCTATCCCACTGAAGAGGATATGACTTATGTTGTGTATCTATCCCACTGAAGAGGATATGACTTATGTTGTGTATCTATCCCACTGAAGAGGATATGACTTATGTTGTGTATCTATCCCACTGAAGAGGATATGACTTATGTTGTGTATCTATCCCACTGAAGAGGATATGACTTATGTTGTGTATCTATCCCACTGAAGAGGATATGACTTATGTTGTGTATCTATCCCACTGAAGAGGATATGACTTATGTTGTGTATCTATCCCACTGAAGAGGATATGACTTATGTTGTGTATCTATCCCACTGAAGAGGATATGACTTATGTTGTGTATCTATCCCACTGAAGAGGATATGACTTATGTTGTGTATCTATCCCACTGAAGAGGATATGACTTATGTTGTGTATCTATCCCACTGAAGAGGATATGACTTATGTTGTGTATCTATCCCACTGAAGAGGATATGACTTATGTTGTGTATCTATCCCACTGAAGAGGATATGACTTATGTTGTGTATCTATCCCACTGAAGAGGATATGACTTATGTTGTGTATCTATCCCACTGAAGAGGATATGACTTATGTTGTGTATCTATCCCACTGAAGAGGATATGACTTATGTTGTGTATCTATCCCACTGAAGAGGATATGACTTATGTTGTGTATCTATCCCACTGAAGAGGATATGACTTATGTTGTGTATCTATCCCACTGAAGAGGATATGACTTATGTTGTGTATCTATCCCACTGAAGAGGATATGACTTATGTTGTGTATCTATCCCACTGAAGAGGATATGACTTATGTTGTGTATCTATCCCACTGAAGAGGATATGACTTATGTTGTGTATCTATCCCACTGAAGAGGATATGACTTATGTTGTGTATCTATCCCACTGAAGAGGATATGACTTATGTTGTGTATCTATCCCACTGAAGAGGATATGACTTATGTTGTGTATCTATCCCACTGAAGAGGATATGACTTATGTTGTGTATCTATCCCACTGAAGAGGATATGACTTATGTTGTGTATCTATCCCACTGAAGAGGATATGACTTATGTTGTGTATCTATCCCACTGAAGAGGATATGACTTATGTTGTGTATCTATCCCACTGAAGAGGATATGACTTATGTTGTGTATCTATCCCACTGAAGAGGATATGACTTATGTTGTGTATCTATCCCACTGAAGAGGATATGACTTATGTTGTGTATCTATCCCACTGAAGAGGATATGACTTATGTTGTGTATCTATCCCACTGAAGAGGATATGACTTATGTTGTGTATCTATCCCACTGAAGAGGATATGACTTATGTTGTGTATCTATCCCACTGAAGAGGATATGACTTATGTTGTGTATCTATCCCACTGAAGAGGATATGACTTATGTTGTGTATCTATCCCACTGAAGAGGATATGACTTATGTTGTGTATCTATCCCACTGAAGAGGATATGACTTATGTTGTGTATCTATCCCACTGAAGAGGATATGACTTATGTTGTGTATCTATCCCACTGAAGAGGATATGACTTATGTTGTGTATCTATCCCACTGAAGAGGATATGACTTATGTTGTGTATCTATCCCACTGAAGAGGATATGACTTATGTTGTGTATCTATCCCACTGAAGAGGATATGACTTATGTTGTGTATCTATCCCACTGAAGAGGATATGACTTATGTTGTGTATCTATCCCACTGAAGAGGATATGACTTATGTTGTGTATCTATCCCACTGAAGAGGATATGACTTATGTTGTGTATCTATCCCACTGAAGAGGATATGACTTATGTTGTGTATCTATCCCACTGAAGAGGATATGACTTATGTTGTGTATCTATCCCACTGAAGAGGATATGACTTATGTTGTGTATCTATCCCACTGAAGAGGATATGACTTATGTTGTGTATCTATCCCACTGAAGAGGATATGACTTATGTTGTGTATCTATCCCACTGAAGAGGATATGACTTATGTTGTGTATCTATCCCACTGAAGAGGATATGACTTATGTTGTGTATCTATCCCACTGAAGAGGATATGACTTATGTTGTGTATCTATCCCACTGAAGAGGATATGACTTATGTTGTGTATCTATCCCACTGAAGAGGATATGACTTATGTTGTGTATCTATCCCACTGAAGAGGATATGACTTATGTTGTGTATCTATCCCACTGAAGAGGATATGACTTATGTTGTGTATCTATCCCACTGAAGAGGATATGATACCTGTTTTGAATTGATGTTATGAACGTTACTTGGGTATAATGTTTATTACGCGTTTTATTTGTTGTGTATAATCTTGTGGTGGATGGTGTTGTGTTGTTCTTAGAGGCTCACTATAAGTCATGTTTTGCCTCTACTCGTATATTATGATTATTGTCGATGGTTCCTTATGGACCATTACTGCGAACTCACCAACCTTGTGTTGACTATGCTTAGTACACTTTTCAGGTAACCAGGTTATTCCAGGACGTGGAGTTTGATTGTTTGCTTGCTGTTGAACCCGGACGGGACTTATATGGATCAAGGATCCATTTGCCTTATGTTGCATTGTACTTAGGATTGATAGCATTCTTTCGATGTCGTTTTGTAAACCTTGACGATTACTTGTTTCTTTTATTGTATGGATTCACTGAATCCTTTATTTGCATTTAGATCATGTTCTACATTAATTCCACCTTGTGCTATATGATTTCCGTGATATTCTGAGCCTTGGCTTGGGGTGTTACAAGCCTGGGTTGTCAAGGATTCATGCTGAATGATTGAATTTGCAGACCTTCCTTTGAATGAGTTTTGTGGTTTGAATTTGCCATGTAGAGGATGGCCAGCAGGATATCCAACAATTTGGTAGCATTCCTCTTTAGAATGTCCCTCCCTATTGCATTGTCCACAAAAAATACCTTTCTTGAACACACTTTTCCTTTCAGTGAATTTGGTGGTTTGGAAATTTGGTTTAAACCTGAGATTGGGGTTTTGAGGTTTGTATGAGATGGTGTGGTTTGAGGTGGGATTGTAACTGGACAAAGCTACAGGGACAATGGGTGGTTTGGGCAAAATTCCTTCCCTTTGTTTCTTTTCTTGCCTAATCATACCATATGCCTTGGGGAAAGTGGGTAAGGGTTGTTGCAATAAGAGTTGCCCTATGACATTTGCATAACTTTCATCTAGTCCCATCAAGAACTGTAATAGCCTCTTTCTTTGTTCCCTTTCACCATTGGTTTTGCCATTATCACAAGTACATTTACGACTAGAAGCATAGGGAGCTTCTAAAGCATCCAGTTCATCCCAAAAACCTTTCAGCTTATGATAATAGATTTCCACACTTGTGTTATCTTGTTTGAGATGAGTTAAATCAACAGAGAGTTGATAAATCCTGTGGTTATCTAGTTGGCTATAGTGTTCATTCAGTTCTTTCCATAAAGCATGAGCAGTGTGAATGAAACATAATTGTTTGCAATAGAATCTGAAACAGAATTTAAGATCCAGGAAATTACCATATCATTGGTTCTGTCCCAATGATTTCAGAGGTGAAGTTGCAGCAGGCTCTTTGTACTCCCCATTGACAATTCTTAGTTTGTTTTTGGCACTCAAGGCAATTGACATTGACCTTTTCCATGTGCTGGAATTTTCAGAGCCTGTTAATTTCTTTCCAATTAAGATAAGTCCTGGATGATCATTCTGACGAATGTAGAGAGGATGGTGAATTGATTCCACACTTCCAGTAACCGTTTCTGAATTCACCACTTTCAGTAGACGCTTCAGGCATCTTGATCAATTCTTGAAGTGATTATTGAGAAATTTCGAAAGATTAGGGTTTTGATGAAGAAATTGGGGAAAGATTATTGAGAAGAAATTGGAGAAATCTGAGTGTTAGGGTTTTTATCGGACTAAAAATAATTGCTAATTGTTGTATTGAAAGCCATTAATTTCAATCATTTTGTTGTGAATTGAGATTCGGAGAAGAAAATGATTGATCGGAAACTGTTACTTGATCGGAAGTTATGGCGGTTCCGGCGAGGAGATCGTTTTCTCTGATACCATGATATAAACTGAGATTGAAGAAGATTGGGATAAATGATGTTTGGTAAATTTGTATATTGATCACTTGAATGCAAAAATACATATGAGTGTGTTTATATACATACAAGAGGGAAATAACCGCTCCTAACAGAATCTGACATAACTTTACATTCTTGACCCCTGAAGTATGGACTAATGACATTCTTGCACTTAACTTAACTTGATAGTATTACATCTTATTACACAATGTTAGACAATTGAGCATAAGTGTTTTCTTCCTTGAATTGCATTGATGTTTACTTCCATCTTGTGCATTTGTATCCTTCTTTTTGTCTATATCTTCATATATGATTATGATTTCAAGTGTTTTATGTCATGGTTTGTTTTTCTAATGGTTTATTGTTATAATGTATGCCACTACGACTAGTTTGTTAAGAGCGCCGGTATAAAATAACATTTAGAAGATGTTAATCTTACAAGTTTTCTCTTCTTTGTTGGACATATGATCTAAAGTAAGGGCGACATCTGGCAGACTTACAGATGAGTTTAATGTTCTGGAGGCCGATCTTCGGAATACAGCATCAGTGAACATAAGTGCCACTTATATTGCCTTCTTTGTCAACTTTTTGTATATATAAATGTATATTTTTTTTTTATCTAACTTTAGTAAGATTGGCCATCCAATTACAGTTGAAGGGAAGAAGCTATAAGTTCTCATTAATTTTTTATGTTTAAATATTAGCCAGCATGTTTCGATATACACACCGATCTCTACCACATAGATATTTTAGAGAGATTAAAAATTGATGTCAATAGACAAGAGGCCCGTCAAACTCAATCTTATCGAAAGGATATTTATTTATAGTAATACCTCCAGAGTAAGCCAGACTTTATCTACTCTGCCTAAAGTGAGTTTTGCGACATTAAGTAGCGATAGTGTTTTGCAGGTAGGAAAGTCGACAAGTTACACTAGTGGAAAAGAGGGGAATGAGCATTTTGGTTAGGGGTATACTAAGAAGAAAGCTGCTTCAAAAGGGGACAAAGTTGTAGTAGGAGACGACATTTCTGGGATAGTAGTGGATGTTCCCTATCTTGCACGGCAGCAGCCATTGGTGCGGTCTTCAAAACCTTAGTTTTGGTGTCACGATTATTGATGCTATCGTTGAAGGTTTTAAATTTCTTCTTAAAAAATTAGATGTGGTTGTATTATTAATAGAATCATAGTAGAATTTACTATAGTAGAATTTGGAGTACAACTCTATAGTAGAATTTACGAATTGACAACTATGTTGTATGAGGTATTTTGATCACAAAAAATAATTGTGAGGGTGTGTAGAATTCTGAGAGACTTTTTAGGAGATTATGATGTATACATTATATTGTGATCAGGTACCATAAAGATGTAAGATGTACCAGGTAACCATAAAGATTGTTTTTTGTCATATAGGCCCCGTCTGGTGATTTTCATGACTACCTACATATTATATTACTAGGTGAAACTCGTGTATTACACCGGACTTTTTTATTTTCTAAAAATCTCTACTTTAGAGACAGCCTCCTCGTTTGTGAAGTATTGATAAAGCCCATCTGAAAATATTATCAAGAACCGGTCTCATGGGCCTAGTTTGTGATGATGAAGGTAAGAGTGACAATGTATATATGGAGCGGTTCCCACGTAATCCATCGTGAAAGTTTCTAGTAATGCAATGTTGATTATTCCATTTGGGCTGAAATAAGTAAAGAAACATAAGACTTTAGAATAAAAAATTACATCAAGTGGATTTATTCAAGTTTTTACATGCATAGACTACTATAGTACTACTTTGTAAAGCTTATAATAACCACATATCCTAGAATGTGTATGTTGTATTTCTAGACTTTGTATTATTTCTTCAAGCATCTTGCTAGTGGTTTCATATTTATAATATTAGTTTTGATTGCCGTTCAAAAAAAATACGATACAGGTAAATCTATGACTAAGTGCACCTAGGTGGAAACATTGCAAAAAAAAAAAAAATCACATCAAATAAATGGAAAAACTTCTGTGATTTTGCCTAGTTTATTGCTCCGGGAAGATACAAAAACCTGCGACTTCCGAGCTAACACGAACCTCTCCAATGGCCATAAATAAAGAGGAAAGGTTTGCAATTCAGTTTGAAACTTTAATGAAGTAACTTGTATTATCCTTCTCAAGTTCTTGATTATATTGTTAAAAATAACGGTGGTAAAAAGGTTGGTATGAGTAACATGTAGAATTGGGTTGGCATGTTACCCATAAACACTTCCTGTCCAAAGGTTTTCATTTCCTTGAATAAATGATTTTAGAGCTGTTATGAAAGTGAAGATACACTAAAAAGACTTTGAAACTTTCAATGCATTTCATTAAGCTTATGTTTTTACTAACCCATTAAAGAAAATATAAACTGAATCGACCCACTCATAAGTAAATGTTAGAAAATTAACACATTAATAAAATATAAACCGGATCGACCCACAAAGGGGGATCATGGATATAACTAACATCATTGGTCTTACATAACACAACGCATTTTGGGCGCATTGACTATGGATGAGAGGAGAACTCCACTGTTAAGCGTGCTCGGGTGACAGTAATGTCATACGGGCGACCCTTCTAGGAAGTTTGCCCGAGCAACCAGAAACAAAATCGTGAGCCTTCGGGCAAAGCGGGCAATAATGTGTTGTGGTAAGGCGAGGTGTTACATTAGAGCACCATCAAAACTCTAAGTTGTCTACGTTCTTCCAAGCTGACTTCCACCCACCAGCTTGGCCTTCTATCCTTAATCTTTATCTTCGACTTCAGACGAAGTGTAAATCTTCTGTTCTGATGTAGCTTGAGGAGAACCATCTTCCAATATTTACAATGAAGATGTTCAAGCTTGTTCTGATGTAGCTTGAGGAGAACCATCTTCCAATATTTACAATGAAGATGTTCAAGCTTGGATCAACCCAAGCTGACTCAGACTACTCAGCTCTATAACCAAAGACCTAAGTATTTCTTAAAATTGTTTGTCATCTTCAAATCTAGCTTGTATCGGCTTGACTCCAACAGATTGTCTAAATAGCGAAACCCAATAGCAGTCTTACCTGATCGAAGACTGGACACTGAGCACTGATTACGAAGAATACCTTTATTTTACTTTTACACACTTTGATCCGGGCAATGCATTTGTCTATGATAAAGTACACATGTGAGTAAAGGTGGTTGGTTTAAAGTAAGACAAGTCACATCAACATGACATTATTCTTGTACTTTAAATAATGCATTTAAGTAATCACAATTAATTTCTTAAATGCATCCAACTACATTTGTACGGCGTTGGATTCACTGATGAATCCTTGGCCTATAAATAGAATGTCATTCATTGGCTAAAATTGACTTTTGCAATTTTGGTGAACTTGGTAAAATACTCTCGATCGCAAAAAGGAATACTTCACAACTTTAAGTATTTCGATCTTAGCAGAATATTTACCAAGTATAGATCACTTGTAAATTCATAGATTGTTTGGATATTTACATCTTTGTGTTACCTTGATTCCGCAACAATCTTGTATTTTATTTAACATCAATAAATAAAATACACCTAAAACTTACATTGTGTTCCACCTTTAAGTATTATTGCTTTAATTTGTATTACTTACTTTATGTAATTGTTATTAATTTATTAATACTAGTCCATTTCTAGTATTCATATCTCTAAATAAGTTAGTCTTATTTAGAGATATCATTGTTTGATTTCCATAGACATAAAGGCCTTTACAGAAGTACCATAATTTGGGACTTAACGAATCTATATACACATACATATAGCAGGTTACCCGTGCAATGAGACGGTTCGAATATTTTTCAACAACTTCTCGATTATATTGTTGGCAGCGGCTTTTGATCGTGTCGATCTTTCTAAATACTTTTAAATATTAGTCGCTCATGAGGAGCAAAAGTTAACCATCAAAATAGTGTTAATATTAGTCGTTGATGATAAGAAAAACCCAAAAATATGTGATACAATCAAAACCCCAAATCTAACTATAACCACAATACATCAATACTTCTAAGCTTATCATGAAGTTAAGGAATCTCTCCATAGTTGCATTACAAAATTAATAACATATTATTTATAATAGTGTTACACCCCGTCATTTTAAAGTACTATAATATGGTAAGTGACTACATAAGGTAGTTATCTTATTATTAAAAGCCGAATACTTTAAGTATCGAGATTTATGTTTAATATGTTGTGTGTAAATGACTAAGAATAGAGTGATTAGGAATGTAAAATATAGTGGAAAAATATGACTTAGTGGTGCTATATAAACAATACACGTATCTTTATCTTTATTCTCGATAACAGATCCCAAAACAAAAGTTTTTTTAAAATGGCCGGTCACGGCCCACGTGGAAGCTAGTCCTCTTGTTTCACAAAACTCCCCATAAAAGTATAGTAATATATGTTTCTCAAAAGGTACTCAAATTTATTTTTTCTTCTTTGTCCATCTATCTTTTTTGTTTTTTTAGCGGACTTTTTTTTTTATATAGATGGAGATAGAGATTAAATTGTTATTCTTAAAGAGAAATTTTTTTTATTTTGGAAGCTTCTTCATCTCTATCGATGGAAAAATTAACAAATTGATTTGATGTTTAAGGCATGTCGAGTATATTCTTATGTTATGTTAAGCCATGTCTTTTTAATGCTTCTATATTTTCTTGTTAGGCTACTTTTTAAAGAAGAAAAAAACTAAAGGAAAAGAGTAATTTACTCGCAACTTTAAACATGGGACACGAGAGAAAAATGAAATATTTTTTTACTTAAAAAACAACATTTAAATGTTATAACCAATAATATAATGCTAAGTCACGTTTAAGAGGTGGTCATTTAATCAAAATACAACATGTCATCAAAGTACCCAATAATATAATGCCAAGTCACGGTTAAAAACAATATAACCGTTATAATGTTTGATAAATAAAAAAATATTACTCCCTCCGTCCCATTAAAAGTGTCCACTTTTTAATTTTCAAAGTCTTTCTCTTCCAATCTGACCTTAAATATTTTTATTTATAATGTTATAATACTTGATGAAAGTTATATGAGTTGATAGAGGTTTAGATATGTTTTCATTGAGTATAACTTTCATCAAATATTATATAATACAATAAAAATTATTTATGGTCAAAATACAAAAGAAAGACTTTGACAAAATAAAACTGAACACTTTTAATGGGACGGAGGGAGTAATTGTTTGTCATCAATTTCAAAACTTACGTGATCATCCATCAAAGTTCAACAATGATAGATGAATAAATTAATTGTTTGGTAAATAAAAAGTTTAATTATTTGTCATCAATTTTTGTATACTATAGACCAATCACTTATATGGAATTTACATAACTCAATGACAAGATCGACCATCCACCAAACTTTATATGAAATAAATATGTTAGTGTTTGTCTATTTAAATGTTTTTTTAATTTATTGTTATGTACTCCATTTATTGTGATGTGCTTTTTATTTTAATATGAATAGTATGTTACATTAACAAACTGAGTTTCAATATGTTTGGTTTAAGATAAGACAAAATAAGTTCAGTTGTTAGTTCAGTTTGTTGAAATAGTTTGATGACATATTGCTAAGTTCGGTATGCTTGGCCAAATTGATAATATCATTGGAAATGACCTTAAGTGGGTTTGTGAGATCAAAAACAACTTAGGAGCAATCATATTCAATAAATTCAATCACATTTATTGTGTCAGCTCTAAATGTAGGTCTAATCTTAACTCAAATGTTTCCTGAAGTGGAGGTAATCTTGAATGTTGATGTATATATATTGTCTCAAATTTTAAAACGCTAATAAACAAGTAATATACCTTTACTAACCACTGCCAGTTAACAAAAAATAATAATGAAAAAGACTTTATCTGTTCAAATCGTCCTAAGATGTTGTAGCACGAGTATTTATAAATTCTCTTTCAATCTTCTCAGCAGCAAAATTTAATAAATCGTCCAGGTGGAGCGAGACCGAAGTTTTGGTGAAACGTCCCAAATTTTTTATTATTATTATTTAAACACTTTTAATAACATAAACATAGTATTTTTATGATAATATACGTATACGACAGGTCCCGACACTTATATATACATGAAACGGCCAACCGACCATAACAACATTTATTCAACAACAACTTATATGTTATACTCTAAACCTGATATAGACTTCAAAACCACAACCATTAGAAAGTAGACTTATTCCCCTTTCCGTGGATAGCTCATTTGTCAAAAACGGAGTTACCGTTTGAAAGTTATGACCAATTTAAACTCAAATGGAAAACTAGCAAACAGCTCCAACGAGCTGTTTTGTGACATATTGACTCACTTAAACACATCCATATTCCGCAAATCTTATGTCATTTAAAAAAGATATAACCGTACTTTAAAATTCTGTTTTTGGTTTCAGCTAAAACATTATACACAAAAAGTTACCGTCCTTTAAAAACTACTTTTGTGGCTGCTGAAAAGCCGGCAACTACTGTTGCTATTAAAAATTTAGCACCAACTAGCTGTTTTGCGACCCACTTTAAACCACTTTTTCTTGGGGAAACCTAGACATATTCTATACCGTTTTGAAGCTCTTAAAGCCTACTTTCCAACCGAATAGGCCATTGATTCTAGAACTGAACTTTTACAGGATTATAGGCCTTCAAAGTAGGCCCGAAAGTCATTTTTCAACGTTTATTCCCAAAATGGACAACGACTCTCAGTTTGACTAAAAATCAACTTTAATTTACCAAAACACCCAGAATTAAGTAAAGTAATATATGTGACATGATTGATCCTTTCGTTCCAGAATTCGGGCTTAAACAGACAAAACGGGTCAAGGGTGCTATTATAGACATAATATGACTTTGTCTAACCAAATTTACATCAAACGACCACTATTTAATTCATAAAAGTGCAGATCTCTTTTCTACTATATTTGAAACATATCCAACTCAAAATTTCCCTTATAATCCATAAAACGGCTTGCTGGGTCATTTACCCAATTAATGTACAAAACGAGTAAAAGACGATATTGACACACAATGTACCACATAGCTATATCAACCATACTTTACATATCCTTTTTGCAGAAATAATACAACAACTTAAGCCACATAATGGGTACAAAAACATGGTCGTAAGTCGTAACCCAACCATTTTCAACAAACCACAAAATGACTCAATGGCGCATAACTAGTTAATCTTTTCTTTTATGGGCGATTTACTTCAAGTGATGCATCAACTCAGTAATTTAAAGAAACTTACAGTATATATACAATCCAAATAAATCCACACTAAGCTTCCTTGCCTTCTTTTCCTTGTTCTTTCTTAACACTCGATCAACTTGCACGTGCCTATTAAAATAAAACTAGGAGGGAATAAGCACAAAGCTTAGTGAACAATATAAGCGTTAAACAAGTAACTTAACAACATCTTATCAATGAACATCTTATCAATGGCAAACATAGGGATTTACAACTCTTATCTTGCAACGGATGCATATGCAACAACTAACAACTTAGCACATAACAACTGGAATCTAGCAATAAAGCTAGAATATCCTATGATGCAAACAACTATTACGGTTAGTCACAACACATGTAACATAACTATCATATGACTATATGACACCTCGGGGTCATATATTCTCAACTTAACTGTCCGATGATTATATGACGCCTCGGGGTTATATAGTCATCCAACAGGTCTAATCCCCATATTACTCGCCTTTTACAACCAATAGCAATAATCACCAAAACTGCTTCCAACTTGTTACCTATACATTTTAGCATATACAATCATCAATATAAACATATTTATAACTTCAATTAATTAGTTTAACTTATCTAACTCAACAAGACTAGTTTGACTTTTAAAGTCAAATGGTCACATGATACTACTAATTTTATATAATTCATTCTAGCAATTTATTAACTAAAAATCCACTTCAATCACGATTAATACTAGGTAGTAACTCCCTTGAACTAATAAAATCATTAATAACCTTTTTTTTTTAATCAACCCCCACTTTTTACATAATCATGCTTATGTTCATGATGAGCGTCCATTTTGTGATTATTTCCCCTACCAATTGGCCACATTTCAATGTCTAAATGAGTTTTCAAATGTGAAATTTTGGTACTTAATGAGATTCAATATTAACGCAGGTTCACGGAAGATGCGAACGAGGGTAAATGACATCTATCAACTCAACTTATAGGCCAATGGACTTTACAAGACACAAGAAGGCGAAACGGAAGTCAAACAAAGAATATCTGCAGCTGCATGAGCAACCAGCGCCGCTGGTGCTAAACAGTAGCCTCCCAGCGCCGCTAGGAGGCCCTCGACCAGAACCGACTTTGTGCCTTATAAATAGAAGAATAAACCCTTAGACTCAGGAGAGAGCAGTTTTACAGCCCCGAGACGTAACACATAAACCCTAGGTCGAATTTGGCAGCCATCTAACATGATTTGGAGCTACAAACTGTTGGTGCATTTTATGTTGAGATTTTATTAACCAAAATGATGTTTATTCCATGAATAAACATAGTTCATTAATCTAGGGTTAGGTTTTAAAACCTTTTAAGTGTAGGGTTTAAATCGTAAATAATTAAAAACGTTTAATTATTTAATTACAAATTAATTTTATCTAAAACATAATCAATGAACAAGTAATTAGCCTAGTTAATTAACCTAGTTAATTACTAGAGCATAAGCATGTAATAAAACAATTAAAAACAATTTAATTCCCTAGCCAAGATCTATCGCGCATGCATATAGTAACTAAACAAATAAATAAATGGAAGAACTACTAACCTCTTAGACGACCTCCCGAAGACGTTATTCTTGAGCAAGAATAACGTGACCTACTTGCCACAAAAAAGGACCCGAAGTCGCGCCCCTCAAAAGACTCGTACACGCGAACGAATCTTCGGCACTTAATCAAGTGCTAGCTATAACTTTATGTTATAACAAAAACCCGCCGGAAAAATAACTAGTCGCGATGCTCTCCATCCTTGATGAGGGTGTCGAACTTCACAAAGAAAAGAAAAGGGAGAAAGAGATTTTTAGGTGCAAGGATTAAAGAAGGAATAAGGGTTCTTTATATAGGCATAGAAAACCCTAAGAATTCCTTCTTTGAATCAATGTGGGACAATGATTACTTTCACAAAGTTTCCTTTTCCTCCCCTCCCTCTCCTTGCTCGCGGCCGACCTACGTGGGACCCCCATGACGTCTGATCCCAGTTTCGACCCGATTCGCGATTCCGACCCGCGGATCATTTCCAAATCTATTTTTGGAAACTTTTAGTTATTTTCATTTCTAGTGAATTCCTTGTTATTTATAAAGTTCAATTAAGCCCTCCTCGTTCTATGTGTGCGACCCTAATGGTTCATAGATATGCGGCCGTATAAGTATATTGAAATATTCTCATAATTACAACACTCCCACTTGAGGATATTTCCAAATATACGTCAAGTATACTGACACCGAACGTTCGTCTAGCAACACGACGATGCCCCCAGATATGTATGAATATTTTTTTTCATGGCTGAAAACCAACACCGCCTATAGATGTTGTACATTAAACTCTTTTAATGTTTTGGATGATGTCTGAATGTCCCGATATGTTTTCGATATCACACCAAACCGAGAGACCCGGATAGTAACGCATACTCTCGTAGTTTGGCATATTTTCTCGATCTATGGATTTGAAGTAGTCTTAAACCGTTAATGCATTTTGGGGATACCTACTATGCATTCGGGGTGTGGCCACACTCTTCCAACCAGTTCATTTCCTCGAGTGGGCGCGTGATATCTTCCTAGCCCTTTAGTGAACATTCTCCTATCTTGCACGCATACGTCCCTTCCATATTTCACTTCATACCCAAAACAGCCCATACTACTGTCGGTTAAGTTCCAGGTTCATTACTGAATCAAAGCATGAGACTACGTACTCCAGGACACGCCTATGCGCCTCAAGTCTAAGGATACTCAGACATTTCCACTTCTCAGAACTATCTATGCCACTGACCCAAGCGACGTTCTGAGGAATGGGTCTAATCCCAATACTCAAATCTCTCTTTTGAGTACTTGTGAAATGATTTGTATCTCTTCATGCAACCGACCGAAGTCATCATCGTTCACAATTACCTTTGTTCATTTTCTACTCCCGTAGATAATAATCGGCAATGGGCTAAATTTAGAATCATTTTACAATGACTCATGTATGGGGTTAAACATGAAAATATAGAACTCAAGAATAATTTTAAAACATAAATTTCCATTCTTATTAATATTTCAAAATATCTCTTACAAGTTCCAAATATCCAAACATTCAAATAGAAAATATACTATTAGCTTGACTAAGGCCCATGCCTCTAAACAAATTATCTATCTTAGCAAGAGGCAATGCCTTAGTAAAAGGATCAGCTAAATTATCATCTATGTGAACCTTGAGAACCTTGACATGTCCACTACTTATGATCTCACGGATATAGTGGTACATCCTATCGATGTGTCTCAAGCCCTTCTGTGATCTTGGTTCTCTAGCTAGTGTGATTGCTGCCGAATTATCACAAAAGATAGGCACAGGTTGAACTATGCTTGGCATCACACCTAGATCACTAATGAACTTCTTAATCCACATGGCTTCTTGTCCCGCTTCCGCTACCGCTATATACTCTGATTCAGCAGTTGATAATGCAACGACACTCTGCTTGGAGCTTTTCCAATCGAAGGCTCCTCCGTTTAAAACGAACACATAGCAAGATTGTGACCGAGAGTCATCTCTATCACTTTGAAAACTAGCATCCGTGTAACATTTCAAATTCAGCTCTTCTTCTATATCTCCTCCATATATCAAGAACGCCTCTTTAGTCCTTCGTAAGTACTTGAGTATGTTCTTGACAGTATTCCAATGACTTTCACCGGGATTTTGTTGAAATCTACTCGTCATGCCTAAAGCATACGACACGCCCGGGCGCGTACAAAGCATGGCATACATGATGGACCCTACGGCTGATGCATAAGGTACATCCTTCATCTTTTCGATGTCCTTGGGGCGAGTTGGACCTTGAGTTTTGCTCAAGATTGTCCCGGCTGCCATTTGCACAAGTCCTTTCTTAGAATTCTCCATAGAGGACCTTTTAAGGATCTTATCAATGTACGCACTCTGACTTAATCCAATCAATCTTCTAGATCTATCCCTATGGATTTTAATCCCAAGGATATATGCAGCTTCTCCCAAGTCCTTCATCGAAAAGCACTTTCCTAGCCAAGTTTTGACACTTTGCAAAGTAGGAATGTCATTTCCGAATAGTAGTATGTCATCGACATACAAGACAAGGAATATGTTTATTCTCCCACTTACTCTCATATACACACATGGCTCATCCACATTTTGAGTAAAACCAAACTCCTTGATCTTTTCATCAAAACGCAAATTCCACGTCCTAGATGCTTGCTTCAATCCATAGATGGATCTCCGAAGCTTACATACTTTATCGGGAAACTCGGTATTGACATAACCCTCGGGTTGTGTCATGTAAACGTCCTCACTAAGGTGGCCGTTTAAGAATGTCGTCTTGACATCCATTTGCCATATCTCATAGTCATAATGAGCAGCTATGGCAATGAGTATCCTAATAGCCTTAAGACTTGCTACCGGCGAGAAGGTTTCATCATAATCAACCTCGTGGGTTTGAGTGTAACCTTTTGCCACTAGTCGAGCCTTAAAAGTATGTACTTTTCCATCCATGTCGCTTTTCTTCTTCGGGTGGTGGATCAACCAAGGACCAAACCTCGTTATCCTTCATGGATTGCATCTCAGCATTCATGGCTTTATGCCATTTCTTGGACTCCGATCCCGATATCGCCTCATCATAGGTAGTAGGCTCATATTGATCTACTTCCTTGCTTTGAGTGATAAGATATCCATATCTATCGGGATCAAAACGAGTCCTCTCAGAGCGACGAACGCTTTGTGTATTTTGTGATACCTTTGCTTTCGCAAGCTTAGGTTCACTAAGTGGTTTACTAGTTCCAACGGGAGGTGCCTCTTGTGTTTCTTGAATTTCTTCAAGATCCACATTACTCCCACTGATTTCTTGATCCAAAAACTTCTTCTCTAGGAAGGCGTCGTTTCGACCTACAAATATTTTGTTGTCGTGTGGATCAAAGAAATAGTATCCGGAAGGAGAATCCTTCAGATACCCAACAAAAATGCACTTGACGGCTCTAGGATCGAGTTTGCTTACGGTATCTCTTTTAACGAAAACCGGGCATCCCCAAATCCTTAGATGGTGAAGATCTGGTTTCTTACATGCCACAACTCGTATGGCGTTTTGTCAACTTTCTTTGTTGGAACCATATTGAGAATACATGCTGCACTTTCTAGCGCATAGCCCCAAAAGGAAGCATGTAGAGTTGTGCGATTCATCATAGATCGAACCATGTCTAGCAAGGTTCGATTTCTCCTTTCAGATACTCCATTATGTTGCGGAGTATATGGAGGAGTGAATTAAGATGCAATTCCCCATTCATTTAGATGAACCATGAACTCTTGGCTCATATATTCGCCACCTCGATCAGATCTTAGTGTCTTAATAGTCTTGCCAAGTTGATTCTCTACTTCATTTTGAAAAGCTTTGAAAATCTCAAAAGCTTCATGCTTATGTTTCATAAGATAAACATAGCCGTATCTACTGAAGTTATCAGTAAATGTAATGAAGTAGGTCTGACCATCTCTAGTCGGTGTTCTAAAAGGCCCACACACATCAGTGTGTGTGATACCTAGTAAATCAGCAGCTCTTTCAGGATTACCCTTGAAAGGACTCTTAGCCATCTTTCCACACAAGCAAGATTCACAAACATCAAAGGAATTGCTTCCTAAAGATGGCAAAACTCCATCTGATTGGAGTTTATTAATGCGATCCTTGCTTATATGGCCAAGATGACAATGCCAGGGATACATGTCAGAATGATCAACGTTGTTCCTTTCCTCACATACGTATACCGGATTGTTAGAGGTAAAAGCTAGAATATCGATTTCATATATGCCATTATTCGGTATTGCTTCGAAGTAGAAGACATTATCCTTGTAAGCTTCAATACCTCTGTCCGAGAAACCATAGGTATACCCAGATTCCTTCAGACGAGCAAACGAAATAATGTTCCTAGTTAAACCAGGAGCATAACAACAATTGTCCAAGATCAATATTCGACCTCCCACAGCCAAGACTCCGACATGCTCGCCGTTACCGACATGCAAGTCTAAATCTCTGGTCCTCAGTTTCTTACTCTTTCTCAGACCTTTTGCCGAATTGCAAATGTGTGTTCCACACCCAATGTCTAGCATCCACGAGTCCGAGACGCAAGAGTACAATCCGATTACATATACATTCGATCGAGTCAGCTCTTCAACCCGAGAATGTTTCTGACAGCCTTTATTCCATTTTCCCATTCGACAACAAACAAGACAAATGGAATGAGCTATTTGGCCAGCCTTTCTTTTTGAAGATGATACTACTTCCAAGTTGTCTTTCTTGGTTTCCTCATTTTCAACTTTGATTAGCTTATCCATTTCACTTCGATTAAGGTTAGCAATACGTTTTTCCTCGTCAAACCTTCTAAGAGCTCCAAGGAACCCTCTAAAGGTACACTCCGAGTGTTTAAACCTCTTGACGATATCTTCACAAGATCCATCAAAAGAAGAGATCAAAAGATCCTTTATGAGGTAGTCGGGAATATCGTATCCAAGTTCGTGCAACCTCTCGAATCTCTCCTTCATGGAAAGACAATGAGGGACCGCCGACGAACCCCTTTTCATCGTGGCCAAAATGCCCTTGCACAACGAGCTAACTTCGTCGTGCGGTGAAGTGACGGATTCATCGATTTCAGTTATAGAAGCAATTAATAATTCTAGCAGAAAGTCATCCATCTACAGGACAATAACTAAGGTTCAATGTTTGGATATCTAAGGTTTAACTTATATAACTACCTAAGGAATTTATTAGACGAATTAATAATCCTATATATATTTTAGTTAAACAATAAGAACCAAATTGAGTCCACATCACGTGTATCCGGCAACCGTCCGGACGACCACATGTTTGTTTATCAATAAGGCCGATTCACATAACCGATCGCACATTGCGACTCTTAATGAGACTTGATCACTCCTTGATCCAACGGCATGTTTAAGTCTCATCCTTGCCGACTAGTACCTAGGCAACCGTCCAGAGCAAGCTAGCAAAATCGCTTATAAGCTGGCGTGTGGCTGTCCATGTCCGGTAACTGGGATGGGCGGACATGAAGGACCACCCCGTATCTACACTATGGCTTAGGCAACCGTCCAGGGCAACAGGAGTGTAGACGGTCAGGTGCTTCTCATAGGATGGCAGGGATTTCTTTTATATTAGGTAGATTTTATTTATCTAAAACAAACTTACATCAAAAAAGTTTGTATGACAATTTACTTTGCATGCATTCAAAACGAATTGTTGCACCATTTAGTTAAAACACCATTTTAACATTTTTTACTAGTTTTACAAAAATTTAATATGCATGTCATTAACTACTTAATGTGTTCTATATTGTAAAACTAAGGCATCATTTCCTACACTACTAGCACTACATGCACTAGCCATGCATGCATGTACATGGCTAGACATATAACCCGATATATACTAATATATGGGTTAATCGGTCATGCTCAAAAATATATAATTTAACAATTACATATTTAATTGAGCGCTTTAGCTACTATACCATAACGCGATTTGGCTCTGATACCACTGTTGGGATTTTATTAACCAAAATGATGTTTATTCCATGAATAAACATAGTTCATTAATCTAGGGTTAGGTTTTAAAACCTTTTAAGTGTAGGGTTTAAATCGTAAATAATTAAAAATGTTTAATTATTTAATTACAAATCAATTTTATCTAAAACATAATTAATGAACAAGTAATTAACCTAGTTAATTACTAGAGCAGAAACATGTAATAAAACAATTAAAACAATTTAATTCCCTAGCCAAGTTCTATCGCGCATGCATATAGTAACTAAACAAATAAATAAATGGAAGAACTACTTGTTGAGATTTTAACTATACAAATCTTTGTATCTAAAATGGATGTTCACAATTTGAAAGGACTTCAAATTAGTTTATTCAAAACTTAGAGTTTATAGTGTAAATAATTAAAAATCAATTTAATTAATTATAGTCGAACTCAACTTCCCTTGAAAAGAGATGTAGAATTCGAAACCCTAATATAATAAATAAATAAATAAATAAATAAATAAATAAATAAATAAATAAATAAATAAATAAATAAATAAATAAATAAATAAATAAATAAATAAATAAATAAATAAATAAATAAATAAATAAATAAATAAATAAATAAATAAATAAATAAATAAATAAATAAATAAATAAATAAATAAATAAATAAATTCAAATAATATAAAAAAAATAAAATAAATAAATAAATAAATAAATAAATAAATAAATAAATAAATAAAAAAATAATAAAATAATAAGAAAAAAATAATTAATAATGCATAATCAATATAACCAACTAATAAATAAATAAATAAACAAAGAAAGAAACCTAACCTCTTTGTAGAAACCCGGAGACGAGAACTCCGTCACGTACTAGAGCCCAAGTGTAGGAACTCCTCTAAAGACTCGTACACACGAACGGATCTTCGACACTTAGCTAAGTGCTAGCTATAACTTCAAGTTATAACAAAATAAACCCACCGTATTTAAAAATAACTAGAATGGCTTAGTCAAAATCCCTAACTAAAATAGTTAGGGAATTTCGACCCTAGCCTCAAAGAGAGAAAGAGAGAATTGAATTGAAAAAGGGTTTTAGGTCTCTATTTATAAGAATAGAAAACCCTTAGGTTTCCTTATCCCAATCAATGTGGGACAAGGAAACAACCCTTTTTCCTTTTCTCCTTTGTTCGTGCGTGGCCGACCCCATGGGGTATACGGGTCAATCTTGTTTGGCCCATGGTCAAATGGATTGGCCCATGGTGCTAAGGTGCCCGATCCGATTTCGACCCGATTCGACCCGCTAGTCATTTCCAAATCTATTTTTGGAAACTTTCTAAAACTACTTTTAGAAACTTCTAGTTATTATCTTTTACAATGAATATTTGTTATAAATGTGGGACAAGGATTACTTTCACAAAGTTTCCTTTTCCTCCCCTCCCTCTCCTTGCTCGCGGCCGACCTACGTGTTGTCGACCCATGGGTTGACTCATGGTGCTTGACGTCCGATCCCGGTTTCGACCCGATTCGTGATTCCGACCCGCGGATCATTTCCAAATCTATTTTTGGAAACTTTTAGTTATTTTCATTTCTAGTGAATTCCTTGTTATTTATAAAGTTCAATTAAGGCGTCCTCGTTCTATGTGTGCGACCCTAATGGTTCATAGATATGCGGCCGTATAAGTATAATGAAATATTCTCATAATTACAACAGTTTATGTGCACCTATTATTGTCTGCTGCAATGCAATTCAGGAGATGGGCTATATGATAATCACGTGTACTACAAAGCTCTATGAGATGATGTCTATAAGATGATGCTATAAGAGCCTGATATATATGTGGCATTAGTTGTAGGAGATGATATCTATACTACATTAATCTCAATGAGATAATATTGTAGTATACGACCTTGAATCCCAAGCCCAACCCATATATGTATGTGTCGGTGATATATAAGTGATATAGGTCTAGGGTTTCAGTTTAATGGTTATAGTCTAGACAGAAAACTATCCACGAATAGGGGTAGAGATCTATGCCCCGTGTCCACCATGTAATTCATTATCAAGAGTCGTCTTTTTTATTGTAATCCGTAATCATTGAGATGTATTGTAAACGGATTTATTCTTGTAATCATTCGACTAATGATAAAGGAATTCTTTTTGTTTATCTCCTGTTCTTATCATATATTCATATGTATATGTGTGATTATATTAAAATCCTCAAGAACAGATTCAGGTATCGTACAGATCTCGATGTTCAAGGGTCAACGGGACCTAACACAAACACCTCTTGATCTTCATCTTCAACCTAGGTCTTTCAATCTTATTTACTTTTATTGTTGGTAACCAATGTCTTTAATCTTTTCAGACTTTGTTATTCCTTTAATAATGTCTGGCTAGTAGGGTGAATACTTGTTTGGATTGATGTGATCATGTAGACTTTTATTTATCTTATTTTATTGTTAGATCTGTTGGATTGTGTTTACTGTTTATCGTAGATCCATGGTTATTGAGTTCTTCATATTGTTCTTGGTTATATATCTTGATATATTAGTTTAAGTTTGATGATCGGTCTATAATCATTCACGAGGACTAATATTATTAGGATGGAAAACACTAATTGGTCTATAACTATTTGTAAAAAGTGATTCAGTTCTAACGGACGGATCCAGAACCAAAACAATTAGGATTAATTGAACATGATGCTTAACAATGTCAGACGCGATCTAGTGACATGGAAACGTGCATTATGACCACCGGAGATAATTAATACACAGTGACTGGCTTAAGATTTGAGTATAGTTAAAGGTAAATCATAAACACGGGCTTGTACATTAATGCTTAGCAGTGAATCTAGCGAGAAGCTGTCTATAGGATAGGTGTGAGTCTAGCGACAGCCCTACTACTTAGTTTTGGTGAAGCTAGCGAGAATCTGAACCGTGAAATAAGTTTTCCAACAGACTAGCATAAGATAGGATAATAATTGTCATATTACATGTGATCCGATATGCCAAACAAGTATTTGTTTTAAATAGTTGTTATTGCTTTTCATTTCTTAGTTTCTAGACTAAAAGAGGCTTCTCGCTAGACCAAGCGGTTGCGACCTTCCTTTTACTTTATTGTTTTTAGTAGTTTAAATAGGAAATCGTGACAATCCACAACCGCTAGAATTACACATATTATTAGACAAGGTTTTGTAAGCGTCCTTGCGAACGATCCTGTACTTATCACTAGCTATACTACACGCGACCAGGTTCTCTGCTCGTTAGTGTTTTTAGTTTGAGGTAATTACTTGTACAACTTTTATAAATTTAAAACCAGTATTATTTTTCATTATAAAAAATCATTTTTGTTTTTTCTTAAATAAAACGCACATCAGCTCATACAATCATTTCCTTATAAAATTTCTTCCTATAATTTAATAATAATTGATTCCTAGATGTTTAATAACATCATAGGGATAAAACTCATATTCTAATTCATCTGATCTCATCACCCCAAACTAAAATTAACATTATCTCTTTTTTTCTAAGCTATTATATCAAGGGCACATACTTTACCATAGGTTTAGGATGAATATAATTGCTTGGAATCAATCTCTAGATAATCAATTTGATTAATCTAGCCTTGTTTTCTTCTTCCCTCTCTTTCCTGTACGTCTTCTCTTTCTAGAAGTTCACAGGAGAGGTTAAAACTCGGAATTGGTATCGGTCAGGAGGGGGGGGGGAGACATGATTTTTTAAAAATCGGATCGGTAAATAGTGTGTTTTTTATGTATAAAATAATAGTTTTTGAAATTATATGTAAGAAAAAATTAAAAATATATATAAAACTTCAAACTTAAACATAACATGATTTTTCAACTTAAACATAATTGTCTAGAAACAATAACATAATTAATAAAAGCTTTAAAAAAAAGAAAAAAAAAGAAAGTTTGACTTTGGTTGACCCGATCCGATACAACCGAGTCTTGACCGATACAGCCGATTCTTGACCGATACAGCCGAGTCTTGACCAAGTTGACCCGAGTCTGGAACCCTAACCGATTTTCAGACCGAGTATGGCAAACTCGTATCGTCAATCGGCCGATACACGATCCGACTCGGCTGTATCGGCCGAGATTCACAACACTGCCAGGAGGTTTTTGTAATAGATACGGATATATATGTGTGTATATAGATATTTATACATTAATAAGCCGGTTTTTATCTAATTAGTCTTGTATTTACACCCCTAGTTTTTCTAATCTCAAATTTGTTTTGTTGAGCAAGATTAAGGTTTCAAGAACCTTTGACTTTGTACAAGTTTAGGTGTTGAATCGTACCATCACAATTAATGTCTTCTTGTTTTTGCCTCAAAATAGAGATACAATACCCTTTAGATAAACGGCTAATGTGTGGGAAAGAGTCTCTCAATTAATGCTTCTCTATTTTCATGGCTACTTGCACACTTGTGATCACCAACTATCTCATAAAACGTTTATTACAAAACACCTGCACACATGTGATCACAAACTATCCATGAAACATTCATTACAAAACACTTTTATACATGTGATTACCAACTATCTCATGAAACATTCATTACAAAACACTTATACATGTGATCACAACTATCTCATGAAACATTCATTACAAAACACTTTATACATGTGATCACAACTATCTCATGAAACATTCATTACAAAACACTTTTATACACTTGTGATCACCAACTATCTCATAAAACGTTTATTACAAAACACCTGCACACATGTGATCACAAACTATCCATGAAACATTCATTACAAAACACTTGTTATACATGTGATCACCAACTATCTCATGACACATTCATTAGAAAACACTTATACATGTGATCACAACTATCTCATGAAACATTCATTACAAAACACTTTTACACTTGTGATCACCAACTATCTCATAAAACGTTTATTACAAAACACTTGCACACATGTGATCACAAACTATTCCATGAAACATTCATTACAAAACACTTGTATACATGTGATCACCAACTATCTTCATGTAACATTCATTACAAAACACTTGCATACATGTGATCACAAACTATCCATGAAACATTCATTACAAAACACTTGTTATACATGTGATCACCAACTATCTCATGAAACATTCATTACAAAACACTTGCATACATGTGATCACAAACTATCCATGAAACATTCATTACAAAACACTTGTTATACATGTGATCACCAACTATCTCATGAAACATTCATTACAAAACACTTATACATGTGATCACAACTATCTCATGAAACATTCATTACAAAACACTTTATACATGTGATCACCAACTATCTCATGAAACATTCATTACAAAACACTTATACATGTGATCACAACTATCTCATGAAACATTCATTACAAAACACTTTTATACATGTGATCACCAACTATCTCATGAAACATTCATTACAAAACACCTACACATGTGATCACAAACTATCCATGAAACATTCATTACAAAACACTTTTATACATGTGATTACCAACTATCCCATGACACATTCATTAGAAAACAATTGTATACATGGATCACCATTCATTACTCCTATAGAACAATTAGTTACTTTTAATTAAATAAAAAAAATGAAAACCTACCAACCTTTATGAAAATCAGCCGCAATTCACGCAATTTACCCATAATCAAATTAACTTTGAATTGGAAAAGTTACTCCACAACAAGAAATAAAACTACCAACCGCAAAAAAGTTTATGCGACAAATCATATTGACAAATTGAATTGATGGGTTTTCTTCAATCAATAGATAAAACTACCACCCATAATCATATTGATTATTGATTTCCAGATCTTGAATTTTTCGGATTTTATTGGGTTTTCTTGTTTATCATATCTGGCCTTGTAGTCTTTCTTAGATCCTGTTTTACACTCACTGATCTCGTGAAGGTTACATAATTCTGCAAACCGCCCGGCCACCCCTTTAGTTGCTACAAACCGCCGACGACCCCCCCTTAAATCCAAGAAGTAATCAAAGAGATGGTAAAGGGACTTTTCTCGTTTAGAGAAATATTGTGTAAGAAAAGAGAGAATAGTACAAGAAAGAAAGAGAAATAGAATACTCCTATTAAAAATGAAAGAAAAGAGAATTTATAGGACATAGACGGTCCATCTTTTTGCAATTATAACCTTAAATAATTTGTTTAGGCTTAATTCAAAAAAATTGACCGCATACATGATTGACTTGGATGGAATAATTGTATTTTTATAATTAGGTGATTTAATAAAATGATCTAGCATTTTTATAACCAATATATATGTATATACAACATACAACAACAAAATGATACGACATACTTCTATAATTATATTGCTTTTAAATTATCAATAAAATTGATCATCGTAATAATTTATGTATGTATACTTTTTCATAAGTAACAAATATTGTTTGATATCATATTTTCAATTTCATAAGTAATGAAGGAAATATAAACATCTCTAAGCACATAATATAACATGTTTGGATAACATTCAATTATTACGTTTTGCTTGTATAACACCATTAACCCAAGCTACATGAATCACAATTTATGTGCGCCATTGAAACTCTATACTAACTTCATGTAGAAATCGATCAGCAATAACTTGTTTGAATTTTAAAGAAGACTATAATTGAGAAAATGATGTATCATTTGTTAAATTGTTAAAAAAATTATAAATTAATGCAATAACATCTAATCCTTATGTTTAAAAATTGAACACGTTTTCACATATTATGAACATCTTGATTAATATTGACAGCTTTGTTTGATTAGAAAGTCAAAGCCGAAGTTAATTAAAAACACTTATACTAAGGAAGATCACGATTAAAAAAATATATATTTGTTTGTGTTACATATTTACACATTGAATTGGATTGGATCGGTAGTTAAGCAATTTAGACATCTAGTAACCATAAGCCCAAATTAGAGTATAACGATCCATCGAATAGTAGGAGTGCAGGACTAATTTGACTAATAACACTACAAACATTTGTTCTGCATTAATAGACCAATCCAAATCTTTAATGCACATTAACTTTAATATAAAAGCATAATTACACATGTGGTCTCTTCGTAGTGAACTATACATAAATTTTGGCAAAATTAAAGCATTAAAGTATTTTCAAACATCCTTTTTTTTTTAACATTCAAGTAGATTTTTATTGAGATAAAAACTAGCGAGTTGCTAGGAGATACAAGAGAGTATAGATGCAATACAGAGATAATAGAGCAAACGACGGATAAAAAGAAAAAGAGGCTAAAAATTAAAGGTACTCCATTTTTCCCATTCGACATTGAGTTTTTCGGTTCTGTTTGATAGCCACAAAAAGCTTGTCGACTTGATTTCTTTAGCTGCAAACCGAGTTGAGGGCTGTTTGTTTGAGAAGATGCAGTCATTACGACACTTCCATATTATCCAAACGTATGCAAGTATTACTAGATTGATGAGGCTTCTCTTTGTTGGATCAAGCATACGGTGGTTGTGGAAATCAAACAGATCTTTAAAGTTGCTGGGATTAATTGGAGGAAGATTGCACCAGGTGACTACATAATGCCATAGCGAAGCTGCAAAGGGACAGTGTAGGAAGAGATGCTCAGCGTTCTCATTGGTTTGATTACACATACAGCAAATGGTGGAGGCAGTCACGATGTTCCTTTTGTTAAGTTGATCGATTGTTGGGATTCTGTTCATCTCTAAACGCCAGCCAAGGATGTTTGCTTTCAATGGAGCAAGCTTGTTCCATGGGAAAGGCCACTGGTTTGGGCCATGCGTGGTAGACAGCAAGAGAGACTTCATTGATTTGACAGTGAAAGCACCAGAGGTATCTTTTGTCCATGTCCAATTGTCGTTGTCATTGTTGAGGTTGACCCGTGCTATTTGAGAGACCATGTCATGAAATTGGCGGAGTTCTTGTTGGCTTGAGGGAGGTCTGATCCAGTCCCACTCCCATTGAGAGAATTGTCCACCGCCGGTACATCGATCCTTTATATGACAGCTTTTTGATTTCTCAAGTCTGAATAGATCCGGGTAAATTTCACAGAAAGGCTTTGAACCATTCCAGATATCGATCCAAAAGCGAATAGATTCTCCATTTCCAACTCGTCCTGCAAAACAGTTCTCCAAGGCAATATTGTAGTGGTGGAGCTGGTTATTAAGATTAGAAATCGTTTTCCAAGCCCCAGCCACGCTGGAACAAAAAGGTAAAGGTGAGCGGCTCCTGCCCGAAAGGTGGATGGATTTTATAACCAGACCCCAAAGAGAATGAGGTTCTTTATGAAGTCTCCACCACCACTTCGACAAAAGAGCAAGATTTTTAGATTGTAAACAACCCAGCCCAAGCCCGCCCGAAGATACAGGAGCAATGATTTTATCCTACTAATACTACCATGACTACTAATTACTCAGTTTGAAGTTTGAACATGGGTACTACAACAATTGTTATAAATCAAAAAACAAAATGAAACTGTAATAGGTTTTTATATAATATGCACAAAATGCATAAGATTTATGATATAGATGTATATTTTATTGTTTTTTAATTATTTAATGAATTTGATCCTCATAACAAATCCTGTAGTTCAAATTTACACGTTTACACATATTTTAAACCAATTATAGACTTGGGCCTCAAATTATCTTTGGCAACGGTCCATAATCCAAACAAATTGACTGTTTATAAAAAGTTAATCTTCAAACAACAACATATTGATATTTTGATTATTTGATATTGTGATATGTGAAAACATTCTATTATATACTCTTAAAATTGGCATTCAAATTTAATATCTTCAAATAACCTTTTTTTCATGTTGTGCAAGCTAGCAACAAAAATCTACTTTTGCTCTTTGAGTCCAGCCAAATATCAAGTTGGGATATGGAACCTTAGACCCTCTTCGGTGCTGCAATCTTCAACAACTATTAAAACCTTTCAGCCATTCAACAAAGCTGCACAAATGCACACACATGCTTCATGTAAACTCAATTTTTCAGGTAATGACATTAGCTCCAGAATGAAAAAGCCAACTTAGTTAAACTATAACCATTCATATTAGCATTAATAAAACACATTCGAATAATCAAATCCTAAACAACCCTTTATAACACTCAACTTCTAAACCTTAAGTGCATTATCAAGTTTCTTTAATCACTCGAGTTAAGCGCCTGTCCAAATCGTTAAGTAACTAATACTTCTGTAAAGTACCAAATTTTGTAAAGTTCGTGTAGCAACCATATTTCAAGCTTATTCTTTGCCTAATCACCCAAAATTCATATCATATTAGCAAATGCATTATCTTTTTTTTCGACATAGAATAAAAGTTATTAATGCCACAGAAAATAACAATAATATGAAATAATTGGTTGCTTAATTCAAAAAGATTTTCAATAAAGTGCACATCCAAATAGTCCCTAAAATCCATACAAAATTTATTAATTTTAACAAAAACTATTAGGATTATAATAAAGCGCACATTCAGTTCAATTACCCGGCCACTTATTTGTGTTTATACCAGAAATTAGCCTTGGGATCTACAAAATATATGTATGTGACACTCTTTTAATCAAAGACAAAATCTTTCAACATAACATGAATGCGCACTAACTAAATTATGAACTACCAAAAAACTTTATAAAATACTAAGTACACACCTCCATGGCTATCATATATACACACCAAAGAAAGAAAGAGGTTTCCATTTAAAGTTTTTTATTTATGGGTAAAGGTTCCACTTAAAGTTCAGGAACCGCAACATGCTACAAAAGCGAGAAAGACACAAAATCATAATAGCTCACATAAACACAAAACTTGTAGCAGCAATTTTCTTTTTAATGTACATGTACATTTAGAACTGATTACTAATGGCATAGCATTTCATCAGGTTGTCCTTCTAATTATGAATTCAAAGTCTAACCAAATCATTTCTTGAACTTGTAAATCTACTCACCGATCGAGTCTAGCTTACATTGTTGAACGCCACACTTTGATAAACCGTATCTAACCCTTCCATTATATTCTCACCATCTTCAGAGAACTTTTCTGTCTTAGGAGTACGTAGTGCTAAATGTACCGATTGTTTAACTGGAAAACAACAATAAAAACCATTCAACCACTAATCACGAACATAATCTTCACTTTAACAATGATTAACAAACAAATGAGAGCCAGAAATAAACAATGCTATAAATGGATTTAAGTACAAACAGATGTTTAAGAATGACGACCCCCCTTAAATCCAATAAGTAATCAAAGAGATGGTTAAGGGACTTTTCTCGTTTAGAGAAATATTGTGTAAGAAAAGAGAGAATAGTACAAGAAAGAAAGAGAAATAGAATACTCCTATTAAAAATGAAAGAAAAGAGAATTTATAGGACATAGACGGTCCATCTTTTTGCAATTATAACTATAATAATCCCTTTTCATTATTTAATATAAATAATCATTTAATCAATTACAATAGTGCAACTAATATTTTTAGCCATTGATTTAAGTATGGAACGGTTAAGATTAATTATAAAAGGTTCTTAATTTTTCTTCCTAAAATAACTTTTCACGTGCTATATATACAAATACATGTATCTTTGTCTTTATTCCTGTAAACCATATCCCAAAACAAAAGTTTTTAAATGATCTGTCACGACCCACATATTTATTTTGTAAGCTTCTTCATCTCCATTGATAGAAAGATTAACGAATTGATTTGATGTTTAAGCCATGTCAAATATATTCTTATGTCAAGTATGTTAAGCCATGTCTTTTAAATACTTTTAGATTTTCAATCAGGCTACTTTTTAAAAGAAAAAAAAACCTAAATGAAAAGAGTAATTCTTATATCCCTCAATCGTGGTAATTTGTTGGAAATAGAGAGTCGTTTGATGCTTTAAATGGTCGTTTGGAACTATTCACTGTGGCGATCTCGTAATATCGTTGAAAACTGAGGCCGTACACATAAACATAAAAAAACTGCACTACGCTCACATATGTTGACCACCAATTCCATTAAAGCAAAACTAACACTATAACATAAATTACAAGAAAAGAAAAACTAGCAGCAAATAAGTTGAAAGCCCATGATCTTGAAAGCCCAGTTGCTTTTTTTGAGGTTGAGTATATTAAACTTAAATTAACTTATCATTAGAATTAGAGTTAGAATTAAATTAAACTAAATTTAATCATAAGACTAAAAGTAAATAGTAAGATAATATACGTTATTTTATACGGTTAAACACATACTCGTATTTGATATAGCATTAACATAATAAATCATATGTTTAATAAAAACAAATTATTTTTTACAAGTCTTCCTTATTTGTATTATATATCCATTTTTGTATGTATCCATCTCTGCAACGAACTCTATGCTTACAATTTCTAATTTTGATGTGATTTTAAAAGTTTAAGGTAAATCCAAAACTTTAACTAAACATATATTATATTATCAATACTGTTTATTATAACTTAGCTTCGATCGTCGGTTTACTTTAACCACAATTTATTTCATACTTACAAATCATGTTTGAGGCATATTCGAATTTTTTTATGATACAATCTATATAACTACCGTACATTGTACGAGTATTAGGACTAGTTAACATAATAAATCATATGTTTAATAAAAACAAATTATTTTTTACAAGTCTTCCTTATTTGTATTATATATCCATTTTTGTATGTATCCATCTCTGCAGCGAAGCGCAACACCATCATTATATAACAACAATTCCTAAATGTCGGTGCCTCTCATATGTTACTGTAGCTTCTTATTGTAGGAAAAAACTATTTTTTTATTGCTTACTTATTTTTTTATTACTCCAATGTCGGTTTGTGAGGGAGACACACTGTAGCTAATAGTACTAAAGTTTATGCATAGTGTACAACTTTTACAATAAGGTTTTTAAACATGGGTTTGGTACAAACTTACAAACATGATATACAACTTCATTTTTGTAATCACTGATTCACTACCAAAACAATAACTAAAATAAACAAATTTGAATCTTGGATCTTCATCATCTTCATCCGCTAGAACTAACAGAATCATTATACAACAAAACCACAAAAAAAGTCTTATTCTATATAATATCATTATCATCATGAGACTTGGATCTAAAAATAATAAATCATATGTTTAATAAAAACAAATTATTTTTTACAAGTCTTCCTTATTTGTATTATATATCCATTTTTGTATGTATCCATCTCTGCAACGAACTCTATGCTTACAATTTCTAATTTTGATGTGATTTTAAAAGTTTAAGGTAAATCCAAAACTTTAACTAAACATATATTATATTATCAATACTGTTTATTATAACTTAGCTTCGATCGTCGGTTTACTTTAACCACAATTTATTTCATACTTACAAATCATGTTTGAGGCATATTCGAATTTTTTTATGATACAATCTATATAACTACCGTACATTGTACGAGTATTAGGACTAGTTAACATAATAAATCATATGTTTAATAAAAACAAATTATTTTTTACAAGTCTTCCTTATTTGTATTATATATCCATTTTTGTATGTATCCATCTCTGCAACGAACTCTATGCTTACAATTTCTAATTTTGATGTGATTTTAAAAGTTTAAGGTAAATCCAAAACTTTAACTAAACATATATTATATTATCAATACTGTTTATTATAACTTAGCTTCGATCGTCGGTTTACTTTAACCACAATTTATTTCATACTTACAAATCATGTTTGAGGCATATTCGAATTTTTTTATGATACAATCTATATAACTACCGTACATTGTACGAGTATTAGGACTAGTTAACATAATAAATCATATGTTTAATAAAAACAAATTATTTTTTACAAGTCTTCCTTATTTGTATTATATATCCATTTTTGTATGTATCCATCTCTGCAGCGAAGCGCAACACCATCATTATATAACAACAATTCCTAAATGTCGGTGCCTCTCATATGTTACTGTAGCTTCTTATTGTAGGAAAAAACTATTTTTTTATTGCTTACTTATTTTTTTATTACTCCAATGTCGGTTTGTGAGGGAGACACACTGTAGCTAATAGTACTAAAGTTTATGCATAGTGTACAACTTTTACAATAAGGTTTTTAAACATGGGTTTGGTACAAACTTACAAACATGATATACAACTTCATTTTTGTAATCACTGATTCACTACCAAAACAATAACTAAAATAAACAAATTTGAATCTTGGATCTTCATCATCTTCATCCGCTAGAACTAACAGAATCATTATACAACAAAACCACAAAAAAAGTCTTATTCTATATAATATCATTATCATCATGAGACTTGGATCTAAAAATAAATAAATAAAAGAAAGATGAAGAAAGACCACCATTTGGCTGACGCCTTTCATATATGGTTGAAGATTTCAAGTTTCTTATCTTCATGGGGAAAACAAGAATTTGATAGTGTAACATCCCAAACTTTTCGAGTTTGACTTATGGACTTGACCGTTAGTCAATGTTAGATTCGTTAAGTTATGTGCCCTTATTGGGATTATGTGATAAATGCTTATGTATGATATGTGAAATGATTAATATGATGTATAATGAAAGTAATTAAAGTAAATTCATGAAAGTAAAGTGCTTGTAGATCGTTAAGTCTCCCGGTAAGAGAATTAAGCTAAGAAAGTAAGTTATGAAGTTGAGGGGTCCTAAGTGTAACATTAGGAGTTGATGGCCAGGGTTTTAGGTGCAATTAGGTATCCCTAATTGTCACAAAATCAGATCTTATGTGTGTGAACCCCTCCAGCCGATCCTTTCCCTCTCCAAAGCAAAGTCTCTTTCAAGATTCAATCGTGTTGTATCGTTTTGATCAAGTTTTGATTAGATCTTGAATCCTCTAAGTCATCTACAGGTAATATAGGTAATATTATCTTTGAAATCTGATCTTATGAGTCATAGATGAGTTTTCATCCAGGCCATAGGGTTTGGGTGGGTTATTTGATCAAACGTTTATCGAATTCATGTTATTCGGGTGTTTTAAAGATTGATTTATGATGTAAAGGATTAAGGGATTAATAGGATGGTTTAAGTGATGAAAGTGCAATTAAAAGGATTAATTTTAAGTCCCCAGGTTGGATTTGGGGTATGGGTTCGTATGGAATTCGTTTGATCATAGAACAAAGATTAGGTTTCTGGTCGACACTCCAGGTGCGACGCACCAGGAGGGTGGTGCGACGCACCACAGCCCAAAATGAAAAATGGTTTTCAGCCAAAAGCCCGTTATGCGGCGCACCAATGGGCAGGTGCGGCGCACTTGCATCTATTCAGAATTTCTGATGGATTTGTGCGACGCACCAAGGAGTAGGTGCGGCGCACCTACTTATGTTTAGAATTTTCTGATCGATTTATGCGACGCACCATGTGGGAGGTGCGACGCACCTCTTGTCCAGTTTTCACAAAACATTTCGTTTAGCTTATATTTCGATCTTATACTCGTCCTAGGTTGTCGGGAGCACTTAGCAAGCACTATAAGATACTTTTAACTTGTTGATAAGCAGCACTGAGGTAAGATAACATCTTTTGTCACCTGGTGGTATAACAAAACACGTTTTCATAAGTAAAACTTCCAAACGTTTATGTATGATTAAAAGTAAAGTAAAGGGGATATGGGAGGTTGATACGGGATATGATGCTTACTTTTCTATGATGAATGACATGTATATGCAGGTTGCAAAGGCATAAGGTAAGTTCCCATATTATGGAATGATGATATGCTTATGAAGTGTGAATATGATATGATGCCACGTTTATGTTATGTGATCGTGATATGATGTTATGTTTAAGATTAATTGATCGTGATATGATGTTATGCTTCTGATATGTGAACACGAAATGATGGCATGTTTATGATATGATTACATGTGTGGCTTGATCACTTAGTCACTAGTCCTTTGACTAGGATTGCCATGTTCACGTGCACGTTAAGGGCCCTAAACTAAAGAAATGACGTTATGTGGTTAACTTAGGTGAAAGTGTAGCCTAAGTTGAAATAAAGTAAAGATGAAACATGTGCTTAGCTTAGGTGAAAGTGTAGCCTAATCAAAGATAAAGTAAAGAAAGATAAAAGTGGTTAGTTAGGTGAAAGTGTAGCCTAAACTAACATAATAATGAAGTCTCGAGCATATTTAAAGTTGTGTTAAGCTTAACCCGTGCTAGTTGTAAAGCTAGTGCGTACGTGGTCACTTGAGTTGCTCCTTGTGACATAGTTATGTTTGTTTATTCCGGGTGGAGTAACTAACCACCAATGCGTAAAGGCATAAACGGTTTATTCAGTTGGAAAGACTTTGTCATTCCTTAACGACGCCGATGGACCACCTTATGGTTTACCCATCATGTCGGGTGTGAGGACTCCATGTATGGTCTATGACCGCCTACACACAACCCCACATCCCAATGTAAGTGGCTTAAGTCACTTAGCCTACATCTAGGCAAAGAAACAAAGAAAAGATACGAAGTAAAGAAAGATACGAAGTAAAGAAAAGATACGAAGTAAAGAAAGTTACGTAAGAAAGTTAGGCACACTTAGGATTATGATGTTCCTAATGTGTAATGCTATATGATGCTTATGATGTTCATGATGTTTCTTATGATATGATGTTTATGGTGCTCACGTGATATTAACACATAATGATGATATGACTTTGTTAATATATTTAATTGGCAAACGTTTTCAATACATGTTATCTTACTTAGCTAATTTATTAGCTAACACTTGCTCTTTGAAAATGTTGTGCCATCAGATTAGGTGCATACGGAGCTAGAGAAAGGATAGCTTTGTAAGGATGGGTAGAGACATTAAAGATGATAGCATTTATGTTCTTAAAGCTTAGACTACCCTTAGCCTTATGTATGGCTACTTCATTTACGATATTATGATGTAAGATCATGTAATAATGTTTGGCATTTATGTTGGTGCCAAGACTTGGATTTTCTTTTATTATTTCGATGATGCAATTAAGTAACACCAAATGTTTTCAAAGGTTTCATCCGGTTACGGATGGGCAGATTTATATGAGATCCTTTTCCGCCATTAATAAACGCCGTTAGGCGAAAGTTTTGAAAATCCAGGTTTTTAAACAACGGGTGTTACAAGTTGGTATCAGAGAAATGGTTTAAGTGAACCAAAATTCGACCAAGACCTTAGGATTTTGGACTTAAACTGTATGAAATATGATAGGGCTTAAGTAGGTATGCTTAGCCATTGAAATGAAATGCTTTAGGACGGGTTTGGGTTGAGTGAGAGAGTAGAATTAAGGCTTATTATGTGTTCCATGATTATTTCAAGTAGCTTTAATTCCTCTAAGTTCTCGCTTATCCCGTTGCCATATCTTCATCTGCTATGATACATGATTTCTGGAGGTAAAATGGCAATTCCTCCTCACGAAATTTTCAGGATTGAGTGTGTGGATGTGCGTAAAGATCGGTGAAAAGTTATAGCCGGTAAGAGGTTGATGATGACTAAGATGTATATAAAGTTAAATGAAGTTTAACGGTAGGTGAGAAGTGAAGTGACTGGTAGTCAATGTTGTTGAACCTACTGGCTTAAAGGACGTAGATCTGAAGTTGACGAGAAGAGTTGACGTTGGGAAGTTGAAGAGACTGAAGTAGGTGATGCACAGAAGGGTTACCGGGCACACATCTGGAGGGATACAGATACAATTGCGGTCGCGAACGTAATTGTAAATGTATCTCGACATGTCTGTGTTTGTGAGACTGTGTCTGTGTTGATCCGAATGAAGTAAAGATAAGAATGACGGAATCACTGAATGGTATCACATTCAGTCACGCGAAGAGTAGACACGTATGAATGAAACAAAGAATGATGAAGCTGAAACGAGTAAAGAAGTTAACCTTAAGGACGATTGAACCCTTAACGGTGAAGCTCTTTAATTCTACGAACACTATGATAAGATGTGAAGCGACCTTAGAGCTGTGAAGTGTTAAAGAGGTGCTTGAGTCGGGACGATATGTGACGATTGGGACGAGTATCTTAAGGGGGAGGTAATTGAAACATCCCCAAATTTTTGGTGTAACGGTTGACTTGAGTCGTTCAGTCAACACCTTGCTACCAATAAGTCTCTTAACGAGTTAATGCTTACGTGAGTTTAATATGCTTTATGTGAGAGGCTTTAATGTCTTAAAAAAAATATATATATATACGTTTATGTGTTTAAAGATGTCAAGATGTGTTTTATATGACGATGGAATTCCTGGTGGACGATTTAAGCTATTTATGTGACGTATGGAAGTCTAGCGGCCATTCTAGCCATTACTGAAACTTCAAAACATGATTAGGAATAATGAGGTCAGAATATTATCCCCTAATTCAGATTATTCCTTCTTCCTAAGAACCCTAAATTTCTTTTCTATTTCTGGAATGATCCTTGTGCGATTTCTAGCGTTTTCGGGTGGATTAAAGATTAATCGGTGCACGTAAACGATCCGTTTATCATCCTTCAAGGTATAAAACGAAATATTTGCAAAAAATAAGTCATGTCCATCCATACATTACTCCCATACTTGGACGTGTTGGGTAATGATGGATAAGAAACGTTTTGTTGTTAAATTAGTGATTTCGGGTCATTCGGCGATTGCTATTGCAATCAATATGTATCTTGAAATTCCCTACCGGTACGAAGTTGTTTCAAGAGTCGTTTTTATGTTCAAATGGAATCAATATAAAGTTAACATCTGGTCTAGAGGTGTGATGTGGATTCGATTGCGTTCGCGAATTGATTTCGAGTCATTCGAGTGTCAAACCGAATGAAAATGAGTACAATGAACCTACGAATCAAACGAAGGTTTCAAATTTATAATTGAGTCCTTATTGGAAGTATATGAACTGTAGAGGCCGTGTGGCTTGACATGAAAGTTTGATGGTGGAAATTGTTTGTAAAATGAAGAGTTTATTGGTCTGAAAATTCAGTCCTATTGCAAAAATCATATCTTCCTTATATGAACGACTTAGAAGATGAACCTTACTTTTCTGAAAACCTCTATGTGTCCCCTAAATTCGATATGAACAAAGTTTCCAGTGATTTTCCAGAAATATGCGAAAATGTCGATCTCCAGAAGTGGTCAGGTTACGGACGAATTCTGCAGACATGTGTTGCAAACGTCATATCTTATTCATTAGAGTTCTTCAAGAGGCAAACCTCACATTTTTGGAAAGGTCTTTGAGTCTGCTACATTTGTTAAGAACTGAGTTTTGTCTCATTCGGTCATCTTATGACCCAAAAGTTGTATTTTGAGGAGGCTTATGAAACGTGGTGACATGCTTATGTGGATGTCGCCTGAAATGTGATACGACCTATAATGATAAGCGGTGTAGTAAGTCTTATACGTTGACGTGTGATAAAGGTTAAAAAGCTAAGACCAGACACCGAGAGTTTTGTAGCCAAATAAAGAATTTAAGAACCTCTTAACGGAAGCGTGAAGTCATGTTATCATGAACTAAGAGACAAGGCTGCGTGGGAAGCTAAGGGTAATGATATGAGCCATTTGTAGACGGGTTGCCCAAGAATATTTATTTCTTGGTGAGATATTACACCATTTTATTGGACACGAAAGGAAAGACGGATAATAAAGAAATGCTCTTAAAGTGTGAAAGTTAATTGTTGAATGTTTCGAATCGAGACGGCCGTAAGGTAATTAATGCTTGAAGATGTTTGACAATGTATGAAGGAAATGGAGAACTCAAGTGATGCCTATCACCCTTATATTGATGGGAAAGAGAAATGAGGATTTAGAAACTTGGAAAAGTCATATGAACGTGCGAAAGTGCATGGAGATTTTTCACATACCATTGGTGATGAATGATAAGCTTATGCATGCAATGATGGAATGATAATATGTTTATGCTATGAAACGATGATATCATGAAATAAAGTATGTGATAAGACCAAATGTATATGATGATGTAGTGCATTGACGATATGATAGTATAATGTCATGATGATTTGATGATGAAACGATAGTACGATGTGTTATTTTCACGTTATGACATGTTATTGACAGGAAAGTTGTAGCGTCATATGACATGAAATAGCGACTCATAAAGTTATGATTGTTGAATGAGTGTTTTGATTAGCTCAAAATTGACTGAAGGTTTTGTGGTGAGCACAGAAAGCTTACATTGAGCAAGTGAGTATAACGGTTTAACCATAAGACCCTATGAAGGGATATGTTATGCATTGAAAGTTATGGCGAGTCGACCCTTTGTTCAAATGGATTATGTGAATTATGGTAGCAAGTTAATAAGGATACGTGTATGAGGGGCTTAATCGCCAAATGAATAGCCTTCGCCAAATGTAATGTGTGTACTAATTATGAAGGTTAAGGAAAGGGGGTGATTACCTGATTTGATTTAAAGATTGAATCAAAGAAATGATGAAACAAGTGAGATGTAAGTTGGAAAGACCATAGGTTCTGATATGGTATTCATCTACATAGTACAAAGGTGTATGCTGATTTGAAGTCCATTTTATAATGAAGACAATGTGACTTCGTTGGAAGATGGGAGCCTTGATGCTAAGAAAGTAAAAGTAGAAAAGACTATGTAAGGGGCTAAATGAGTTTGCTATGCTAAGTTAAAGAACGACCCAAAGAAATCCTGAAATGAAATAATAAAGTTAAAGATACTGATGAGTTACTCATGTAAGAGTGGCGAAATGATTCTGAGGACAGAATCCTCTTAAGGGGGAGGTAATTGTAACATCCCAAACTTTTCGAGTTTGACTTATGGACTTGACCGTTAGTCAATGTTAGATTCGTTAAGTTATGTGCCCTTATTGGGATTATGTGATAAATGCTTATGTATGGTATGTGAAATGATTAATATGATGTATAATGAAAGTAATTAAAGTAAATTCATGAAAGTAAAGTGCTTGTAGATCGTTAAGTCTCCCGGTAAGAGAATTAAGCTAAGAAAGTAAGTTATGAAGTTGAGGGGTCCTAAGTGTAACATTAGGAGTTGATGGCCAGGGTTTTAGGTGCAATTAGGTATCCCTAATTGTCACAAAATCAGATCTTATGTGTGTGAAACCCTCCAGCCGATCCTTTCCCTCTCCAAAGCAAAGTCTCTTTCAAGATTCAATCGTGTTGTATCATTTTGATCAAGTTTTGATTAGATCTTGAATCCTCTAAGTCATCCACAGGTAATATAGGTAATATTATCTTTGAAATCTGATCTTATGAGTCTTAGAAGTGATTTCGATCCAGGCCATAGGGTTTGGGTTGGGTTATTTGATCAAACGTTTATCGAATTCATGTTATTCGGGTGTTTTAAAGATTGATTATTGATGTAAAGGATTAAGGGATTAATAGGATGGTTTAAGCTGATGAAAGTGCAATTAAAAGGATTAATTTTAAGTCCCCAGGTTGGATTTGGGGTATGGGTTCGTATGGAATTCGTTTGATCATAGAACAAAGATTAGGTTTCTGGTCGACACTCCAGGTGCGACGCACCAGGAGGGTGGTGCGACGCACCACAGCCAGATTTGGGAAAAATGGATTTCAGCCAAAAGCCGATATGCGGCGCACCAATGGGTAGGTGCGGCGCACCTGCATCTATTCAGAATTTTCTGATGGATTTGTGCGACGCACCAAGGAGTAGGTGCGGCGCACCTACTTATGTTCAGAATTTTCTGATCGATTTATGCGACGCACCATGTGGGAGGTGCGACGCACCTCTTGTCCAGTTTTCACAAAACATTTCGTTTAGCTTATGTTTCGATCTTATACTCATTCTAGGTTGTCGGGGGCACTTAGCAAGCACTATAGGATACTTGTAACTTGTGATAAGTCAGCCGAGGTAAGATAACATCTTTTGTCACCTGGTGGTACAACAAAACACGTTTTTCATAAGTAAAACCTTCCAAACGTTTATGTATGATTAAAAGTAAAGTAAAGGGGATTATGGGAGGTTGATATGGGATATGATGCTTACTTTTCTATGATGAATGACATGTATATGCAGGTTGCAAAGGCATAAGGTAAGTTCCCATATTATGGAATGATGATATGCTTATGAAGTGTGAATATGATATGATGCCACGTTTATGTTATGTGATCGTGATATGATGTTATGTTTAAGATTAATTGATCGTGATATGATGTTATGCTTCTGATATGTGAACACGAAATGATGGCATGTTTATGATATGATTACATGTGTGGCTTGATCACTTAGTCACTAGTCCTTTGATTAGGAATTGCCATGTTCACGTGCACGTTAAGGGCCCTAAACTAAAGAAATGACGTTATGTGGTTAACTTAGGTGAAAGTGTAGCCTAAGTTGAAATAAAGTAAAGATGAAACATGTGCTTAGCTTAGGTGAAAGTGTAGCCTAATCAAAGATAAAGTAAAGAAAGACGCAAAGAAAGTACGAAGTAAAGAAAGATACGAAGTAAAGAAAGATACGAAGTAAAGAAAGATACGAAGTAAAGAAAGATACGAAGTAAAGAAAGATACGAAGTAAAGAAAGATACGAAGTAAAGAAAGATACGAAGTAAAGAAAGATACGAAGTAAAGAAAGATACGAAGTAAAGAAAGATACGAAGTAAAGAAAGATACGAAGTAAAGAAAGATACGAAGTAAAGAAAGATACGAAGTAAAGAAAGATACGAAGTAAAGAAAGATACGAAGTAAAGAAAGATACGAAGTAAAGAAAGATACGAAGTAAAGAAAGATACGAAGTAAAGAAAGATACGAAGTAAAGAAAGATACGAAGTAAAGAAAGATACGAAGTAAAGAAAGATACGAAGTAAAGAAAGATACGAAGTAAAGAAAGATACGAAGTAAAGAAAGATACGAAGTAAAGAAAGATACGAAGTAAAGAAAGATACGAAGTAAAGAAAGATACGAAGTAAAGAAAGATACGAAGTAAAGAAAGATACGAAGTAAAGAAAGTTACGTAAGAAAGTTAGGCACACTTAGGATTATGATGTTCCTAATGTGTAATGCTATATGATGCTTATGATGTTCATGATGTTTCTTATGATATGATGTTTATGGTGCTCACAGGATATTAACACATAATGATGATATGACTTTGTTAATATATTTAATTGGCAAACGTTTTCAATACATGTTATCTTACTTAGCTAATTTATTAGCTAACACTTGCTCTTTGAAAATGTTGTGCCATCAGATTAGGTGCATACGGAGCTAGAGAAAGGATAGCTTTGTAAGGATGGGTAGAGACATTAAAGATGATAGCATTTATGTTCTTAAAGCTTAGACTACCCTTAGCCTTATGTATGGCTACTTCATTTACGATATTAGGATGTAAGATCATGTAATAATGTTTGGCATTTATGTTGGTGCCAAGACTTGGATTTTCTTTTATTATTTCGATGATGCAATTAAGTAACACCAAATGTTTTCAAAGGTTTCATCCGGTTACGGATGGGCAGATTTATATGAGATCCTTTTCCGCCATTAATAAACGCCGTTAGGCGAAAGTTTTGAAAATCCAGGTTTTTAAACAACGGGTGTTACAAGTTGGTATCAGAGAAGTGGTTTAAGTGAACCAAAATTCGACCAAGACCTTAGGATTTTGGACTTAAACCGTATGAAATATGATAGGGCTTAAGTAGGTATGCTTAGCCATTGAAATGAAATGCTTTAGGACGGGTTTGGGTTGAGTGAGAGAGTAGAATTAAGGCTTATTATGTGTTCCATGATTATTTCAAGTAGCTTTAATTCCTCTAAGTTCTCGCTTATCCCGTTGCCATATCTTCATCTGCTATGATACATGATTTCTGGAGGTAAAATGGCAATTCCTCCTCACGAAATTTTCAGGATTGAGTGTGTGGATGTGCGTAAAGATCGGTGAAAAGTTATAGCCGGTAAGAGGTTGATGATGACTAAGATGTATATAAAGTTAAATGAAGTTTAACGGTAGGTGAGAAGTGAAGTGACTGGTAGTCAATGTTGTTGAACCTACTGGCTTAAAGGACGTAGATCTGAAGTTGACGAGAAGAGTTGACGTTGGGAAGTTGAAGAGACTGAAGTAGGTGATGCACAGAAGGGTTACCGGGCACACATATGGAGGGATACAGATACAATTGCGGTCGCGAACGTAATTGTAAATGTATCACGACATGTCTGTGTTTGTGAGACTGTGTCTGTGTTGATCCGAATGAAGTAAAGATAAGAATGACGGAATCACTGAATGGTATCACATTCAGTCACGCGAAGAGTAGACACGTATGAATGAAACAAAGAATGATGAAGCTGAAACGAGTAAAGAAGTTAACCTTAAGGACGATTGAACCCTTAACGGTGAAGCTCTTTAATTCTACGAACACTATGATAAGATGTGAAGCTGTCACACCCCGTTGTAGCGGAAATACAGGGTTAACAAGAAATTGCGTACTAATCAGAAGGTAAATAGAGATTACATCCATTAATCCAAATACAAGTTTATTACAAGTATAATCGTTCGGAAGTGGACCCCAATACACGGATACAAACTATCCTCAATTGGAAACGGGCCCACTAATTACAATAATAACATATGGACAACTAAGTACAATTAGGACTAAATAAAACTATAGTCCTCAGAGGTCTGACGCTAATTGTACGTCCAATGTTCAAAAGATGGCTTCAAAATGCCATATACGCTTCCAAATACTTACTGCTGGTTCCCTGAAAAGCATGAAATTTGAGAGGATCAACTATCGAAATAGTTGGTGAGTTTACAGTATGTTTGACCAAATGTTTAGTCGTCATTGATACAACACAATGACCCATATTTATAAAAGACCAGGTAGTTAGAATACAACATCTAACAATACTTTCATTTCAAAACAGTCGGTATATCTAGATCCGACCTTTTATACAAGACTGTCAGTATATCTAGATCTGACAACTCTTATATCACAA
>CM067174.1:61301855-61359355 GCA_034093135.1 Erigeron breviscapus | reverse complement strand
ACGTTTGAAATGCTTCTTCCTGGGCATCCTGCCAAATAAATTCCTTGGCCTTTTGAGTTAACAACGTCAACGGTTGAGCAACTTTTGAGAAGTTCTCAATAAATCTCCGGTAATATCCAGCCAGCCCAAGAAATTGACGGATTTCTGTCGGAGTCTTAGGGGCTTCCCACTTCTTTATTGCTTCAATCTTAGATGGATCTACGTGGATCCCATCCCTGTTCACTACATGACCCAAGAAGTGTACTTCCTTAATCCAGAATTCACATTTTGAGAATTTCGCGTACAACTTCTGATCCTTGAGGAGTTGCAGAATTGTTCTCAGATGACCTTCATGTTCGTCTTTATTCCTTGAGTATATCAGTATGTCGTCAATAAATACAATGACAAACTTGTCAAGATACGGTCGACATACTCGATTCATTAGGTCCATAAACACAGCAGGTGCATTGGTTAAGCCAAATGGCATAACCAAAAACTCATAATGCCCATAACGAGTTCTGAAAGCTGTTTTCGGAACGTCTGTCTCTCTGACTCTGAGTTGATGATACCCAGACCTGAGATCAATCTTAGAAAAGTGTGATGCACCTTCCAATTGGTCAAACAAGTCGTCAATACGAGGTAAAGGGTACCTGTTCTTGACAGTCAACTTGTTCAATTCTCTGTAATCAATACACATCCGCATCGAGCCGTCTTTCTTCTTCACAAATAGGATTGGAGCTCCCCAAGGTGATGAACTTGGACGAATTAGTCCTTTAGCTAACAACTCTTGAAGTTGTTCGGACAATTCTTGCATTTCTGATGGCGCAAGACGATAGGGTGCCTTGGCCACGGGTGCAGCTCCAGGAATCAACTCTATTCCAAACTCTACTGGTCTGTGAGGTGGAAGTCCCGTCAAATCTTCAGGAAACACTTCCGGAAAATCTCTAACTATAGGAATATCTTTCATTTCTTTAACCTCTGGTTTCCTTTCTACTACAAATGCTAAGAAGGCAGGGTGTTCTTTTTGTAAATATTTATTGGCCTTTATTGCCGATACTAAGATTAATTTCTTTCCTGCCTTATCTCCTTGCACTTCTAGGGTTTCGTTATTCTGTAGAGGTATTCTAACAATTTTCTCATGACAACTTATATTAGCTCTAACCTTGGACAACCAGTCCATACCAATAATCACATCAAAACTGCTTAAATCTATGGGGATTAGGTCAATTTTAAAAGTTTTACCGGCTAATACCAAACTACAATCCACTAAATGATCTCTAGCAATATATTTTTGACCGTTTGCATATTCGACAACATAAGTATCTTTCATGGGGGTAGCTACTATACCAAAACGTGACTTAAATTCTAAGGATATGAAACTTTTATCAGCACCGGAGTCGAATAATATAAAAACATAATGATTATTGAGTATGAATGTACCTATCACAACGTTGGGATCACGTCGTGCATCAGCAGCATCCAAAGCAAAAACTCGGCCTCTACCTCGGCCTCCTTGATTTCTAGCTTGGTTGTTCCCCACATTGTTCCTTACTGGAACTATAGCATTATTGTTCGGGGCTTGATTAAGTCGTGGACAAGCGGGTCGCATATGATTCTCGCTTCCACACTCGTAGCACTGATTTGGTATCTTTTCCCTACAGAACTTTGCCTGATGTCCCGTTCTTTTACAACGGTAGCAAGTAGGACAATTTCCTATATGACGCATGCCACACTTGTTACATCTTCCGTCTGTGCCCAGGTTTCTATTAATATTCTGGGGGACCACCGCAAAGTTTCTGGCAGCTTTAAACCTCTTGCCATTCCCACCATTTCCAAAACCACTACCAGAGGCTTGATCATTCCTTCTCTTGACCACTTCATTTCCAACAGAAGAACCAGCGGTTCTTTTCAAATCTATCACCATCCGATTTGTCGCACTAACTGCCGCCTGTAAAGTCATGGGGTTAAAAGCGGCCACTAATCTTCGGATGTCAGGTGACAATCCATAGCAGTACCTTTCCACTAACTTCTCCTCCGTATCCACCATACGAGGAACTAGCCTTGTCAGCTCATGAAAACGAGTAGTGTATTTCTCGTTATCTAATCCAACCATAGCATGGTTCCAAAATTCGTTTTCCATCCTCTGTACTTCCTCCCTAGGACAGTACTTTTCCATTAGCATCCTTTTGAAGTTCATCCAAGGTATGCTATATGCCGGCTCTCGGCCACGAGTCCTAATCTGCTCGTTCCACCACGACAGTGCGTGCTTTTGAAATTGAGCGGAAGCATATTCCACTTTGTGCTCTTCGGCACAACGGCTGATATGGAGCACTGCCTCAATGCTTTCCAGCCAGTTGATTAGACCTACCGGACCTTCGGTACCATTAAATTCTTTCGGTTTACAATAGGTGAAGGTCTTGTAGTCAGTCCCGTGCAGATGCACTCGAGGAATAACTTGTTCAGCAGTAGGTTCGGCATTGTTACTATTATCAGTAGGATGATTATTATTGGCGTTCATGCTCGCCGTGATCTGAGCAACTAAAGTAGGCATAGCAGCCAACAACTGTTGTGTCACAAACGCTGCCATATTATTTTCCCCGTCAGCACGTGGGGTAGATCCAAGACCAGTGTTCCTATTTGCAGTAGCAATTTCTGGTTCTTGCTGGTTCACAGGTTCTTCCTGTTCAGTTGGATTGGGTTGAGGAGTTGATCTAGTAACTCTCTTGGGAGCAGCCTTCTTCTGGACCTTGCCTCTTGTCTTGGGAGCCATAAGTCTAAGACATGAACAAAAATGTCATTTAGAGATTTCCTCGTAGGAACAACAAAGAGTGTAGCTTTTCAAGATGTTTTAGATATAAGAGGATGCCAAACACAAGTCACAATTTATCGACTTACTTGAACTCATGAACTAAACAAGAAAAGAAATATAGAACACTATACTTCTAGAATTGAAATGAGCAAGTGACGTAGTTTTGAACAAGTAAGTAAGCCAAAGAACTATCATATTTCATTTATACTAAAAACTTTTTACATAATCGGGACGTAGTTGATCGGGTTAGGTCTAATTATTGACAAATAGCATAACTCTCGAGATAGGTATCCTAAACCTTAATGACTTAGATTTCCTATATGAAGCGACCATGGCTATAGATTGAGTTATTCACGAGGAATAACTTGTTCAGCAGTAGGTTCGGCATTGTTACTATTATCAGTAGGATGATTATTATTGGCGTTCATGCTCGCCGTGATCTGAGCAACTAAAGTAGGCATAGCAGCCAACAACTGTTGTGTCACAAACGCTGCCATATTATTTTCCCCGTCAGCACGTGGGGTAGATCCAAGACCAGTGTTCCTATTTGCAGTAGCAATTTCTGGTTCTTGCTGGTTCACAGGTTCTTCCTGTTCAGTTGGATTGGGTTGAGGAGTTGATCTAGTAACTCTCTTGGGAGCAGCCTTCTTCTGGACCTTGCCTCTTGTCTTGGGAGCCATAAGTCTAAGACATGAACAAAAATGTCATTTAGAGATTTCCTCGTAGGAACAACAAAGAGTGTAGCTTTTCAAGATGTTTTAGATATAAGAGGATGCCAAACACAAGTCACAATTTATCGACTTACTTGAACTCATGAACTAAACAAGAAAAGAAATATAGAACACTATACTTCTAGAATTGAAATGAGCAAGTGACGTAGTTTTGAACAAGTAAGTAAGCCAAAGAACTATCATATTTCATTTATACTAAAAACTTTTTACATAATCTGACTTTCCAAAATCTTGTGGGAAAACTACATCCACAATACAATTCATGTGGGAACTACATCCACGATGATATATTACACAGTCAGAATAATTACTATCTGACGTACGTGGGAAATACATCCACCAAAAAGATTACAACTCAAATACAGATGTATGAGTTGTCAATTGTTCTAAGGCTTACAATACGTTACTACTACAACTATTAATTACATCCTGAAAAGAACTACAACAAGCAAGGCCACCACCAAGACCACTACAACTGATAGTATCCAGACCATTCTATCAATAGTTTCTCTCCCTTCCCTAGCCACAGTCATAGCCTCAGCCGCCTGCTGATAAGCTCCAGTCAACTCCTGAGCTTGATTTTCCATCCTCTTTCTGGTGCAGATGAGGGAATTGTTCATCCTCGACAGCTGCCGGCGATAATATTCCATCCTATCAGCTGCAGATGCAACTGGCATAACAGCAGGTGGATTGTAAACAGGCACTCTTGAGGGACCCGCAGCATACGGATCTCCCTGAAAGAATGAAAGACCAAATCCACAGTTGCCCTGATCTGGTGCAGAAGGACCAGGAGCATAGGGGTCTCTAGGAGCATAAGGCAAATGAGCTCCCTCGGTAGTTCTCCTCTGATATGGAGATACCGGTGTTACAGAAGATTGAACATGGATAGACACATGTTCGCCTCCAGATTCACTGGAAGATGAAACAAGGTTAATAGGGCGTGATTCATTGCCCGATTCCTCCATTGGTTCCTCTTCATAAGAGTCAGGAACATATGGAAAGGAGTTTTCCAAGGCAGGAACTGGAGGTGTACGAGGTACAACAGCATTAGAGCTTACTCCGTCCGACATGACTAGTCTGAAAAGATAGTCAAAATAATCCATAAGTCTACTGGATAAGACAGCACGAATCAAATGAAGGTGACAGTACGCAACATTGAGGTTTAAAGAAATCTTTGTCTAGATTACACACATTCGGTTTGGGTTTCTATTACCAACATATTTAAAATGCTTATATATAGGGTCACCCGCAGCCTTCCCACCACATGTACAGCATGCTGTGAATATAATTCAACTAACACGTATATACACAATTTAAGATATTTATTTCGAGCCTTATACTATTTTACATAATCGGGACGTAGTTGATCGGGTTAGGTCTAATTATTGACAAATAGCATAACTCTCGAGATAGGTATCCTAAACCTTAATGACTTAGATTTCCTATATGAAGCGACCATGGCTATAGATTGAGTTATTCACGAGGAATAACTCCGTATTCACTATAACCTTGTCTCTGATACCAATTTTTGTCACACCCCGTTGTAGCGGAAATACAGGGTTAACAAGTAATTGCGTACTAATCAGAAGGTAAATAGAGATTACATCCATAAATCCAAATACAAGTTTATTACAAGTATAATCGTTCGGAAGTGGACCCCAATACACGGATACAAACTATCCTCAATTGGAAATGGGCCCACTAATTACAAATATAACATATGGACAGCTAAGTACAATTAGGACTAAATAAAACTATAGTCCTCAGAGGTCTGACGCTAATTGTACGTCCAATGTTCAAAAGATGGCTTCAAATGCCATATACGCTTCCAAATACTTACTGTTGGTTCCCTGAAAAGCATGAAATTTGAGAGGATCAACTATCGAAATAGTTGGTGAGTTTACAGTATGTTTGACCAAATGTTTAGTCGTCATTGATACAACACAATGACCCATATTTATAAAAGACCAGGTAGTTAGAATACAACATCTAACAATACTTTCATTTCAAAACAGTCGGTATATCTAGATCCGACCTTTTATACAAGACTGTCAGTATATCTAGATCTGACAACTCTTATATCACAATTTACAACAAGATAGTCAGTATATCAAATCTGACTCATCTTATATCACAATTTACAACAAGATAGTCAGTATATCTAAATCCACACATCTTATATCACAATTTATAACAAGATAGTCAGTATATCAAATCTAAACTCATCTTATATCACGTCAATCAGTATATCTAGATCTGATGACAGCATATGACAATCAATATGCCTCGCACAGGTTTCCGTGTGTGTGTGTGTGTGTGTGTGTGTCTGTGTGTGTGTGTGTGTGTGTGTGCGTGTGTGTGTGTGTGTGTGCTGTATGTGTTGTGTATGTGTGTGTGTGTGTGTGTGTGTGTGTGTGTATATATGTATGTGTGTGTGTGTGTGTGTGTGTGTGTCTGTGTGTGTCTGTGTGTGTGTGTGTGTGTGTGTGTGTGTGTGTGTGTGTGTGTGTGTGTGTGTGTGTGTGTGTGTGTGTGTGTGTGTGTGTGTGTGTGTGTGTGTGTGTGTGTGTGTGTGTGTGTGTGTGTGTGTGTGTGTGTGTGTGTGTGTGTGTGTGTGTGTGTGTGTGTGTGTGTGTGTGTGTGTGTGTGTGTGTGTGTGTGTGTGTGTGTGTGTGTGTGTGTGTGTGTGTGTGTGTGTGTGTGTGTGTGTGTGTGTGTGTGTGTGTGTGTGTGTGTGTGTGTGTGTGTGTGTGTGTGTGTGTGTGTGTGTGTGTGTGTGTGTGTGTGTGTGTGTGTGTGTGTGTGTGTGTGTGTGTGTGTGTGTGTGTGTGTGTGTGTGTGTGTGTGTGTGTGTGTGTGTGTGTGTGTGTGTGTGTGTGTGTGTGTGTGTGTGTGTGTGTGTGTGTGTGTGTGTGTGTGTGTGTGTGTGTGTGTGTGTGTGTGTGTGTGTGTGTGTGTGTGTGTGTGTGTGTGTGTGTGTGTGTGTGTGTGTGTGTGTGTGTGTGTGTGTGTGTGTGTGTGTGTGTGTGTGTGTGTGTGTGTGTGTGTGTGTGTGTGTGTGTGTGTGTGTGTGTGTGTGTGTGTGTGTGTGTGTGTGTGTGTGTGTGTGTGTGTGTGTGTGTGTGTGTGTGTGTGTGTGTGTGTGTGTGTGTGTGTGTGTGTGTGTGTGTGTGTGTGTGTGTGTGTGTGTGTGTGTGTGTGTGTGTGTGTGTGTGTGTGTGTGTGTGTGTGTGTGTGTGTGTGTGTGTGTGTGTGTGTGTGTGTGTGTGTGTGTGTGTGTGTGTGTGTGTGTGTGTGTGTGTGTGTGTGTGTGTGTGTGTGTGTGTGTGTGTGTGTGTGTGTGTGTGTGTGTGTGTGTGTGTGTGTGTCTGTGTGTGTGTGTGTGTGTGTGTGTGTGTGTGTGTGTGTGTGTGTGTGTGTGTGTGTGTGTGTGTGTGTGTGTGTGGTGTGTGTTTGTGAGATTTTGAGTGGTTTGTGTGTGTTCTGTGTGTGTGTGTGTGTGTTTTGTCAGGCCATAAAAGAAAAGGGGTGATGGGGGGGTTTGTTGTTTCCCTCCCAGCCTTTCAAACAAAATAAAGCCCATGTGGCTTCTTTTTGATATTTTTAATACCCTTAATTTGGTAAAATGCTTACGATAAATTACCGTTTGACCTAAAAGTCAAAATGTAAAGTAAAGGTATTTTCCCTCGTCTCATTTTAATTAAGACAAGCCAATAAAATTAAATAAACTAAACTTTTAGAAATATTTCGTTTAGACAGTCAATTTACCGGGTTCAATTATAACATTTAATTCTTTATTTAACATTATTTTCAGACTCGGCATTCGTCTAAATAGCTAATAGTCTACGTCATCAGGATACGTCTAATTGAACTATATCAAATGTTCAATTAACTAATAATTTCCACGTCATAATCTCTAAATTAGACGAAATTATAAATAATGATCGATATTAGGACTAACCCGATGTTAATTAATCACGAGTTGTCACAGAAGCAACCTTAGAGCTGTGAAGTGTTAAAGAGGTGCTTGAGTCGGGACGATATGTGACGATTGGGACGAGTATCTTAAGGGGGAGGTAATTGCAACATCCCCAAATTTTTGGTGTAACGGTTGACTTGAGTCGTTCAGTCAACACCTTGCTACCAATAAGTCTCTTAACGAGTTAATGCTTACGTGAGTTTAATATGCTTTATGTGAGAGGCTTTAATGTCTTAAAAAAATATATATATACGTTTATGTGTTTAAAGATGTCAAGATGTGTTTTATATGACGATGGAATTCCTGGTGGACGATTTAAGCTATTTATGTGACGTATGGAAGTCTAGCGGCCATTCTAGCCATTACTGAAACTTCAAAACATGATTAGGAATAATGAGGTCAGAATATTATCCCCTAATTCAGATTATTCCTTCTTCCTAAGAACCCTAAATTTCTTTTCTATTTCTGGAATGATCCTTGTGCGATTTCTAGCGTTTTCGGGTGGATTAAAGATTAATCGGTGCACGTAAACGATCCGTTTATCATCCTTCAAGGTATAAAACGAAATATTTGCAGAAAATAAGTCATGTCCATCCATACATTACTCCCATACTTGGACGTGTTGGGTAATGATGGATAAGAAACGTTTTGTTGTTAAATTAGTGATTTCGGGTCATTCGGCGATTGCTATTGCAATCAATATGTATCTTGAAATTCCCTACCGGTACGAAGTTGTTTCAAGAGTCGTTTTTATGTTCAAATGGAATCAATATAAAGTTAACATCTGGTCTAGAGGTGTGATGTGGATTCGATTGCGTTCGCGAATTGATTTCGAGTCATTCGAGTGTCAAACCGAATGAAAATGAGTACAATGAACCTACGAATCAAACGAAGGTTTCAAATTTATAATTGAGTCCTTATTGGAAGTATATGAACTGTAGAGGCCGTGTGGCTTGACATGAAAGTTTGATGGTGGAAATTGTTTGTAAAATGAAGAGTTTATTGGTCTGAAAATTCAGTCCTATTGCAAAAATCATATCTTCCTTATATGAACGACTTAGAAGATGAACCTTACTTTTCTGAAAACCTCTATGTGTCCCCTAAATTTGATACGAACAGAGTTTCCGATGATTGTTCCTGGAAATATGCGAAACATGTCGTCCCCAATTTTTCTTTTTCCCTTTTGAATATTTTTCTTTGTTTTTTATAAACTTTTAAAATTTATAGTATATATTTAGCCATTTATGTAATGTGTTATGGCCGTAACTATTGATATATTAAAGTTCTTAGCCCCGATCGTAACTAATAGTTCATTTAGCCATCGTTTAATGTCCCTGATATTTTTTTATAAACCTTAATAATATTAGCTTTAATAATTTTTTTTTATTTTAAAAAACACTTTTTTTATAAGCTTTAATAATGTTTTTTCTTTTTTTTTAATTAAAAAAAACCACTTTTAAATAAGAAAAAAATATGATATTTGTTACCCTGGTCAATAGCTATGTAACCATCACAGTATAATGTACTGTTTCCGCTATAACAAGAGGGTTAGTTTTTAACCCTTTTTTAATTTATCTTAAATTGCTATATTTTATATTTCATTTTTTTCCCTTATTGTTTCTTTTAAATGCTCCTAACAGCCGGGTAATCACCGACCAACGGCTAGATAATTGTGTAGTGTTTCCGCTACAACTAAATTACAATTACTTTTAAATAATTTCTTACATCCGTTTTTATTGTTCGTGTAGTACCTTCTTCTATGTTTTAAGTATTGTTCTGTCTCCCGGGAAACACCGTCTTTAGATATCAGTCTTTATAAAAAAGTGATATTTTCAACTCCGCGCAATTCTTGTTCTAGTTTATTAACAAAACTTTAAACATGGCACATGAGAGAAAAATAAAATATTTTTTTACTTAAAAAACAACATTTAATTATTATTACCCAATAATATAATGCCATGTCACATTTAAGACGTGGACATTTAATTAAAAATACAATATGTCATCAAAGTCCATGCAAGCGTTTACCCTCGAACTATAATATTTCAATTTTAATTTAATAATTCCCCATCATCAATCAATTTTCTTGACTAAATAACAAGAACCCTAATCATAATCACTTTAACACTTGACTTAAAACCCAAAATCTCACTACAAAAATTAACAAACAAAACAATAATAAAAAACCCAGAAATAAAGTTGCAATCTTTATCGAATGTGTAAGATTCTTGAAAATTTGTGATCTAAAAAATATAATATAAAAGAGAAAGAATAGAAGTAATGAAGACCCGGATAAGATCTGGGTTTTGGGCTGTGATTTTGATTGCAGTTTGTTGTATAATATTGAGTGGGTATATCACTTCAGTTTCTGCAGAGACTCAAAGACCCAAAAATGTACAAGTTGCTTTGAGGGCTAAATGGCCTGGTACCTCACTACTTCTTGAAGCTGGGTATGTCCAAAAAAAAAGCAAAATTTTTTATTTTTATTTTGTACTTCTTATATGTGTATATGCTTTTGGGATAGTGAGTAGTAAAGAGATACTTTAATTGATTATGAATTTGATGTGTTAATGCAAAAGCTAGAACTGTGTCACATATGTTTGTTTTTATTTAACCTTGCACATTGTGAGTTTGAACTAAGTTATTTTTGATGATCTTTACAGGGACTGACCCTCTAGGTAGATATTTTAGTAAATCTAGTATAGGATATAGAGTGATATGCAATGGGTGAAATTAGTATGAAATCCTAGAATGTAAGTGAGTATCCTGATAAATTGTAGTAGGAGTAGTATATTTTTAGTGTATTAGATGAGAAAACAGATACTCTTTTCGTCCCAAAATAAATGTCTACTAGACAAAGGCACGTCGTTTTGGGAAACATTATTATTGCATTTGTTCTATCCTTAGGTTTTGCACATAATTTTTATTTTTGGGTACTGACTCTTTTCACAGGACTTTAGGATTCTAACCTTTTTGAAACTGTATTAAGGGTAGAATGGCAAAATTAATATGTTATTTACGAAAGTAGACTTATTTTGGGACAAACTAAATTTCTAGATCCACCGCTAGTGGTGTATGGAGTTAACTAGATAACACGTGCCCTTATGAGCACCAATTGCATGAGACTTGCAGGAAGAGTAACTGATCTAATAATCATATTGTGGTGTATTCGAGTAGATCTTAGTAGTTGTAGCTGAGCGTGGATAATTTGACTTTGAGGAATGTCTGGCCTAATTGAGGAGTTGTTGATAGGTTTAATTTTAGCAAGCAAAATACCTGTCATGGACCATTTGCTTGCTATTAGCACTCTTTAAGAATCATTCCTAGCTAATAAGTTTTGTAATGTGCGTCTGCTCATGCAATTCTGAAAGACAGTGTTTTGGGATATTTGGGTACCCAAACTAAGGTCAGATGACTTGGATTTATCATCAAGCATGTAGCTTCGCTGGTGCCTGACTCATCTTATGGTGGTGTAATGCATTATTTGGACCTGACAGTTTCATTGCCCCAATATTAGATTTGTTCATCTTGCCACGAACCACGTTCCAGGTTTAGCCGAACCGAATCCGGTTCCAAACCAAATCGGGAACAATCGGGATCGCGAATTGTGGTTCCAAGTTAACATTCCCAAGTTCTTTCTTATTTGTTCCGAGTTATGTTGGGTACGCGAACTCAACTTCGAACGACGGTGTTTTCAATTGTCAGAATCGGCGATCCAACAAGAATTACTTCGAATTTTAGCAATTATTTTTAGAAAGTGTCTACTAATTAATTTAACAAAACAACTCAACATTTTCTAACTAGTAAAAAGAAGGCTCAATAAAATTAGGAAAAAGCTAAACGCAGCCGCTGCACTTAACGTGCATAAAAAAATTGTACCTTCCATATCAAAAACCCACCCCTGAGTTTTATGGTAAGTATACAACTATTTTATGCACCTTAAATGCAGCCCTACCGCTTTTAGCAAAACCCATAAAATTATTATGGGGAAACCAAAAGTCAGCAACTAAATCTTTTAGATTTATATGTAATCTAATACGTAAAGTGTCTCATAAAATTGTTTAAATACAGATTGATGTTCCATATCGTTGATTGAAAATCACACTATTGCATCAGAATCATGTTTAATATTTAATTATTTAAATTAGACTATTGCATCAGGTTCAAGCTCAAAATTGGAAGATATGCAATGGGAAAACTTACAATCTTAGATTTTTTTTTCCCCTTAAAATATTGCATCAGAATCATTTTGATGTTAGCAATGTTATTAAGTTTCAGTATACCTTTTTGTTGTCTTTTGAGTATTATGTTGGAATATTAGACTATCATTATGAGACTTAAGTATACAGTACCCAACTCTTGCATAAACGGGGTATGGGGGAGGCGAGATGTAGACAGTCTTGCCTCTACCCAAAGGTAAAAAGATTGCTTCCATAAGGACCTCCGGGCAAACGGGGAAAGAACTGGTGAGTGTAAGAGATAGGTACCCCAGTGGTGAAGCCAGGCGTTGAGTTAGGGAGGGCCAAATTTTTTTTACATTACCAAACTACTTAAGAACAAAGAACTAAGAAAAGCGGCCTTAGAAGAAATTGCCGATAAATAACAACAAAAAAAGGCATACAACAAAGCATGAAAATTGTTGCAAAATAACAAAAAAAAGCAACTTTTTTTATTTTATTTGTAGAAAATAGTAGCAAGTATATATTGAATAACCAATTTTGTTATAAAAAAATTGGCAAACATTTGATACTAGATAATAAACTACAAAAGTCTTTTATAATTGCCCTTGAAAATTAAAGAATTAATAATGTAAACTGAAGAAAATAAATGTCATGTAAGAAAAGGGAGAAAATATTCGAACAGGGATGTGTATTAGTGTCAAACACTATAAGACTCAAGCTTAACTAAAACTAATAATGACTTTTATGGAACATTCTAATTGGTTTTTTACTTTTTTATAACCTTCTATCAAGACTACTGAATGGAATTGCCTATTAGAGTTATGAAGTTTCAAAATTAGGATGGGCCATAAGATTAAATGGATCAAAATTTATAAGATCATATAAATAAATGTTATTATTGATGGGCTATGTAGGGTGGGCCTTGGCCCTTCCTGGGTATAGTGTGGCTCCGCCATTGGGTACCCATACCTGTCGGCCGAGTACTTGGCTACATTAAGAAAATAGTAGAATAACAAAACATACAACATGGCACACCTTAGAGCATATCCAACAAAACATAACATACAAGAATCCATTTGAACATATTAAACACATAAAACATATTAAACATAACCACATGCATAAAACCAAGCATGAGATGATATTAAGTATTAATATCATCTTTTTAAAATGAATGAAATATATATTACATATAAAAACTTATACTATTATTTATAGGGTACGTCATACCAAACTAGACGATACATTGTACCAGAGAGAACAGAAATGAACCTACCCCCAGGGATCAGTTTCATCGCGCCTCACGAACTGCAATCTTAACCCGCGTCCCCATAGCGAAGCGAACCTGAAACTGGTAACTATAGTCTCATTTTGTCCCTTTCCTTATCTTGGAAAATAGATTTGGATTTAGATTTAGGCAGGACAATATAGAAAGGAGTAGTGACTTATGCAGTGCGAATATGGCTTCAGTGCTTCACTCTTGCTAATTTTTGAATTAGTACTTCTAGTACGGTACCAAACGAGGGTGGGCCAGGGTGATCCAAAACACTTTTGTTTAGCTTTTTATAGTTACTGTGTTTTATGATCTGAGAGACTATGCTATGATAATGTTAATATACTCCGTATTTAAAGCAATTTAGGAGGTGATGCATTATAAATACACTTAAACCAAATTTTATATTTGACCCTTTTGACTTGTTAAAGAAGACAGACAAAACATAGTCAAATATACTGATTATAATATGTCTTGCTCCAAAAAGCAATACTTTAGCGTAAATAATCTAATTCAGGTGGCAGTGAGTGGTGGTCGTTAAGTGCATGTCTTACATATTCCTGAACTTTATTTATATTATAAATTGTACTTAATATCTGTACACTATCATGAATTGTGCTTCACAGGGAATTACTCTCTAAAGAATGGAAAGACCTTTACTGGGAGTTCATAGAGGCATGGCTAAGTAATGAAAGTGAAAATACAGATCCATACACTGCCAGAGATTGCTTGCTGAAAATGACTAGTTATGGCAAATCACTTGTGACCGGACCATTGACATCAATGTTCGAATTGTCTCTTACTCTTCGATCTTCATCTCCAAGATTAGTACTTTATCAGCAATTAGCAGAAGAATCTCTTTCTTCACATCCATTATCTGATGACGTTAACAGCAGTTATATTGATGGAGGTGTATCTGAAGTAAATGAAGTGAAAGAAGGCAAAAAGGCCGATTCTTTGCTTGTAGGTGTCAATCCGAGAAGCCCTGGAGGGAAGTGTTGTTGGGTAGACACTGGTGGGGCCCTGTTTTTTGATGTCCCGGAGCTTTCATCATGGGTTCATAATCCCCATAAGTACGTCCTCCTAACTGTATCTCATGTTGGAAACTTAATCAGTTATGCAAATTCTCTAAACTACATTTCAACTGTTTATCAATGCAAAAATTTTGTAAGATTTAAGGGTTCTTTGGATGACTGTTTTGAAGGTGATTATCTGATATTGGATATCATGGTTGAATGTGCTTATGCTGTTTGAAGCTGTAATGATTAAATCAATTGTATGAGTGAAAAAATGACTAAAAATGACATCCTTGTGAAAACAGAGACGGATCTTATGGAAAACAAGTAAATGGTTTGTGTGTAATAAGAATATTTAAAATTCAATTGTGCTGGAATAAGTGTTATTTAGGTAGTGTATTTTACCTTTCATTGTAAATTTCATAATACACATTCTGACACCCTTTGTATTTGCTATGTGGAATTTATAGTGTTTGTGAAAACAAAGTTGCCACATCATGAAAAAAAGATAATGTGTCAAATAATTTGGGATGGACAAATTTGGATCATTTCAAGTTCCTGATGACTTCTACCATTGCAGGGATGGAGATATATTTCAGCAACCCGAACTTTTTGATTTTGATCATCTTTACTTTGATTCATCTATTGGAAGTCCGGTTGCTATCTTATATGGAGCTCTTGGAACAGACTGCTTTAGGGAATTTCATAGGAGCTTGGTGAAAGCAGCCAAAGAGGTCAGTCAATATTATCTTTTGCTTGATACTACTTTTACTAAGATGTGGCAAAATGTTTTGATGGAGCAATGAGTCTAACAGGTCTGGTTCAAGTTGATCGGTATTTTTGTAAGGGTCTGATTGAATTGACCCGAAATACTTTCCGTTAAAAATTGTTTTAGATTTTATACATGACTAGTGTGTCAAGTATGATCACAACATATATATTGTTTCAATAAGAATCTAATTTCTTCAGTAAAGTTATTTAGAAGGTTTTATGCATTTGACGCATGGGACCCATTTGGCATGACTCTTATGCATTTTTTTAACTCCTGTGACTCGCCAGATATAAACCATAACCCAATTGCCCCATACATACGTATTTGGGTTGTGATTGCTATCTATAATGCTACTATTAATTTTGGTGCATTCCTTCGATTTTTTAATTCATGTCGGCTCTGGCCCCTTTAATCCAGCTAGTCAAATCCGATCCGAATAAAAAAATAAAAGGCAGTTTTTTTCTGATATTTGAATTTTTGACGAAGATGTTAATTAATTAGCTGCTGATAAAGTAAAATTAACTGACAGGGAAAAGTTAAGTATGTTGTGAGGCCTGTGTTGCCTTCAGGGTGTGAATCAAAAACTGGTCATTGTGGAGCAACCGGGACAAAAGACCCCTTGAATTTGGGTGGTTATGGTGTAGAACTTGCATTAAAGAACATGGAATATAAGGCCATGGATGACAGTGAAATAAAAAAAGGTCAGCGTGAAATTGTTTTTGTTTACCAAAGTAGATTGTCTTGAAAGTGAACTCCCCTCTGGGAGTGGTGATTAAAAATAGTGCACATGTTTATTTATTTTGTTCTATTTAATTTCATGTCAAATTGGAAATATGATCATTTAGTATAGTTGTAACTTTAGAGTTTAATATCAACCATACGGATAGAGTATAAACATAGGTGTGACAAAATGGACGGGTCAGTATCGTTGGGTAATGGGTCAAAAAGTGTGACTTTCAGTTTCAGGATGGGGAAATAGGAGTTGGGTTGACCCTCAACTCTTTGTTTTGTCTTTTCCTTAGTTTCATATAGCTGCTATATAATATATGATTATAAAATCTATTTATAGAAAGAATTGTCCGCTACTTTAAGTTGCAAAATTTGGATATTGCAAACACTTGAATATGCTAGGGTGAATTTACAACCATTTTATTAAAAGGTAGTATCTAAACAGTTTAATCCAAAATGCAGGTGTGACTCTAGAAGACCCTCATACTGAAGATTTAAGCCAAGAAGTTAGAGGGTTCATCTTTTCTAAAATTCTGGTATTGATCCATATTTTCACTTTATTTTCACTGTTCTTCAATTCTTATGCTCTATATAGTTGTTTTACATCATTACATGTGGAATTAATGTTGAATTCTAACATATATAATTTTAGTACTCCTAATTCTTTTTCTTTTTTTAATTGACAGTTTAGATAACATGTAGGCTTTGTTATGTGAATTAAAATTAAATTCCCATTATTGACTTTTGGAGCTTAATATCATGTTGTTTTTTCCAATGCAGGAAAGGAAACCGGAACTAACATCTGAAATAATGGCTTTTAGGGATTCTCTCTTGTCATCAACAGTATCTGATACACTTAATGTGTGGGAACTGAAGGGTAACCATATGGTTTTCATTAAAGCAAATGCGTGCATTTATTTCTCATGTTTGTCATTTACTTATGTTTATGTTCTTAACAGATTTAGGACATCAAACTGTACAGAAGATTGTACATGCATCAGATCCTCTCCACTCAATGCAAGAAATTAATCAAAATTTCCCTAGTGTTGTCTCTTACTTGTCTCGTATGAAGGTAAGTTTTTTTCTTTTTCATTTAGCATTTCACTCTAGTTTGTAGTTTTGACGGACAATTTAATTTGTTGATTATTCATGCAGCTCAATGATTCAATCAAAGGTGAAATACTTGCAAATCAGCGAATGATCCCACCTGGCAAATCCTTGATGGCTCTGAATGGGGCTTTAATTGATATCGACGATTTAGACCTTTTTCTGTAATGCCTTTTCCCTTTCTAATAATAATTCTGAGCAAGTCATCTTCTGTTAGCTTATAAAATGGTGTTATTTCTCTCTTAGCTTACTCGACATGGTCCATCAGGAGTTATCTTTAGCTGATCAATATACAAAACTGAAGGTAACGGGACTTTTAATATTTTTCAACTATTACCAAAAATTAGAGTTGATGGTTATCACTCATTACTCATTAACGGGTGATTCGAATGATCTTCTATCCCAAATGGGTCAACGGGCAAACATAAAAAAATAGCTTACATGTAAAGGGGTCACACGACATCCAGAGTGTACTTTTTTAATGTATGAAACCTTATACGTCATTTTTTTAAAGTTAATAATTGATGGAATAATTTGGCTTTTGTATACATATTTGGTGCGTTAAATCTTTTACTAATGAAAGATCTATTCGGGCTACGCTTTATGTCTAATTGTTAAAAGGGTAAACTTTAAAGTTCTTAATAGTTAGCTAAAAAGGAATAGGTTAAACGGCCCAAAAGGCACCCAAAGTGTATTTTTAATGCATGAACTTCCAAAATCAGTTTATTTCCAGAATTTGAATATTAAACCATTAATATTCGATAAGTAGTTTGTGTAATTATATTTTGCAAACTTTATTTTATGGACACATTATATTTTGATCGACCCAACCTGACTCATATTGACCCGCACCACTGCGTTTTGATCCGTTATACGGTGAAATCTGTTTTAACATTTGTTATATATTTTAGATTCCTTCAGGCACAGTTCGGAAGCTTCTTTCAACTCTGCCTCCTCCTGAATCCAATGCATTTCGTGTTGATTTCCGTTCAGACCATGTTCAGTACATCAATAACTTAGAGGTGGATAGCCGGTACAAGCAGTGGCGGAGTAACCTAAATGAGGTATAGGTCATGTTTGCGTCAGAGTTTATTTATTTTAATTCTTAGAAGTAAATAAAGTTTTATAATCTACTATGATGGTGTAACATATTCTGCTCTAATGCTATAGCTTTTAATGCCCGTATTCCCTGGACAACAACGCTATATTCGCAAGAACCTGTTCCATGCAGTCTATGTGTTGGATCCTGCCTCCATATGTGGACTTGAGGTAATGCTAATTGTATCTAGAGATGGCAATATGTCCCTTTTATTTATGAGCATGAACTGATCTGGTTGGTCACTGATTTATAACTGATGGCTCATGTGGCTAAAATGAAGAATAGCTTAAAGGGAATTGGGTCGAACGGGTCAAAATTTACCCAACGTGTATTATTAATGCATGTATGAAGCTGCTCTTTTCAGAAGTTCTGAATAGTATTGTAATTGCTTAGTATTTTTTTTATCATATGAAATTCATGTTTTTCACAAATTTAATTAGCTTTGGAGATAGAGCATTTTGGGTCCATTCTGACTACGCCCATACAAAAAATTACATGTTACCTGCCTTGGCCCCCATTTTGCCACCGTTGATTATATCGATATTGAGTTAGCTGAATGAGTCATAAATATTAATCGTGCTACATTTTGCAGACAATTGATACGATTGTCACTTTGTTTGAGAATAGTCTTCCAGTAAGGTTTGGAGTGATACTGTATTCTAAAAAGTCGATTGAGACACTTGAAGCAAATGGTGGAGAATTCCCACCTTCTCTTGAAAGTGATGGTCATGAGGATCTCTCTAGCTTGGTAATCTATCCTTTCCTTTCTTTTATGAGATGGATTTCGTTCATCCAATAGGCAGATTTGTATGGATCGTCTGGAACTAGAGATTTGTTTCAAAGTTTAACATATTTAAGGTAGTTGTGTGTCCTTGCAACGTGCCATCATCTCCTTTTCCACCTGCTTTACCATAAATTATTTTTTTTACAATAACCCATCCCTATATTTGTGGGTATGTGTGTATGTATGTTAAAGGAGAAGTGCAAAACACAAATGTTAAGCATTCTGCTGGTGTAGAATGTAATTCACTGTCTTGTCCGTTTAATTGTTATGTCTTAATCATGGAGAAAAAATCAAGCTCTTACATGTGTCATGTCTGTACAAAGTTTTGGATAAACTATGGACGAGCAAAATCTTTTTGTTTGATGATACATGTGGATATCAAGTTTGCTAACTGGATCATGTGCTTTTTGAATTATATAGCTTAATAAGAATCTAATTTGAATTGTATGAATTTGACAACTATGATTTGTGTATCTGAAAAACATCCTCCAGTTTCATTGTTTGTGCTTCTTGGTTATACTCTGTGACAGTGAATTTGCTAAACAGTATTGTATAACTGTGTATTCTAATGTATTCCAGACGATACGCCTTTTCCATCATATCAAAGAAAGTCATGGGATGCTGAAGGCTTTTGAATTTCTCAGCAATGTATGGTTTTGTTTGTACAATATACATTCTTTTTTCAACAGATACGCAGTGATATTCATATTTCTGGATTGTTACGTAGCTACATATCTATTGATAGCTTGATTATAATAGGTAAACAAATTGCGCTTGGAGTCAGGGGAGGAAGATGAACCTGTGTTGCACCATGTAGAGGGGGCATTTGTAGAAACACTATTGTAAGTCTTGAAGAGTATCTTTAGAGGTGGCTTTTGTAGAAACACTTGTAATTTGGTTGGTTTGACCCAAGTACTTCTTGTTCAACAATTATGAACTTTACAAGCTCATGTGCGTATCAATAATAATCACGTTTTTGAATAAAAAGATTTATAGGGTTTAATGGTTCAAATTTCAAAAATACACATTGCGCGACTCTCGACCTGTTTTGACTCTCTACCTTTTGACTCAGTTCTCTTTTACGCATACATATTTTTATTCTTACCCATCTGACTCCGGTCAAACAAAGTTATCTGAGTCGACCCATTCTTAAGTAAATGGGTTGAGATTACCACCTTAAGTTATCTTTAACCTGGTTATATGTTTTGTTAACTTCCTTTTTGTACATAAAGATGATATCTTTGTCTGGTTTGATATGTACATTTAGATATCCCTTTTCTTTGTATAATACATTGAGAATATTTATTTTTTTTAGGCCAACATCTAAATCCCCACCTCAAGACACTTTATTAAAGCTTGAAACGGAGCAATCATTCCGTGAATCATCTCAGGAGAGTTCCTTGTTCGTGTTCAAGCTTGGCATGGGAAAGTTGGAATGTTCCCTCTTGATGAACGGGCTTGTCCACAGTTATAACGAGGTACCTTTTTTGGTGCATAACTGCATATTAAGTTTAGCAATATGATATAATGGTCTTTTATGTTAATTTTTTCGTAATATGGCTTATTGGGAATTTGGGATTGACTCATTCATTGCTAAATTTTAAGTACATGCATGATTATTATTATTATTATTTGTATTTTTTTACATATTTGCCAATGTGCACGGGGTTCGTGTCTGTGGTAATGGGTGAATTTTAATAAGTGGCTTTGCCCAAACATTTTGTTACTGTTCATGCTTGAGCTTGATGTTTGTTTCGCAGCTATCTGAAATGTATATTTTAGCTTAATATTTATATATCAAGGTCAAGCTGCTTGTTTATGAGATCATGCCCCAAAAAACTCGTCTCGTACCTTGAGGTCATTAGACTCGCTTCATAGCTGGAAATTGAGTAACCTTATTTATGATTACATTTACTTAATTGGGTCTACCCAACCCACTCATTTAGCATCAAACTAGAACTATACATTTCGTAAGACATGAATTTTACATTATTTAGTTACTTTTTCAGGAGGCTCTAATGAGTGCAATGAATGATGAGCTCCCGAGAATCCAGGAACAAGTTTATTATGGGCAGATCAATTCCCGCACTGACATTTTGGACAAATTTCTATCCGAAAGTGGTATCCAGCGCTATAACCCACAGGTTCTGCATGTCTGACACGTTTTGAAACCCTAATATCGATTGGCGCTTCTCTTGATTAGTTTAATAGAATTTAATTCATATTGAAACTAGCTCATATTTATTATACAGATTGTTGGAGATAAGGCGAAGCCTAAATTTGTTTCCCTGACTGCATCAATTGTTGGAGATGAATCTCTGCTAAATACTATCGAGTATTTACACTCTGCTGGAAGTAAGATTTTGATCAGTTCCCACATTTAATGTTTGTTGACCTTAAAGTTTCATATTTTAATTAGTTTGTGTCCCAGCTATTGATGACTTGAAGCCTGTGACTCATCTCCTTGCTGTTGATATCACATCAAGAAAAGGGATTAAGCTACTCCATGAGGGAATACGTTACCTGGTAAGTTTTAGTTACTAACTTGTTGAATACACTTTTATCTCTATGTTTGTTTTACAATGAAGATGGACCTTAATTCGTTTGTCAATCAGTTAAAATGAGTAGGATGATGATTACCAGTTCTTATCTGTATATTTTTTGGTTTTTTCATATAAATTGAAGCATTTTCTATATATGGACCATTAAAATTCACGGGTATGACAATATTTAGACTAGATGTACATGGCTATTATTATTATATTCTAGAAGGTACCAATATGTAAACCCCAACTTCATATATTCATTCCTAGTGTAACCTTTAAAGACATGACAAAACCCTCGGTTTGACTAATGGTTCTAGTTAACGAATCAAGGCAAGTTGTTGCACCGTTTTCATATTGCAAATTTAATTTGTTTACTTCTTTTTTCTCAACTACTATTGTGTGTTTGTGATTGTTGATCATGAAATTTACAGTATGTTCCTTATATCGTATAACAACACTAATGATTCTCTATAGATGGCAGGTTCTGCGAATGCTCGAGTGGGATTATTGTTTAATTCGGATTTTGATTTTGATTCGAATAGTTTCATCTTTATGAAGACTTTTGAAATCACAGTCTCTTCATATGGGTATGATTTTCACCTTAGCTACCCATCGGGAAATTTTAGTTATAAATTCCTTCATGTTCTCACTCTTGTGGTTCATAAAAGTCTAATTGTTAATATATTGAATATATCTTTCAGTCATAAGAAGAAGGTTCTAACCTTTCTGGACCAAATATGCTCGTTATATGGCTCTCAAGATTCTCAAAGCAGTCAAGTTCTTCTCGATAAGATTTCTGAACTTGCTGATGCAAATGGAGTAAATTCTAAAGGACTTATGTCCGCTCTTTCGGAATTTTCGATCGCAAAGTTTAGAAGTCATCTAAAGAAGGTAAAATATAGTTTGTAGTTTGCGCGATTAACTTAGATACGATTTGTAATGAACTAATAATCATGTTTGAGTTTAAGAAAGTACCTTACTAGGTTGATTTGTAACATTGTAAATCGATTTAGTGAAAGGAATTTAGTGAAGGAAAAATAGTTAATTACATATCTTTAAGCGTTATGTTATTGAACAATGGTGAAATAACATTCATGATTTAACAAATGGGAAAGGAGAGACATATAAACATATTGAAATTGAATGATGGACTTTCCGAACTATCATATTCAGGCGCAGTTTATACAGCCAGTCATGCAAAAATATGAGCACTCTAGTTTGCAACAATTTGGAAGAAGTTATAAGCTTGTAAATGCAAAAGGCCTACCTTTGCAATTTTACTTGGGACAATTTGTTGTTTGCTATGAAAAACCAAGTATGATGGTTGTCCAATCAATGACTTCGATTTAGTTTAAAGTAAAATCCATGATTTCTCGTTCAAATTGTGTTCTTCTCCTTTCCTACGCATTATTCATAACACTTAACATAATGTGCAGGTTGGTCAATTTCTATATGGACAAGTGGGGCTTGAAAAAGGCATTAATGCAGTCATTACTAATGGAAGGGTGTGTTCCTTTCAACCGATTGTACTTTATTTACGTTTTAATAGGAGTGCAGATTTTGCTAATCAGAATTTACTTTATTGACATTGAATAGGTGGTTCGTGTCCCAGATGGTGTAACATTTTTAAGCCAAGATCTGCACCTTCTTGAATCTGTAGAATATAAGCAAAGAATAAAGCATGTGGCTGACATCATTGAAGAGGTGACATGGGAGAACGTCGATCCAGACACGCTTATGAGGTTTTTGGATTATGCATACTTCTTGTTTTTACACGTCACACAGTTACATATGTGTTGGAAGGTTTTGACCCACACTAGAAGAAATCATGTTTTGACTTATTACCGAATCGACCTGACCTCCACAGGCTGCCATCTCTAATACCTGCATTTTGAAGCATTTTTGTTTCTAATATGCATGGAAAGTTGAAAGTTTTTTATTTCTCAATGCTTTGTGCAGCAAGTTCATGAGTGATATAATAATGTCTGTCACATCTTCACTTTCTACACGGGATCGAAGCTCTGAGAGTGCCCGGTTTGAAATGCTGAGTTCAGAATACAGTGCTGTTGTTATTGGTAGTGAGAATTCTACCATTCATATAGATGCTGTTATTGATCCTCTAAGCTCTTCTGGTCAAAAAGTATCTTCACTTCTTCGGATACTGTGGAAATGCACTCAACCAAGCATGAGGCTTGTGTTCAACCCAATGGTCAGCTTCTTATGTAGCTTAATAATCATTTAAAACCCTAAATATTTTTGTTGAAAGGTTTACATGTACATTTACTCAGATAATAGTTTGTGACATAGTATGTAGTGGAAAGTAGTGTTACGTGTGCTTTTGTTATTTGCAGTTGTAATACTCAGATGTTAAAATGTTTGCCAAATTTTATTATTAGGATTCAATAGATACATGATCAAAATGGGCATTTTACAAAACAAAAAAAAAGGATTTCGTCAAATAAATGTGAAACACTCCCAATTTAGATTCAAATTATCAAGTAAATGGCTAACTTTAGTACTCCGACTTCAAACGTTAAAATTCCTCCCTTTTATCAATGCTGTGTTGACTTGGCAAGTAGTTTGAAACTTTGAGTTTGTTTGACTATCTATCAAATCTCCAAATAACCCTTCTTATGCCTTAATGTATTCAATATTTTCTTGACAGAGTTCCCTTGTGGATCTTCCACTGAAGAATTACTACAGATTTGTAACTCCTACAATGGTATAATCTGCCAACAATCATCGCTCATGATGCTTTGATTTTGTCTATATTTAATTGGAATTAAAGTTATTACATATAAATTCCAGGAAGATTTCAGCAACCATGACTTAACGGTTCATGGCCCTAAAGCATTTTTTGCGAGTATGCCACTATCGAAAACTCTAACCATGAATCTCGATGTTCCTGAATCGTGGCTTGTTGAACCAGTGATTGCAGTGTAAGTATCTACCATTCTGTGCAATCTTTCAGTGTCACTCCCATGGCTTTTTCCCTTATTAATTGTTTGTTGCATGTTTAGTCATGATCTTGACAATATATTGCTCGAGAACCTTGGTGACACAAGGACCCTGCAGGCGGTTTTTGAACTTGAAGCTCTTGTTCTTACCGGTAATGCAAACAGTATCTCATTCATTTATCTTCATATTCTTCGTATTTTATAAATGATAAAGGTGTTAACTGTGATTGAAAACTTGCATTTTTATGATAGCCTTCTAGTAAAGCGTTTAGGGAGGCATTATGCATTTTAATACATATTGGATGACTATCGATCCAAATCACCTGTTTCATATATAGCTAAAGCTTATAGCTTAGCCAATTTGATTTATTAGTGATTAAAACCAACCCAAATCTACCTGTTCAAAAGTACGTAAAAAAAAAAACCCAAAAATATGTAATAACTTACCACCTTACTTTTAGAACCCAAAAATACATAAAAAAAAAAAACCAGTGACTTGATAGTTAAGCTACTTTCATACAATGCCTTTTTGATTTTATAGATAAGTTGAAAACTTAAGATCGGTTTGAACTTGCCACCTTTCTTTTTATCTTATTCTTTATTATAAGTAAAATTTAAATCACCTTTTGGAATCAATAAGTAAGCTATATTAATAAGTGTTCAATTAATTCAAGTTTAACCTACTTTGGACTGTTTGGTTTGGTTTTGAATTTTTGTGAACCAGGAACCAATTTGACCCATTTGATTAAGTTCCATCTGATTTGGTTTTTTGATAGTTTGAACTTTAGACTTACTCAATTACACCCCAACGTGTCATACAACCTTATGGTAGTAGAGGTGCCAATTTCAAGTCATTTGCTTATGAACCCCGTTATGTATTATTTACATTGAATCAAATTGAAACATCTAGCTAAATGGGGAGCTGGTCAAATGGGTCTAGAATCGCCCAAAGTGTACTTGAATACATAGATCCTTCTGAACCCCTTTTTAAAAAAAAGTATAGCGGTATCAATGTATCATTGTCATTGCATGGTTTTCAAGCTGCATTTAACCTGTCAAGAAACATGAAAGTTGCTTGTGACCAAATCAATCCTTTTTGACATGCATTAAAATCGTATGACCCGCTATCCAGTTCACTTATTTTTACACATCTGTCCTATATATGTACGACCTGAAGCATGTTCTTCTGACCAATGAACTATTTATCCAGGCCACTGTTCAGAGAAGGATCATGAACCTCCACGAGGCCTGCAAATGATACTTGGAACTAAAAATAATCCCCATTTGGTTGACACACTTGTGATGGCCAATTTGGGTTATTGGCAAATGAAAGTGTCACCCGGAGTTTGGTACCTTCAGCTAGCACCTGGTCGAAGCTCTGATCTTTACACTCTGCAAGATGGATCAGAAATGAGCCCAACAAAGCGCATCACCATAGACTACTTGCGAGGAAAACCCGTTCATCTTGGAGTGGTGAAGAAAAAAGGAAAAGAACATGAACAACTACTGATTCCTTCTGATGATGATTCTACAAGGAAACAAGTTGAGTTTCATCTATTTCTTAGTTGATGATCATTTCTGTTAATGTGTTTTTCAAAGCAGGTTTGCTTGATATTTGCAGGATGAGAAGGATACCTGGAATTCTAATATTTTGAAATGGGCGTCTTCGCTTATTGGTGGCAATGTGCAGTCAAAGAACAGTGGAAGCGCTAAAGTGGTAAATATATGGTTCTAAATGTCACACTAGAGGTGGGGTAATGGGCTGGTTGTGAGTTTTTGGTTGAATGGGTGATTTTATTCCCCCCACCCCCTTTTTTTAGATATTTAGTGGATTTTGTATTTAGACTAAAGCGATCTTAGAAGTTTTAAACTTTAAAAAAATATATCTTACCACTTACGAATCATTCAACTAACTTGCGTTGTTTGATTTGACACCATTGTTGTAAACTTTACCCATTTGACCGCTAACATTATGACGCAAATCACCGTTCATAGGAAATGGTTTGTATTTGCCGCCTCTACCTTTGAATTTGTGAGCTGATCGGTATTTTCTGTAGGATAATATAAACAGTGGGCGAAAGGGTAAAACAATAAATATATTCTCTATTGCTTCTGGACACTTGTAAGTAACTCATTCTTGATCTTGATTCCTTGATGTCATCTTGAAAGGTTCTTCTATCTTTCTTATACGTTTTTTGTGTGATATATGCAGATATGAGCGGTTTCTGAAAATCATGATTCTAAGTGTTCTGAAAAACACAGAACGCCCTGTGAAATTCTGGTTTATAAAGAATTACCTTTCACCACAGTTTAAGGTTGTTCTTTCTCGAAGTTTTCATCTTTCAGTTTATGAAACTTTCCTAAAAACTAAGATCTTTAAATTGTTTATATGCAGGATGTGATTCCACATATGGCAGAAGAATATGGTTTCGAGTATGAATTGGTTACATATAAATGGCCTAGTTGGTTGCATAAACAGAAAGAAAAACAGCGAATTATTTGGGCATATAAAATTCTCTTTCTTGATGTCATTTTCCCTCTTTCTCTCGAGAAGGTAGTTGAGGAAAAATTGTGTTAACTTCTATTTAAAACCAAGGAATATTATCGGCATCTTAACATGTATGTATTTTTTTACAGGTTATATTTGTTGACGCGGATCAGATTGTTAGAGCTGACATGGGAGAACTTTATGACATGAATTTGAAAGGAAGACCTCTTGCTTATACCCCATTTTGTGACAACAATCGGGATATGGATGGTTTCCGGTTTTGGAAGCAAGTATGTTTTCTTATATTTCCTGGTATTATCTTTTTGAAGGGTGGGTGTTTGGATATGTGGTCTGCAAGTGGGAGACTGATTATTTGATTATAGGTTCTTCATGTTAAGATAAATATATTATGCTTCTGATTGTCAGTTTTGGATACTCAGTAGAAGTGAATCAAAAGTACATTTTAAAAAAGCCTAAATACTATACTCGGAACATAACTTAAAACTATCCCTCATCGTTTCATTTCTTCACATAAATGTCTTTTTTGGTCATTTTATGTATTGAATACAACGATACCCAATCCGACCATTGTCTGGGAATTTCTGTATTGAATAATCCAAATAAAAAATCCAAATTTGTTAAACACTAAAACTGCTGATTATTTTGTTGTTGCAACTTTAAACAGCAAATTACATCCCCCTGTTTTAGTAGAACGGATTATCTTTTTCTGATTATTCAAAGTCATATAATCACCCTCTTATATTTTCCAATGTTTACAATACAATAATGCCTTGAAATTTTGGTTTAGGGTTTTTGGAAGGAACACTTACGAGGAAGACCGTATCATATTAGGTAAGATCCACATATATTCTTCAAAGTCCACAGTGACATACCTATAATTTTAATTTCATTGAAAACCTTGAATTTATTTGTTAACGTATATTCTGTGACTTGCAGTGCATTGTATGTAGTCGATTTGATCAAGTTTCGGGAAACTGCAGCTGGAGACAATCTGAGGGTGTTCTATGAAACACTTAGCAAAGATCCAAACAGTCTCTCTAATCTTGATCAGGCAAGGACAACTCCACGAACATTTCTACATGTTTTGTTGTAGTTTATTTAATAATTGCCTATTTTGACCGTCAATTCAGTCTATGTTTTATCTCTAACGGGTCAAACATGTAAACTGCAACAAGTTTTCTTAGAAGGAAACAGGTCAAATGGTTTAAAGTCAGTACCGATATATCATAGTATGTATTTTGTTATTGTATTTGAAACACTAGCGATATATAATATTAGAGGTAAGCATAATTTTGGAAACAGAAGTGTTTATGTTCAACCTAACCTAACCTACTTCAATCTGTACCCAGGTTTACTTGTTTACCTGTGTTGACCGTATCCAATCTGTCCAACCCGGCCATTATAATTACTGAAGTATTAGTATAGGAGTAAAAAATTGGAGTTTTTTGCTATAGCGATTAATAGATTTTTTTCTTGAGAACCACTTATTATAGGACGACATCTATATTTCAGGATCTGCCGAACTACGCACAACACACTGTACCCATCTTTTCTCTTCCACAAGAATGGCTATGGTGCGAGTCATGGTGTGGCAACGCCACAAAATCCCGTGCTAAAACCATCGATCTTTGCAACAATCCAATGACCAAGGAACCAAAACTGCAGGTCAGTCTTCATGTTTGATTTTGAATCTCGGAATTGATTATTACGACGTGAAGTTTCAGTTTGAATTAGCACCTTCGATCCTTCTTTTTAAATATATAAATAGATTTACTTCTCAAATAATCACTTTATATCAGCTCCAGCAAAGTTGATTCTTAAAGGGAAAAAGAGAAAATCTATTATGGTTTGCCCTTAAGACCAGAGTTGAGAAACTTCTTGTATTAGGGATATTAGTTCTCTCACAAAAAATATCATTTTTGCTAATTTTGTTCATTGGTTCCTTTAATAATTAGAGTTTTCCACGCATTAATAAGTAATTGTCTTATCATTAAAATTTTGAACATCTTACATTTTTGTTTTCTCAAAGACCCTTGTATCTAAATGCATTTTTTATGAACTCAGGGTGCCAGAAGGATTGTAACAGAGTGGCCAGGTCTTGATCAGGAAGCAAGACATTTCACCTCAAAAATATTAGGCGAAGACGTGAGCCAGGTAGAGAAGGTTGTTATCCCTGAGGCTCAACCACAAGTACCCGAAGAGGACCTAGAAACAAGAGCCGAGTTGTGAATACTTAACCGAGAGGTGTGCTTATCTTAAAAGGTGTTTTGAAACAGTCAACCGGTTTCATTAAGAAAGACAACATTTGGTGGTCTTCATGTTCTAACAGGACATTCAGATGAGATTTCGTTTCTAAATGCAGGTATGATTATCTGTCACCCAGAAATATATAATTAAGAATTTAGATATTATTAGGTTACAAAAAACAAAATTTGATCAATTTTGGTGACCAATTTTGGCATTGGATTGAATACCCAAATGTAGAATTGAATGTATGTCATGTTTTAATGTTTTATGATAGAATAAGACAGCTTTATTGAGGTTGTACTAATTATTTGTACATTGATCTTATTATATGGTACCATGCAGTTTATTCTGCTACTGCTTTTTCTATGATATGACAACTGAGATTTTGATTACTTTTTTAACCTTTATAATTAAAAGGGTTAACATAGATGCTTCAACGGTATGGTGCTACTAGCTATTTTATTTTATATTTCTATTTATTCACGTGATGAAGTTCATTGTGAAAGGCAGCATTATAATACTAGTTGTACGTATCATTTTTTCATTATTTTATTACAGAATGTTCATGATAATATTAATGTTATTAGTAAGTTTAATATTAATATCAATGTTTAGAAAAGAAAAACATAAAATTTTGGCAGAATCTGTTAAAAGAAAGTTAATATTTAAACTTTAAATTTTATTTAATCTTTGTTTTTTAGTAAGCTTACTCTAATCATTATCTTATTTTCTTCTTTTTTTTTATTATTAAAATTTTTTATTTTTACTTGTGTTCTTTCTATGAATAGTAAACTTTGTACATGTGGACTTAAAAAGCATACAGTAGTAGTATAGTACAGAGTGTGAATGTCAATATCTCAACCATCATTATATGTTTCAGATGCTGTTAAAAATAATGATATGTTTCAGACATCTTGTGCTTCATACAGGTAGTCCGATTATTACTGACAATACTGATGTGAAATCTAATATTATATATATATATATATATATTCAATAGAAAAGAAATTAACCTCAATATACCATGTTATCCAAAATATTTTTGGGAAATGCCCATCAATATTGCTAGAAGCCTAGCAAATCTGCAAGCCGTCCCTTTTATATTTTGATAGATTTATCATAGTTGTATGTTAAAATTTATAAGTATGTTATACAATTTGTAATTAATGGTAAACTATCAAATTACCTTTCCTTTTAAACCTTATTTTCACCTCCTATGTTTCCTCCAACCTCCAAAGTCAAAATCCTAAGCTCCTTGAATTTTGAACAAACTCGAAAAAAGCTTGGTAAAATGGTGTATTATTAAATTTTTTGTTAGTAGTGAGATTATTTTCTCTATATTAAATGATGGTAATAAACTGTTAACACCGTGATATATAACTTTTAGGAACATGCAACGTTATAACTGAGCCAACCTTCTATCTAACTAACGAATGTAACATCTCTCTCATAGATATCCTTCACCAAGTCATCGCCACTCCCTTTTGCTAGACTTAGCAAACATATGAACTAGAAAGGATTATATGGTTTAATTGTTAGAGTTACCATTTACAAACGATGGTGACATTCTTGGCCATGATTTCATTTTCCATAAGGTCGTATGATGTGAAACCAGGAGGAATCCATGGATCATCTTCTTACTTCATGTTCTCGGGTATGGGATGTTTGGCAAAAGGTAGCATTGTGGTGTAAGGTGCTTCCCATTTATGCATTTTCGACTCGTGATCTCCTTGAACTTCACTTGTCTTCCAATGTTGGAGGGGTGGGCAAGAAGGTTATACAGGCGATTATGATGATAACCTGCTGGTGCATCTGGAAATCTAGAAACGAAATCATCTTCCAAGGATCCGGTTGGTCTAGTCAACGAACTTTTGAAGACATTGTCTCTTTGGGTTTTCTTTGGATTAAGAATCGTGCTAAGAAGGTCCCTGTAACATGGGCTAATTGGAGAAGCTTTACTTTCTTGTAAATTCTGTTCTTGGTGTTTTACTCCTATGGAGTTGTGTTTATAAGGGTGTTTGATTCTCATTTGGTGAAATAATAAAATTAGCTGTTCCAAAAAAAAAAAAAGTGAAACCACATATGGTGAGTGTATATAAATGCTTAAAGTGCTAAATGGGACCAATCATCAAATATGCAATATGGAAGTTGAGTTGCAACCAATGCAAGAAATGGAAAACCAATTGCCACTTAAAAAGACTTTGAAACATGTGAAAGAAAGAAAGGCTTTCGTTCAACCAAGTTATAATGAAAGGCTAAGAGATTTCACTATGTCTAGCTGCTATAATGAAATATCATGAGATTCACCTTCTTACCCTCTTCTTTATCGCCCATCATTGAGGAAAGCAACCTTTTGTGCATAAAAAGATCACCTTTTTTTAGAACTCTTGTACTTGTATATGCTTAACAATTGTATTGTTAAGATACAACGGGAAAGAAGAATATATATATATATATATGCTTAACCTTTCGTTTGAGTCATTATGTTTCTACTATCTTTGTGATTTATGGGACCCTTATTTTGAAAACCCATTTTTTTTGTAAGAACCTTGAGAACTCTTAAATTATGTATTGGATCACATGTTTTTTTTTGTTCATTCACATGTGAAACGTTATAAAAATATATGTTGCAGAAGAATTTTTTTTTCAAAACCTTATATATAGTCGTTTGTTTACATGTGAACGAAAACGTGAACATATTCATTCACAAGTTCACAAAAGGCTATTTTGAAGGTTTTTTAAAAAAGTTTCTTCTACAACATACTTTTTTATATCATTTCACATGTGAATGAACAAAAAAACATGTGATCCAATATATAATTTGAGAGTTCTCATGGTTCTTGCAAAAAAAATGGTTCTCAAAATAAAGAAAGTCTAGATATATATATAATATAAATATATGTATATATATCTATACTATATGTTTTATATATATATTTAATATATCGGGACAATCAAATAAGAACAGCTTAAAATAAGAACACGGTGAGAACACTTAAAAATTACATTTTGATGCATTAAAAGTCCATAAAACTAACATAGTGTATAACTAATTATCATTATTTAAGTGTTTAACAACACATTGATTTGTCAAAATCGAGAAAAATCATGTTTTTTGTTTTGTGCATCCATCTTGGATGCATATTCATCAAAATGGATGCATCCAACAAAAAACGTGATTTTTTCGATTTTGATGAATCAATATGTTATTAAACACTTAAATAATGATAATTAGTTATACACTATGTTAGTTTTATGGACTTTTAATGCATCAAAATGATGTTTTTAAGTGTTCTTACCGCGTTCTTATTTTAAGGTGTTCTCACTAGAGTGTTACCCTACATATTTAAAGTAGGCCGGACTCAATTGGGGATGACAACAACAGCCAAATACGTCGGGAAATTAAAAATCTGATTCAATTAGGTCATGGATAAATCTGCTTTTTAAGTGTAGGATCAGGTTTTTCTTTGGTATTAAATATAACCACACAATTACCTGATAACAAGCCTAAACTCGATTATTCGCATATATATATAAGAAAATGACTTTGAGAAATAAGCTCCTATTGACCAATAACATATTTATTTATAAAATCAATCTGATTATTTACATTGACCAATAACAATTACCTAATCAATCTTCGGACGCGTGCGGGCTGTGTTATCGCATTCTTGGTCTCTAGGGTGCTTTCGGGTTCCAACCTTTAGCATACTGTCCGCTTGAATGTCACTGCTAAGGTTTGAACCACTAACCAACTTACATGCCATGCTAAAGAAAATCTGATTATATATATTTAACAAATTTAGGGGTATTTAGGATTACGTTTTGAAATTACATTTTATATTTTGAAAAACCATGTTTTTACTTGGCTTTCAAAACTTCATTTTGATTTAGCTAAACACAAATAATCACTTTTATAGACACACTTTTTTACATTATTTATTTGCATTATACAAACACGATAATCAAATAATTAATTCAAAATGCAATTTCAAACCCTCAATTAATCAACTAAAATAACCCTGTTGTTTTTCTTTTTCAAGATCGATATAAGATCTATTTCATTTCGCTAGCTAAAAAACTCCCATTTAATTACAAAATACCCTCAAAATATCCTCAAAATTAATAAGAACCCATGAATTCTCAAAATTTTAATAATAATAACTTTTTATTTTAATAAAGATCAAACAAATTACACACAAAAATCGTTCTTCTAACTAAAAAACTAAAATTAATAATAACCCCTCATATTGTAAATAATTAAATAATTAACAGTGATCATCTTCTGATAATAAATATCAAAAAACAATGTCTATTTCATTATCCTAGGATTTGAATTACTATAATTTGAAATTTTATTTTATTTTTGATAGGTGGCAAAACATGAAATATGACAACATTGTCTATTATTTTTCTCTTTGTAATACAATTTTGTTTTCTATTTACTCGTAAAAAGTTTTTATTAGCTTTTTCAGTCGAATTGAAAATAAGAATATCAATGTAATAAGATCGAGTTTCACGTGTTGTTTGAAATTTAACTTTAATTTGTCTTTGAGGAACGCTAAATATTTGTCAAATGATGACGTATGCCCTCCGGCACTCATTACGGACATCATCATCAGCTGCAACATTACTCGTTAATCCGGAGCTAATTGTACCTAGACCCAGTGACGTCCATGCTCGTACATTGCAGAAACGTACTGAATGTCAACTAAAGAGACAAAGTTTGTTACACTAGACGACGCACCGAATAACGGTCTCCTGCCATCAAGACGTCACACACCAAGGACCACCCCTCCTTGGTGCCTATCAATAGCATACCTTTGCCTCAGATCAGGGCAACTCAATTCATGTACTACACACACACATATTTATATACTTGGTAGCGTGGAAGTTGATCATACCTCCACACCAACTGGGAACCGCTAGCAAGTCTTCGATAAATCCGATCACGTTCTAAGCAAGATTAAAACCCCCTGAAATTAAGTATAAATATAACATTAAGGCTCGTGTAAATTTATGCTTAAACAAGTGGCGCCATCCGCACTCTACTAACTGATCTTGTGACGAACAAATGACGGAGGAGAACGCGCGGTCACCTCCGGGATTTTCAAGAAACAACAATGAAAGACAGTCCGAAACAATCGAGCCATTACTTAGAGAATGCCTACGGCGCATGAATATGCGTAGTGTGCAAACTCGGCTAGATTATGACGACTGGAGTGAAGACGTAAATGAATAAATTGAGGCAGAAACACCACCTCAACAAAACCCACCGCAGGGAGCCGGTGGACGGGTACGTTTCAGTGAAACAGTGACCGGAGGAGCACCTCTAACCAGTAACAGAGCGACAGCACAAGCTCCGACCACTAACCTACCACCGCTCGCGGCGCAACAAGTTAATCAACAAGGCCAAACATATAACCCAGCATACAACGGCTACGGGTACGCGTATATGCCGCAACCCACGCCGGTACCATCGATGGGGTACGGCCAGCAATATTTCTCAAATGGTTTTCCGCAGCAACATCAATATTTCATACCGCAAAATAGCCCATTCTTTACTCCACAACCGGGATTCACCCCGACACAACCTCCGCAATTCAATAGTCAACAACCCAACCAGCGAGCAAGTAATACCGGACTACCTCCGGAAGCAGACATGATTGTCCAAACAGAGCCCGGTCCCTTCGTCCAATGGATTGAAGACTACCCATTGCCGGAGGGGGGACTCCCGAAGGGAATGGAGATGTATGATGGAAAGGATGATCCAGACAATCACTTGAAGCACTTCAGTGGCATGATACGAATGCAAAAGTGGAAGGTCCCGGTAGCATGTCATATGTTTGCTCTGACATTGAAAGACACGGCGAGGGCATGGCTAGACAGCCTACCGGTCGGAATTGTAATTAACTTTGAAGACCTGAAATCAAAATTCATATCTCATTTCAGCCAACAACGGAAGTACAAAAAGATACATTTGGAAGCTCACAACATCAAAAGAAAGGAGAATGAAAGTATCCGGCAGTACATCTCTAGATACACTGATGAGACTTCGCTGATAAGAGGTTTAAGTGAAAATCAAAGAGTCTCAGGATTCATACATGGTTTAAAATACAAAGCGTTGGTAGAATTCCTTTCCATGGACTTGCCCGAAACTTATACGGCAGCTACAGACAAAGCACACATATTTCTGATAGCTCAAGAGACAAATGGAAACGTAGGGTATGCCGGATGTACCGACGGAAGGGAACGACATTGGGGCAAAGACAGAAGGAATCCCCGACAGGATAGGGGCCGTAACTCCCCCTACCCGAAGAGTTCAAATACCCCTTCCAGCAGCCACATTACCTTGCATATCCCACCTAAGCAGCACAGAGATGTTTTGTCCGCAGAAAAAACAAGAACAAGGAGCAACATGAAGGGGAGAGACATAACCAAGTTTTGTGAATTTCATGGCACGCACGGACATGACACAAATGATTGTGTCATTTTCAAGGGAAGAATAGAAGAAGCAATGAAGACAGGCAAATTTTATGGCCTCTTGAAAGGAATAAGGGAGCCAAATCAAAGACAAAACAAAGGAAAACAACAAATGATCTTACCGGAGGCAAAACCGGAGCCTCTAGATGAACCAATAAATGTAATCATTGCAGAGGTAAGACACCAGGAAGACAGAATTAAGAAGCCGGAAGCATGGAGGTCGGCTGCAATAAGTTTCCCCTCGATCCAAGAGGAGGAAGCTTCCGAGGCACCTATCGTAATTAGCGCAGTCATAGGCAGTCACCCGGTGAAAAGAGTTTATCTGGACACGGGGAGCGGCTGCGAAATCATGTATGACCATTGCTTCCAAAAGTTAAAACCATCGCTAAAACAATTGAAGAAAGAATGTTCCAGCCCTTTGACAGGTTTTTCCGGAGAAAGATCCTGGTCAGCCGGAGAAATAACCTTACCATTCACAGTTGGAGAAGGCCAAAAAGTAAGATCAGAGACACTGAACTTCGTGATAGTAAAAGCAGAATCACCATACAACATCATCTTGGGAAGAACAACGATGCGCCGACTTGGCATCATAGCATCACCAATACATGCCATGGCAAAACTCCCAACACCTTATGGTGTTATCTGCATAAGATCTGAAGCTACCACGGCACATCAGATCAACCTGGCCGAAAGTAAGGAACCGGAGAGAGAAAATGAAGTAGGTAAGCAAGTGAGCAGTGTCGAGGGGGCGGAAGAGAAAATCTTTATCAACGATAAATATCCGGAACAACATGTCTTGGTCGGAAAGAATTTGCCGGAAGAGATAAAGAAAAAATTGAAAGAATTGTTGGGACGAAACAGTGATGTGTTCGCCTGGACTCCAGCAGACATGACAGGAGTTCCACGGCAGTTAGAGATTGGAGGTGAAACATTTGATACTCAACACAAGCTAAACGCAATTCCGCATGTTGAACCGATAAAGCAAAAGAACCGGAGCCTAGCTCCGGATAGAAGCAAGGCAGCAAAAGAGCAGGTGACAGATTTAGTGCAAGCAGGAATACTCAGAGAAGTGAAGTATCAAAGTTGGGTGGCAAACCCAGTTATGGTCAAGAAGCATGATGGTGGATGGAGAATGTGCGTGGATTTCACGGACATCAATAAAGCGTGCCCCAAAGATTGTTATCCTCTACCAGAAATCGACTGGAAAGTCGAATCCCTAGTCGGATTCAAGTTAAAGTGCTTCCTAGATGCCTACAAGGGGTACCATTAAATCCAAATGTTCCCACCCGATGAAGACAAAACAACTTTTTACACCAATGAAGGGATATTCTGCTACAAGAAAATGCCATTTGGCCTGAAGAATGCAGGAGCAACCTATCAAAGGTTAATAGATAAAGCATTTGGAAAACAGATAGGGAGGAACCTGGAGGCATATGTAGACGACATGGTGATAAAAAGCAAGAATGGAGAAGAAATGTTGGATGATATAGAAGAAACATTCCAGACTCTCAGGAACATAAACATGAAGTTAAACCCAAAGAAGTGCCTGTTCGGAGCAGAACAAGGGCAGTTTCTGGGTCATGTTGTCACCAAAGACGGGTTCTGGGCTGATCCGGACAAGATCCGGGACATACAAGACATGCAAGCTCCAAGAAGCATAAAAGAAGTCCAGAGCCTTAACGGCAAACTTGCAGCTCTCCACCGTTTCTTGTCGAAATCAGCAGATAGATCTTTGCCTTTTTTCAAAACCCTCAAGGGGTGCTTGGAGAAAAAAGACTTTGTATGGACAGCAGAAGCACAAGAGGCTTTCGAAAAAATTAAAGAGTATTTATGCCAATTGCCGATGATAACAGCACCAACCAAGGGAGAAACATTGCAGGTATACTTGGCAGCCGCAGAAGAAACAATCAGTGCAGTCCTAGTCGCAAACAGAACGGAAGGACAAATTCCAGTTTATCATGTTAGCCGAGTCCTTCAAGGCCCGGAGACCCGATATCCGGAGATGGAAAAGCTAGTACTAGCGCTTGTGCACGCTGCCAGAAGGCTACGACGCTACTTCCAGGCCCACCCGATACAGGTGCTAACCGAAAAACCAATCAAACAAGTGTTGAGCAAGCCGGAGATGTCTGGGAGACTTGCAAAGTGGGTCATTGAACTAGGTGAACACGAAATCGAATTCCGTCCTCGGAATGCAATCAAAGGGCAAGCACTCGCCGATTTCTTGGCCGAGGCCCATCATGAAAAGAAGGCAGCAAAAAGGAAGTCGCCTCCGGAAGTAGACCAATGAAAGCATACAAACGCGCCGGAGGCTGTGTGGAAACTATTCACGGATGGAGCATCAAGTGCTGATGGCTCCGGTGCCGGTTTGATACTGATAAGCCCGGAGGGACAGGAGTTTACATATGCTTTACGCTTTAACTTCAAAGCCTCCAACAATGCATCAGAATATGAGGCACTCCTGGCCGGACTCAGAATCTCCAGACAGATGAAGGTAGAGCATATCCATGCCTGTGTTGACTTACAAATAGTTGCTTTCCAAGTAGAAGGAACATATGAGGCCAAAGAGGCAGCAATGAAAAAGTACCTGGGAAAGATTTTAGAAATAAAGCAACAGTTCAAATACTTCAAAATACAGAACATAAGCAGAAACAAAAACAAGATAGCCGATGCTTTGAGCAAGCTAGCCTCAACCTCTTTCGCACACTTTACTAAAAAAGTGTTGGTTGAAACATTGGAAAGAAGTTCGATCGAAGAGGAGGAGGTAGTGGCCCCCATTGAGGAAGAAGGAACAAGTTGGATGACTCCAATCATGACCTACCTGTCTACCGGAGAGCTTCCGGTAGATAGGGACGAAGCAAGGAAGATAAGAGTAAAGGCACCACAGTTTGTAATCCAAGATGGATACTTGTCCAAAAAGTCATACCTAGGCCCTATGATGCGATGCATTGGCCCCAGATAAGCAAAAGAGGTAATACGAGAGCTACACTTGGGCTCCTGCGGCCTGCATTCCGGACCCAGGACGGTAGTAAGAAAAATGATGACAATGGGGTATTACTGGCCATCAATGCATAGGGACACTACTGAAGAACTCCGCTCATGTGACTCTTGTCAAATTCATTCTCACACCACCAAAGCTCCAAAAAATGATTTGATACCAGTAACGGCAGCGTGGCCATTCATGAAAATTCAAAGTATTTTGACATTCCGCACACGCTCCGGCTAACGGAACAAAATACGTTATATATTCAGAAAATTCAAAGTATTTTGACATTCCGCACACGCTCCGGCTAACGGAACAAAATACGTTATATATTCAGAAAATTCAAAGTATTTTGACATTCCGCACACGCTCCGGCTAACGGAACAAAATACGTTATATATTTAGAAAATTCAAAGTATTTTGACATTCCGCACACGCTCCGGCTAACGGAACAAAATACGTTATATATTCAGAAAATTCAAAGTATTTTGACATTCCGCACACGCTCCGGCTAACGGAACAAAATACGTTATATATTCAGAAAATTCAAAGTATTTTGACATTCCGCACACGCTCCGGCTAACGGAACAAAATACGTTATATATTCAGAAAATTCAAAGTATTTTGACATTCCGCACACGCTCCGGCTAACGGAACAAAATACGTTATATATTCAGAAAATTCAAAGTATTTTGACATTCCGCACACGCTCCGGCTAACGGAACAAAATACGTTATATATTCAGAAAATTCAAAGTATTTTGACATTCCGCACACGCTCCGGCTAACGGAACAAAATACGTTATATATTCAGAAAATTCAAAGTATTTTGACATTCCGCACACGCTCCGGCTAACGGAACAAAATACGTTATATATTCAGAAAATTCAAAGTATTTTGACATTCCGCACACGCTCCGGCTAACGGAACAAAATACGTTATATATTCAGAAAATTCAAAGTATTTTGACATTCCGCACACGCTCCGGCTAACGGAACAAAATACGTTATATATTTAGAAAATTCAAAGTATTTTGACATTCCGCACACGCTCCGGCTAACGGAACAAAATACGTTATATATTCAGAAAATTCAAAGTATTTTGACATTCCGCACACGCTCCGGCTAACGGAACAAAATACGTTATATATTTAGAAAATTCAAAGTATTTTGACATTCCGCACACGCTCCGGCTAACGGAACAAAATACGTTATATATTTAGAAAATTCAAAGTATTTTGACATTCCGCACACGCTCCGGCTAACGGAACAAAATACGTTATATATTTAGAAAATTCAAAGTATTTTGACATTCCGCACACGCTCCGGCTAACGGAACAAAATACGTTATATATTCAGAAAATTCAAAGTATTTTGACATTCCGCACACGCTCCGGCTAACGGAACAAAATACGTTATATATTCAGAAAATTCAAAGTATTTTGACATTCCGCACACGCTCCGGCTAACGGAACAAAATACGTTATATATTCAGAAAATTCAAAGTATTTTGACATTCCGCACACGCTCCGGCTAACGGAACAAAATACGTTATATATTCAGAAAATTCAAAGTATTTTGACATTCCGCACACGCTCCGGCTAACGGAACAAAATACGTTATATATTTAGAAAATTCAAAGTATTTTGACATTCCGCACACGCTCCGGCTAACGGAACAAAATACGTTATATATTCAGAAAATTCAAAGTATTTTGACATTCCGCACACGCTCCGGCTAACGGAACAAAATACGTTATATATTCAGAAAATTCAAAGTATTTTGACATTCCGCACACGCTCCGGCTAACGGAACAAAATACGTTATATATTTAGAAAATTCAAAGTATTTTGACATTCCGCACACGCTCCGGCTAACGGAACAAAATACGTTATATATTTAGAAAATTCAAAGTATTTTGACATTCCGCACACGCTCCGGCTAACGGAACAAAATACGTTATATATTTAGAAAATTCAAAGTATTTTGACATTCCGCACACGCTCCGGCTAACGGAACAAAATACGTTATATATTCAGAAAATTCAAAGTATTTTGACATTCCGCACACGCTCCGGCTAACGGAACAAAATACGTTATATATTCAGAAAATTCAAAGTATTTTGACATTCCGCACACGCTCCGGCTAACGGAACAAAATACGTTATATATTTAGAAAATTCAAAGTATTTTGACATTCCGCACACGCTCCGGCTAACGGAACAAAATACGTTATATATTTAGAAAATTCAAAGTATTTTGACATTCCGCACACGCTCCGGCTAACGGAACAAAATACGTTATATATTTAGAAAATTCAAAGTATTTTGACATTCCGCACACGCTCCGGCTAACGGAACAAAATACGTTATATATTCAGAAAATTCAAAGTATTTTGACATTCCGCACACGCTCCGGCTAACGGAACAAAATACGTTATATATTCAGAAAATTCAAAGTATTTTGACATTCCGCACACGCTCCGGCTAACGGAACAAAATACGTTATATATTCAGAAAATTCAAAGTATTTTGACATTCCGCACACGCTCCGGCTAACGGAACAAAATACGTTATATATTCAGAAAATTCAAAGTATTTTGACATTCCGCACACGCTCCGGCTAACGGAACAAAATACGTTATATATTCAGAAAATTCAAAGTATTTTGACATTCCGCACACGCTCCGGCTAACGGAACAAAATACGTTATATATTCAGAAAATTCAAAGTATTTTGACATTCCGCACACGCTCCGGCTAACGGAACAAAATACGTTATATATTCAGAAAATTCAAAGTATTTTGACATTCCGCACACGCTCCGGCTAACGGAACAAAATACGTTATATATTTAGAAAATTCAAAGTATTTTGACATTCCGCACACGCTCCGGCTAACGGAACAAAATACGTTATATATTTAGAAAATTCAAAGTATTTTGACATTCCGCATATGCTCCGGCTAACGGAACAAAGTACATTATGCATGTATAAAATGAAAAATGATATTTTGCCAACAAAGGCTTACAGACCGAAAGGGAAATTGTTTAATGCCAACAAAGGCTTACAACCGAAAGGGAAATTGTTTAATGCCAACAAAGGCTTACAACCGAAAGGGAAATTGTTTAATGCCAACAAAGGCTTACAACCGAAAGGGAAATTGTTTAATGCCAACAAAGGCTTACAACCGAAAGGGAAATTGTTTAATGCCAACAAAGGCTTACAACCGAAAGGGAAATTGTTTAATGCCAACAAAGGCTTACAACCGAAAGGGAAATTGTTTAATGCCAACAAAGGCTTACAACCGAAAGGGAAATTGTTTAATGCCAACAAAGGCTTACAACCGAAAGGGAAATTGTTTAATGCCAACAAAGGCTTACAACCGAAAGGGAAATTGTTTAATGCCAACAAAGGCTTACAACCGAAAGGGAAATTGTTTAATGCCAACAAAGGCTTACAACCGAAAGGGAAATTGTTTAATGCCAACAAAGGCTTACAACCGAAAGGGAAATTGTTTAATGCCAACAAAGGCTTACAACCGAAAGGGAAATTGTTTAATGCCAACAAAGGCTTACAACCGAAAGGGAAATTGTTTAATGCCAACAAAGGCTTACAACCGAAAGGGAAATTGTTTAATGCCAACAAAGGCTTACAACCGAAAGGGAAATTGTTTAATGCCAACAAAGGCTTACAACCGAAAGGGAAATTGTTTAATGCCAACAAAGGCTTACAACCGAAAGGGAAATTGTTTAATGCCAACAAAGGCTTACAACCGAAAGGGAAATTGTTTAATGCCAACAAAGGCTTACAACCGAAAGGGAAATTGTTTAATGCCAACAAAGGCTTACAACCGAAAGGGAAATTGTTTAATGCCAACAAAGGCTTACAACCGAAAGGGAAATTGTTTAATGCCAACAAAGGCTTACAACCGAAAGGGAAATTGTTTAATGCCAACAAAGGCTTACAACCGAAAGGGAAATTGTTTAATGCCAACAAAGGCTTACAACCGAAAGGGAAATTGTTTAATGCCAACAAAGGCTTACAACCGAAAGGGAAATTGTTTAATGCCAACAAAGGCTTACAACCGAAAGGGAAATTGTTTAATGCCAACAAAGGCTTACAACCGAAAGGGAAATTGTTTAATGCCAACAAAGGCTTACAACCGAAAGGGAAATTGTTTAATGCCAACAAAGGCTTACAACCGAAAGGGAAATTGTTTAATGCCAACAAAGGCTTACAACCGAAAGGGAAATTGTTTAATGCCAACAAAGGCTTACAACCGAAAGGGAAATTGTTTAATGCCAACAAAGGCTTACAACCGAAAGGGAAATTGTTTAATGCCAACAAAGGCTTACAACCGAAAGGGAAATTGTTTAATGCCAACAAAGGCTTACAACCGAAAGGGAAATTGTTTAATGCCAACAAAGGCTTACAACCGAAAGGGAAATTGTTTAATGCCAACAAAGGCTTACAACCGAAAGGGAAATTGTTTAATGCCAACAAAGGCTTACAACCGAAAGGGAAATTGTTTAATGCCAACAAAGGCTTACAACCGAAAGGGAAATTGTTTAATGCCAACAAAGGCTTACAACCGAAAGGGAAATTGTTTAATGCCAACAAAGGCTTACAACCGAAAGGGAAATTGTTTAATGCCAACAAAGGCTTACAACCGAAAGGGAAATTGTTTAATGCCAACAAAGGCTTACAACCGAAAGGGAAATTGTTTAATGCCAACAAAGGCTTACAACCGAAAGGGAAATTGTTTAATGCCAACAAAGGCTTACAACCGAAAGGGAAATTGTTTAATGCCAACAAAGGCTTACAACCGAAAGAAATAGTGTACGATGCCAACAAAGGCTTACAGACCGAAAGGGAAATTGTTTAATGCCAACAAAGGCTTACAAATACCAAGTGTTTTTGCCAACAAGGCACCATCAACATCACAATTCAAAGAGAGGGAAACAAAGGGAACACATTCAAGAGGAGACCAAGGCAGAGGTAGCGGCAGCAGCAGACGCAGCAGGAGTTGCTTCGGCAGTAGAGGCAGGGGTGACAATCTTAGTCGGCCAGGGAGTAGGTTCAAGTGCCACCAAATCTGCAAAGGAAAGCTCAAAGCCAGCGGCCAACCTCTTCAAATAAGGGAAGGGCGTGTCAACAAGCTTCTTCCCAGCTTCCTGCAACTCCTTAAGCGCTGCGGGGTTGTAACCTGCCATGCTTTCAATGTTCACCCCCAGTTTTTCCTTCTTCATATCCTCCAAGTAGCGGTGAACACCCAAGGCAAAAGATTTAGTTTGGACAAAGCCCATAGCCTTGCCAAACTCACAACTACCAAGCAACCTTCGAACAAACCCGGGGATAGCATTAAGAATGGACCTTTTGTCAGCACGCAGTTCATTAACCTCTTGAGTACGGGACTTCACTTTGGTCTTGAGATCTTTTTCAGCATCAACAACACCCGAAAGCTCGACCGTAAGTGATTCAACCTTACTCGTGGCGTCCCTACATCGCTGTTCCCAACTTCTTTTTTCAACATCCAAGGCGGAGAATCTCTCACGAAGTGCTTCCAACTCCTTCTCGGCGGTTTCAGTTTTCTCCTTCTCAAATTTTACATCGGCTTTCAACTCAGAAATCTTGGCTTGCACTTCATCCTCATCCAATTTCCTCAGTTGACGTTTGAAAATGCCATTCTCCTTCATAAGTACCTTCGAGTGTTCCTCCATAATCTTGATCCTCCGCACATACTCAGCCTAAAAAACAACATAAAAGTAAAACACAAAGTATAAGGGAATGTAGGCAGGAAGGTCAGCCGGATATATACTTGAACATGCATATGGCGTGCGGCAGCATCATTCGCGTAGTCTTGAAATGTCTCACAAGAAAACTCCGACAACTTCTTCATCCTGGCCGGAGCAACAATGCCAGTCACATAATCCAAGCGCTCCTCTTCCTTCCGAAGAAGGCTCTGAGCTGGTATGCGATCAAGAGTGAAAGACAACGGACCATTGTCCTCCGACAAGTCTGGGACAGAGAAATCCGGCCCTACAGTATCTGTACGATGAAGAGAAGGATCCGGATCAGGAGCGTAATAACCCCCGGAGACACTGTCGGTCTCACTAGATGAAGACCCAAGAAATTGCTTCTCAACATCAATAGAAAAGCCCGGAATCTTACGAAGGCTAGCGAGAGATTTACCTTTACCCGGAACATAGTCGGGGGTCATGTCATAGCCTTTCCGGGAGCGACCCTTACCACTCGAAGAACTCCTAAAAACAACGCCAGAACTCTTGGATTTTTTATTCCCATCACCATGATTTTTCTTGGATTTTTTAGCTACAATCTCGCCTTCCTCAACAACAGCACGTTTGTTCTTTCTCTTGAAGTCACCCCTCACCCTAGCGGAGGACCCATCGGTCTCATCAGCGGCGGCAGAGGCAACGTGCTCTTCCAAGACAATTACTTCGGGACCATAAACCGGAGCTTGTTGAGTTTCAACTTTCTGCCCTTCCGGCACGTCCGGCAGAAAGTCTGCTGTCTCGTAACCAGCATTAAGGAATTGAGTAAAATCCATCACTGCAAAGATAGTACAACATAAGCACATCAACAAACAAAAGCTTTATGAAAAGTAGTTAAGACCTATGATTCCGTACCCTCCCCGTCTAAACCCTTGATTATAGGAGTGGCCGGAGAATGCAGCCAGTCTTTTCTCAATTTAGCAAGGAACAAGATAGGCTCCGGTAACGGCCTCCAGAACACGGGGGCAAGAAGCAAACGTTTATATAGGGCAATATCAAAGCCGTCGGGAGGAATCGGATCATTGAGTGCACCCTTAGTCAAGAGAGTATCACGAAAAGTTAGAGCATTAGGATAAGCAGGATGTACTACGGAGGAATCCACATAAAAAAATTGGGACTTCCACCCTTTCTGAGAATCTTTCACACCCTTCACCACCTCGGCACAACCAACCTTCTTCTCGATGGTGAACCAGTCACCGGCAGAACCAAATTTATAAATCCTACGGAATAACTTAACTGAAGGCTCCCCACGTTGAGCACAACATAAGGCCTCAAACATGGCAATACGAGCAGCACCAAAAGGAGTGAGTTGAGACACATGACAACCAAAATGATTCAAGACGGCTAAGAAGAAGTTAGTGAAGGAAAAACGAATATTACCTAATGAAAAAGTATGAAAATATAAAGTAATTTTTCCAGCCGGAGGATTTTCGGCTGTATCGGACGGAAGAGGGACGGTGTACCCTAACGGAAACCTGTACTTCTCCAAAAACCAGACCAGATCATCACGGCATATATCGCACGTAGTGATCTTTAGATCTCTCCTGTTACCCATTTACAACGACAAAATATGTACCCTACGGATCTAAACAAAAATATACGACAGAAGCTAAAACCTACCTGTAAGTTAGCCGAAACACCTACGGACCAATGGGGCAGAGAGAAGAGAGCAAAAAGAAGAGATGAGCAAGAAAAAGTGTAAAGTGGGGGGGTATTTATAGGCGAGATGGGAAGCTACTGTAGCGGCACTGTAGCAGTAACCGAATCGACAGGTGAGGTGGATCGACGCCACGTGTAATCGCACTTTACCAGCGTGGCCGCCACGTGGCAATGCATTAAATACCACGTATTTCAAAAAAAAAAAAAATTAGGAGGGGAAGGACACGTGGACAAGCAACACGTGCAATTTCAAAACAACACCTGATGTCCGGAACACCTCCGATAGAGAAAAGAAAGCAATGTAAGAACATAACCAAGCCTAGCCTTACGTTCAAGCTCGCAACACTAGGCTGGGGGGCTTGATGACGTATGCCCTCCGGCACTCATTACGGACATCATCATCAGCTGCGGCATTACTCGTTAATCTGGAGCTAATTGTACCTAGACCCAGTGACGTCCATGCTCGTACATTGCAGAAACGTACTGAATGTCAACTAAAGAGACAAAGTTTGTTACACTAGACGACGCACCGAATAACGGTCTCCTGCCATCAAGACGTCACACACCAAGGACCACCCCTCCTTGGTGCCTATAAATAGCAGACCTTTGCCTCAGATCAGGGCAACTCAATTCATGTACTACACACACACATATTTATATACTTGGTAGCGTGGAAGTTGATCATACCTCCACACCAACTGGGAACCGCTAGCAAGTCTTCGATAAATCCGATCACGTTCTAAGCAAGATTAAAACCCCCTGAAATTAAGTATAAATATAACATTAAGGCTCGTGTAAATTTATGCTTAAACATCAAACAAATTACAAACAATTTTTTACGAAAAATCCCACAAATAATTAAGACCTCGAATGAGCAAAGAATTGAAGCACATTCGGTTATCTCAAAATATGAGTAGTGCTCCTTTTCCTTTTTCCATAATTTCATTGATCGTGAGAATTTCATTGCATTTTGCAACACATCATGTAGCTATTTCACCAAAATATAAAGTAGTTGAATGACATCATATTGACTTTTTCCTTGCATCATATAGCGATTGAACATATATCAAGGAATTAGGAGGAACTTATGTGATAATCTAATTGATTGTGAAAAGTTATTTTCGTTGCAATTTTCGAACTCAATTTCAATTAAATCGCTATAAGTAGGCAGGATCTAAGTACGTTAACACCATTAATCTAATTAATCTACAACAAATTTCAAATGGGCAATGGATACGGGAACATTAATGTATAACATATGATAAGCAGTTAATTAGATAAGATTTTTCTATTCAGATTATCAGAAATGACGAATATTTAATTCAAATGTATACGTTATTTATTCGAAGTGTTCACATGAGCGATCTGAGTCCTAGCTTGTCTTGGCTATCCCAAAGATTTGGATCTAAGACATATCATATGAGAACATCAAGGAGAAATTTGGCCATTGAAACAATTTGGTGATGGTTTAACATAAAGACACGGTAGAGGTTGTCAACATACAAGAACTTTTTAGTCAACTCTCAAGCTCGTAGCACATTTTTTTCCTAGTGAAAGGACTCCGCGAATATGGCCTTTATCCAAAGTTTTATATTTACCTCATTATGGCTAATAAAATAATTTTACAAATAAGCGTTACATCAGATAAATTGGACTAATACATTTTCAATTTGCATACACTGCTCACATATTTCAATTTTTTGTATAATAACTCTCATAGTTAGTTTACCTCAACAGTCTTTAAGAGAGCCTTAACATAATTCAATTTTTTGAAAAACACCCCCCAAAAAAAGAAAGATGTCTTTAAATTCATAGACAATTATAATCACCACAATAGGAACCTCATCATGCATATCTCCTTTATATAAGCAAACAAAATACTATTATTAAATGCCCCATGCTTCATGGGAACATTGTACCATGAAGATTCAATACCAACTTTTTTTTATATAAAAAGAATAACTTACTCAATAATAATAATAATAATTAGCATATATACAATGATATTCATTGACATCATTCATTTCAATCTCTTACTAATGGGACTCGTCTAGCATATGTTATTAACTTGAAAGAATTTTTTACGTGGGTGATTTTTTAAATTTTATGGAGTACCTAATATGATATCAACTTACCGTACGTTCAATATATTGCAAATTTAAGGGAAAAGGAAACAAGTCAGATGTCTCAAAAAGGATATAGAAAATGTGATCAATTTTATTTGTATAGTTCTCTAACACTTGGTAATTGGTATTAGTAACTTATTAATTACATGAGGTTTGTTTTAAATCATCAAAAACTATCTGACTTTTTCATGGATACAGGTAAATTTGAAATTATAGGCTTTGATTATCCGCCATTCTAGCATTAGCTGGGTGATATAGGTTTTTTGTTTTTTGGGAAAAATATAAAAATTCAATGCTTGACATTAGTAAATTTAATAATATATTGGGATAGTTTAAGAGTAAGAGTGAAAATAATGTAATATCCTACATGTAAAACATTTCGATCGAATTACTAAAAATCTGCTTGGCATAACAGGCACGATCTTAAATGACATGTAGTGGTGTACTACAAGTCTACAACATAAACCTTTTCTTATATCCAAAAACACATGTATTTGACTTGATACACCTAATTTTCCAACCTGCCTTTTTAACACTTGTAGCTGTAATTAAATATGATAGTTTTGGGTCTTTTAATATTAGGGAATGTATAGAAAGTTGGGTTTATGAAAAGGTTAAAATAAAGCGCTCAATTCCAAAGAGGGAAAGCAAATCAAAATGGAAGAATGAGAAGGAAATCTGGGTCAAAATTTGTGTTCAAACTTTTTACAGTCCAAGAAACATAATGTAGCATCATTGAATTAAGAGCCTCTCTTAGATTTTCTTTTGCTAAATTATGATTACGTGCATACCCCAAACTCCCAACCCGCCAACTAACCAAGAGAGTGGACTTCTATTTAGAGTAGCTTGTTAAATATGTGAGAACAGTTTAATTTACAAATTGATTTAAAAGAAAACACTTTTATTTTAAATTTTAATGACCAACTATGACAATGTCGGATAGTCCGTACGTGACGTCCCAATGGCTAAAGCTATGCACAGACTGTCACAATTCAGATGCACAGAACACCTAGCCCACCTAACTGCACGTCCTGAAGAAAATCTACAAGCCCAAAGGCCTACTAGTGGCAATATCAGGTCGCCATTGGGATCGAAGTTGTAGTCGAAGCTTTGCCGGTTTTCTTTCATTGCACATGATGCTGACGAATAAATGATGTTGATGACATAACTTGAACCTGAGTCATTTGTATCACAGACCAACACTTTAACCACCTCAACCAAATGCCCTTCGAGAAAAAAGAAAAAAAAACACATTCCTAAGTTATTTTTTTATTATTAATTTATCCATTGAACAAATTCTTTTGGTGTAATCATTTAAAGGGTTATTAGACAAATACAACTTTTTTAAATGAATGCATTTTTTTCAATGCAACTTTCAGCTATTCGTAGGTAAGAGTGAACTGTAAGAATATTAAAAACTGTATTGTCATTTTTTTTGTTTTTTTTCCTTTAACTTCAACTGATTATCTCTTGAAATCAATAATGATACATAATTAACCAATAATCAAAACTACCAATAATTTTCACAACCAATTATTGTTAATTTTACTTATTAAATCTTAAGTCTCATGTTGAGCTCTTGATGACAAAAAGTTGAGATTAAGCTTATCTCTACCCATCTATAAACATCTATAAAGGATTGAAGATTCTTTAAAGTTATTTTCAATTTTATTAGTAAAGTAATAAACATCTTCACCTTTGGTTTAAAATCAAAGGTCAAAATTCAAAAATTATCTTTGAATATTGACTTTTAATTTTAATCCAAAGGTTAAGATCTCAAACTTACTAATAAAATTAATCTATATTGCTAGGGTCTTGAAAAAAGTTTATAAGGAATTACTAGCACGATACTCGCGTAATGCGACAGTGGTGATGAGGATGTCGGTAAGTTGGTGGCGGCGACTGGTGGTGCTGGCGGCGACGATTGGTGGTGGTGACGGGATTGAGTGATGTAAGTTGATGTAAATGTAATTCGTGTAAAGATGATAGTGAAGATGTTTTAAAAGATAAAGGTTTAGGGTGTAAGTTGATAAGATAATGGTTTAATATAGAAATTAATTTATTAAGAGCAAAATGATTATTTTCAATTAAGATATTTTAATATGGATAGATAATTTTTATATGGTGGTATAAGTAGTGTGGTTTATGAATTAAACTTTCATAGGGTATGAGTTTCATGATAACATAAATTGATTTGTTTAATGTTTAAATATATATAAGAAAAGATTTAACATTAGGGATGTTTTAAAATATTCGAAAGTTTGTCTTAATTTTCAAATTTCAGAAAAAAGAAAAATTAATTACTCATTTAATTTTGTCCTCTATTCAACCATTTTCATATTAGGCTATCCCGATTTACAAATCAACCCAACCATACTATTCATTAAAAAACTAATTTCTCTCTCTTATATCTACTCCAACCCAACTAAACCAATTTTTACACTCACATTAACAACCTAATCAAACTATTTTTTATAAAAAGTTATAATATTTAATAATTAAGCTAGAAATACATTTCTCAATTAAAAAAATTGAATTCATTATAATCACAAATAAATACTCACCCGTTTCATTAAAAGTGATTATTTTCAATTAAGATATTTTAATATGGATAGATAATTTTTATATGGTGGTATAAGTAGTGTGGTTTATGAATTAAACTTTCATAGGGTATGAGTTTCATGATAACATAAATTGATTTGTTTAATGTTTAAATATATATAAGAAAAGATTTAACATTAGGGATGTTTTAAAATATTCGAAAGTTTGTCTTAATTTTCAAATTTCAGAAAAAAGAAATTTATAATTATAAATAAATATCAGTTATCTTGAATATTGACTTTTAATTTTAATCCAAAGGTTAAGATCTCAAACTTACTAATAAAATTAATCTATATTGCTAGGGTCTTGAAAAAAGTTTATAAGGAATTACTAGCACGATACTCGCGTAATGCGACAGTGGTGATGAGGATGTCGGTAAGTTGGTGGCGGCGACTGGTGGTGCTGGCGGCGACGATTGGTGGTGGTGACGGGATTGAGTGATGTAAGTTGATGTAAATGTAATTCGTGTAAAGATGATAGTGAAGATGTTTTAAAAGATAAAGGTTTAGGGATGTAAGTTGATGTAAATGTAATTCGTGTAAAGATGATAGTGAAGATGTTTTAAAAGATAAAGGTTTAGGGTGTAAGTTGATAAGATAATGGTTTAATATAGAAATTAATTTATTAAGAGCAAAATGATTATTTTCAATTAAGATATTTTAATATGGATAGATAATTTTTATATGGTGGTATAAGTAGTGTGGTTTATGAATTAAACTTTCATAGGGTATGAGTTTCATGATAACATAAATTGATTTGTTTAATGTTTAAATATATATAAGAAAAGATTTAACATTAGGGATGTTTTAAAATATTCGAAAGTTTGTCTTAATTTTCAAATTTCAGAAAAAAGAAAAATTAATTACTCATTTAATTTTGTCCTCTATTCAACCATTTTCATATTAGGCTATCCCGATTTACAAATCAACCCAACCATACTATTCATTAAAAAACTAATTTCTCCCCGTAACAACCTAATCAAACTATTTTTTATAAAAAGTTATAATATTTAATAATTAAGCTAGAAATACATTTCTCAATTAAAAAAATTGAATTCATTATAATCACAAATAAATACTCACCCTTCGTAGGCCGTGTCCTTCTGTCCCGAATGGTTGTTTTTCACCGGGCCTTCGTTACACACTTCCGTGACTCCAAACTTGTTCCATAACCTTATATTGACGTTCTAAGATGATTACAGTTGACAAATTTCAAAAATAACAACTTTCGTTTTTCGTCAAAATTGAGGATCGAAAATTTTCAAAGTATAAAAGAGCACGGCTCTTGTTCAGGGGACGGCTCCAGGGGACGACTCTTGCAGGAACAAAGGCCGTCCCTCCTCTGTCCATTTTGATGTGATTTACCGAGCGTTCGTTACATAAGTTCATGACCCGAAACTTGTTCCTAAGTCGTATATCATCATTCTAAGGTGTTTGCAATTGCCAAATTCCAAATCTAAACACTTTGATTTTTCACCAAAATTGGAGGCCAAATTTTTTCTAAGTATTGAAGGTCAACAAAAGTCAAAATTGATTGTATGGTCAAAATGGGTCAACTAATGGATAAAATCATATTTATATTTGAAATGATAGTGGGATCTTTTCTCATTTCCATAACTATTCTTGTGACTTTCTCAATCCCCATTCATCCATACATGGTAAGCATCTATCTCTCTTTCTTCTATTCTCTTTTATGTTAATCTTGCAATGGGAAAATGCTTGGTTGTAGTGGAGCCATCATTGGAAGAATACCTGGCTTTTGTGAATCTCCAGGTAGAGGACGACTCTTGTTTAAGGCACGACTCTTGTGCCCTAGAGGACGGACTCAGTTAAGAGCCGTCCGGTCAAATGGTCACAAAACACTTTTTGACTATAAAATGAAGACTTGGGCTTATTTGCAACTCACCTCTTGCATCTACAACTCCTGGAAAAATACATACTTATATTTCTCATCTCATATCATTGATAAATTTGGCAAGAGTGATAAGATTATAGTGAGGAAAATATTTGTGAGCCTACATCTTGTATATTCAATCATACTAGTGAGTGTGATTGTGGGTTGAAGTTCTAGTGGTTAGGATTTCAATTTCATAGATATCTCTAGTGGTTAGAGATTGTGTGTTCATCTCTTGAAGTGTCAAGAGCTTGGTGTATTCTAGTGGTTAGAATACTTGGTGTAAATTTCGGATTCTCCACCGGGTTTGGAGAGACTAGTGCTACAAACTCTCGATTCGTGAATCGGGGAGTGGATTACGGCGAATTCGTTAACATTCGCCCGAACCACTATATATCGTGGTGTCTCTTGATTTGGTGATATCTTTCTTACTCTAGCTTTTCAATTTGATCATATTTATTATATAATTGTTATAGTGATAATATCTTGCACAAACAAAGGATTGAATTGTTGTTTCACAAATAATCTTTCAAAAAGAAGTTAAAAATTGGTATAATCTATTCACCCCCCTCTAGATTACACTTACAATTGGTATCATAGCACGTTGCTCTAATTTTTGCAAAAATCGTAATTTTTCAAAAATTTTGAGTTTGAATCCATGGACAACAAAAGTGATAACTATAATGAGGGTTGCTCAATGCAAAGACCTCCTCTCCTTGAGGCGGAAGGTTTTTGCTATTGGAAACAAAGATTTGAAACCTATGTTTGTGCAAAAGATATTGATCTATGGGATATAATTGTCTCCGGGGATTATGAACCAAAGGAATGGTCGGTGGCGGATAAGGTTTTGGTTAAGGTTGAAAAGAAAGATTGGAAACCCGAACACAAAAAGGGAATTGCTAAAAACTATGAGGCTAAACTAATGTTGTACAATGCTTTGCCACATAAAGAATACGAAAGAGTTTTTATGTGCAAAAGTGCTAAAGAAGCTTGGAAAACCCTTGTTGTAACTCATCAAGGAAATGCACAAGTCATTGAAAACAAAATTGAACTACTTGTTGCTCAATATGAACAATTTACAATTGGGGAGGATGAAAAAATAGATGTAGGATATTCAAGATTTAATACAATTTGCACAAGTTTGAAAGCTCTAGTTACATCATACACAAGCAAGCAATATGTTCGAAAATTCCTAAGAGCTCTACCGACAAAATGGAGACCCAAGGTGACCGCCATTGATGAAGCCAAAGACTTTGATGACCTTGGATGAACTTGTGGGAAATCTCAAGGTTCATGAAGTAATATTGGAAAAAGATGAAGAGATTAGTAGATTGAAGAAAGAAAAATGCAAGTCCATTGCCCTCAAAGCCAAACATATTGAATCATCAAGTGATAATGGAAATGATGAAGAAGAAATGGATAAAGATGAAGAGCTAGCTTGCATGGTGAGAAATTTCAAAAGAATTTTTCGAAGAAATGGGAAATTCGTGAGACCACCACAAAATGACTCAAGAAAACCACCACAAGACTTGAAGAAAAGAAATCTGAGAAAATGTTTCAATTGTGGTGACCCAAATCACTTGGTGAATGAATACACCAAAAAGAGAAATGAAAGGGCATATGTGGGAGGTGCATGGGAAGATGAAGAAGGAGATGAAGAAGAAGATACCCAAGAAAAGTGTCTAATGGCTCTTGGAAGTTCGGAGAGCTTTAGTGATGATCTCCCGGAGACTACAAATGCAGCATGGAGTAATAGTGAAGACGAAGACTCTACCATGTGCTTCGTTGGACAAGACAAAGATGAGGTACATTCCGATAGTGATTACTCTATTGAAAATCTTGAACATGACTATGAAAAACTTGCCATTTTAAGTACTAAAATTAGTAAGAAAAACAAAATATTAAAATTGGAAAATGAAGCTTTGCTTAAAGAATTAGAAGAACAAAAATTCTTGGTGGCTCTTGTTATGCAAGAAAATAATGAATTTAGAACTAAAGAAAGTCATTGTGATAAATGTGTTCTTTTGAAATCCAAAGTAAAAGAATTAGAAAAGGAAGTGTGTTTTAAAGTGTTAGATAAAGGAACAAAAATGCTTGATCAAATGCTTGAATCCATTCATGGGAGACCGGAAAAGGCGGGAATCGGGTATGTTAGCTTTGGTTCAACTAGTGAAATAAAACCCACCATCTTTGTTAAAGCAAAAGAGAAAAATGTAATTGATAGTCGATGTGAAAACATCCATGTGCAACGACCACAAATTACAAAGACCTTGACCAAGTCCACTAATCATTATCAAGTTCCATATAACTATCAACTTGCATCTAAAGCACATTTGAAGGTTGAAAAACCACATATAGTTCAAAAGTTTTATCAACCAAGAAACAAGTTTATAAATGAATATTCTAGAAGGAATTATCAAATGATGACAAGAGGTAAAGAATTTCAAAAGAATCTTAATTACTTTCGACATAACCAAGCATATCATGGATACACAACCCATAAGAAAGTTGTAAAGAAATGGGTAAAGATAGGTATGTTTAATGCTAACAATCCCGGACCCATGAAACATTGGGTACCAAGAGTTTGAGTGTCATTATGATATGTAGGAATGCAATAAAGGAGTGATCGAAAAAGATGATTGGATCACCGATAGTGGATGCTCAAAACACATGACCGGTGACCGGGAAGTATTCACTACATATGCCAAATGCAACGGAGGTGATGTTGTGTTTGGAAGTGATGTCAAAGGGAAAATCATTAGTAAAGGAAACATCGCACACGAAAAATTTGTGTTTGAAAAAGTTGCTCATGTGAAGAATCTTGCTTTTAACTTGCTAAGTGTTGGTAAATTATGTGATAAAGGCCTAAAAGTTCTATTTGATGAATCACATGCGGAAATAATTAGAAATGGTGAAGTAATTATTAGATGTGAACGTAAACAAGGTGTATATACATGCAAACTAAATGACTATAAGAAACTTGATTTGTGTTTAGCTACCATACATGATATGTCTACGTTGTGGCATAGGAGATTAGGATATGCTAACATGCGCCAACTTCAAAAATTGTCTTCTATGGATTCTGTGAGGGATCTCCTTAAATTGAAATTTGATTGTCATTTTTGTGATGCATGTAAGATAGGTAAACAAGTTAAGGCAAGTCATAAACCTAAAAATATCATATCAACTAAAAGATGTCTAGAACTTTTACATATGGAATTGTTTGGTCCGTCGTCAATTCAAAGTTATGGAGGAAATTTTTACACCTTGGTAATTGTCGATGACTATTCTAGATTTACTTGGACTTTCTTTTGAAAACATAAAAATGAAGCATTCGATCAATTAAAAATATTTGGAAGAAAAATATAAAATAAGCTAGGATGTACAATTGTGTCAATAAGAACCGATCATGGTAGGGAATTTGATAATGAAGCCCAATTTGGGGCCTTTTGTGATAAACATGGTGTAACTCATAATTTTTCGGCTCCTCGCACTCCCCAATCTAATGGGGTTGTTGAGAGAAAAAATCGAACTCTTCAAGAAATGAGTAGGACAATGTTAAATGAACAATCTATTCCTCAAAAGTTTTGGTGTGATGCCGTCGCCACCGCTTGTTATATACTTAATAGAGTGCTTTTTAGACCATTAATGAATAAAACACCTTATGAAGTATTAAAAGGAAAGAAACCATCTTTGAAACATGTTAAAGTCTTTGGGTGTAAATGTTTTGTCTTAAATAAGAAAGATCATTTAACTAAATTTGATCCTAAAGCATATGAATGTGTCTTCTAGGCTACTCTCCCATAAGTAAAGCATATAGGGTCCTAAATAAAGAAACTAACATTGTAGAAGATTCACTAGATGTCACATTTGATGAATCGGAACCTAAACCTAAAACTTTGCCTCTAAAAGATGATGATGTAAATGAAGAAGAAATTAGAGCAAATCCACCTCTAATAGAAACAACTAATGAAGATGTAACACCTCAAGTTGAACCTCAAGTACAATCTATCGTTAATATAAGAGAAGTAAGAGACTATCCCATAGATCAAGTTATTGGTGACCTAAATCAAAGAGTAACTAGATCTCATGCTATGTATGTAAACTCTCACTATGCTTTTGTGTCCACCGTAGAACCCAAAGATATAAAAGAAGCAATAGTTGATGAAAATTGGGTAATGGCCATGCAAGATGAACTTAATCAATTTAAAAGAAATGATGTTTGGGAATTAGTCCCCTTGCCTAGTGGATACACAATTTTTGGGTTGAAATGGATCTATCGTAATAAACTTGATGAAGATGGGAAAGTCAATAGAAACAAAGCTAGGTTAGTGGCTCTAGGATATTTCCAACAAGATGGAATTGACTATGATGAAACTTTTGCACCGGTAGCTAGACTAGAATCCATCCGAATCTTGCTTGCATATGCATGTGCTCATAATTTTAAATTATATCAAATGGACGTAAAAAGTGCATTCTTGAATGGTGATATTAAAGAAGATGTATATGTGTCTCAACCACCGGGATTTGAAAACTTTGATAAACCTAATCATGTGTATAAACTTAAAAAGGCCTTGTATGGATTAAAACAAGCACCTAGGGCTTGGTATGATAGATTCAAGACATTCCTAATTGAACATGAATATATGATGGTGTAACACCCCGAGCTAGGCTCGAAATGCTACTGAAAAGATATAGCGTATGCATGGGATTATCGTAGAACATAAACTATATGAACATGTTGGACTCAGTGAATCCAACTTATTAAATTATGAACATACACACAATATCATACAAGCATATAATCTCCACACGTTTACAAACAAATACAAAAGAAAGTATTAAATTTTAAACATGATGCAATAGTTGGGCAAATGAATCCTTGATCCATCTAAGTCCATGCCCTGGTTCAAAAGCAACAAAATTCAAGCATCACGTCCCTGGTTCACCTGGTTTCCTGAAAAGTGTACTAAACAAGGTCAACACTAGGTTGGTGAGTTCGTAGTAATGGTTCACAAGGAACCATCATCAATAACAATATCATATGTAATAACATCATCAAACAATGTACTTACAACAACCCATGTACGTCACCTGTTAAACAATTGATGTTAACATATCGTTCAACCTTGTCACATAAATAACCAAAGAACAAATAATACAAGATAGTTCGGATACAAACAAGTACAATGGCTATTATTACCAAGAAATGCATCGTATGCGTATCAATGTCATGCAATGTACCTCAAAT
>CM067174.1:61195149-61300855 GCA_034093135.1 Erigeron breviscapus | reverse complement strand
TCATCAAGTATCACAATACTTGGTCCACATCGTGGTGTTAATCATATCAAGTCATCAAGTATGGCCAATACTTGGCATCAAGTACTTGAGAGTACTCGGATGTACATAAACATATAGTACCCAAAGTACTCGAAATGTGGCCTTACAGTTCAACAACTTGCCTTGGTGGCCTTACAGTTAAACAACTTGCCTTGGTGTAAGTTTCCAATGCACACAACATGTACGTCTCAATAAACATAATCATCAATAAACAAGTCCATATGTCCAATACTCCAAACCAGTCTATACGTACATACACTTAGGAGGATTCTACTTTCAACGAGTCCTAGATGCTTATATATAGGGTCACCCGCAGCCTTCCCACCACATCTAAAACCCTTTGAAGGCATAACCGACTTCCATGTATGTACATCTATCCTAAATAAATTATAATATCACAATCACATACATAAACCATCAAACACTAACTCAAAACTATCCATCAATCATCAAATATATTTCAAAAATCTATACTCTAATTGAGAGGGTTTTTAGTATAGATGCAAAGTGTCTCAAGACATAAATCTTTTACAACATCTAGTACTATATCTTAAGAGTATTCATGAATTTTTACGGAATTTTTCAATATATCTAACTCGTTCAAATGGCCACCTTAATTCAGTTTATCGGTTTTTGTCCAGATTCTGACCCTCTCAGGAAAACATCATTTTAGGAAAAGAAGACGACTAGATACAACAAAACTTTGTTCTGGTCGAATTTAGTACACTCATAGTACTTTCCAAAAAGTTAAGATTCAATTGATTTCGACTTAACACGAATGAAATATGACGTTTACAATATGACTGAAACAGTATTCATAAAAATCAGTTTTGACCACTTTTCTTAAAAAGTTCACAATTTGAGTTTTACTCAGTGTTTTTACTTGATTCCAGTGGGAGGATAAAATAGACACATAAAGCTAAAGATTTTGTTTGGAACTCAATAACCAGATCATTTTCCATCTATGTGTTTTCTCCCTTCCAAGTCAGATTACAGATTCTGTTCAGAATCAGTTTTTAACAAAACTAGTTCATACGTGATCTTTTGTATTCAATAAATTTAAGAACCATAAAAGAGGCTTACCAAAATGAGATTATAGAGAATAAAAGTTGTTGATATTGGTCTCCTTGAAGCTTTAAAACTCTTTTCCAATTGATTGAAGAACAAGGGATTAAACTTGCTAGCAAAATGACTTGATTTCCTTTCAAAACTTGAAGATTATTATTATGAAACTAGTATTGTTGTTCTTGGAAGTTCAAGTCCGGTTTTGGTGATGAGAAATGAAATATTTTGCATGCTTTATCCTTTTATTAACACTAATTTAATGGTAGGAAAGTTGGGTGAGAAAATTAGTTGATAAAAAGACAATTTGTGAGTTGTTTAGTTAGGTTAGTGTGTTAGGTACTTGTCTCCCACTAAATTTCGTGGCCTAGCTGATCATTATCAGTAGGATTGATGTTTAACTTTATATTTATAGTTGTAGATATTTCTCTTCTCTTTCCGTAGACAGCTTACTCGTCAAAAACAGATATCGGACGAAGAAGTTATAGTCAAAACATTACAACAACGTTAATTCATCATTTAGCTAGTTAAATCAAATGTCATTTTGTATCATATGATCTAATAACACAATCAAATGACCTCGACTAACACATAATTCTCAAATTAAACGGTAAATTGATCACATTGCACTTAATTGAACTCCAACTGGCACTTGAAACATATAGGCTAACTTAATAATTAGTTAAATTGTACATATGGTCAAAGAGCCAAGAATCACGATTGTTACATTATTCCCCCGTTAAAGGAATTTCGTCCCGAAATTCAACAAAACACTAATTACCAAACAAATGTGGGTACTTAGACCTCATATGGTCCTCTCGTTCCCAAGTGAACTCGGCTCCACGTCTAGCATTCCATCTAACTTTAACTATTGTGTAGCGTTTGTTCTTGAGCTTCTTGGTTTGACGGTCTAAGATCTCTACAGGCTCTTCAACAAAATTAAGCTTATTATCGACTCGTATCTCGTTCATAGGCACATGAAGATTAGGGTCCGCTAAACACTTACGCAAATTGCAAATGTGAAACACGTCATGTACACCACTAAGTTCTTGTGGAAGTTCTAGTCGATATGCAACTTTTCCAACCCGTTCGAGAATTTTGAAAGGCCCAATGAATCTTGGCCCAAGTTTGCCTCGTTTCACAAATCGTATAACACCTTTCCAAGGTGATACTTTCAAAAGTACATAATCACCAACTTCAAACTCTAATGGTCTCCGCCTCACATCGGCATACTTCTTCTGTCGTTCACGGGCCAATTGCAATCTCTCCTTGATTTGAGAAATTACCTTGGTTGTCTCAACTACAATCTCCGGCCCTATAAGTTGGCTTTCACCAATCTCCGCCCAAGCTAGGGGAGAACGACACTTCCTACCATAAAGTGCCCTAAATGGTGCCATTTGTATGCTTGCGTGGTAGCTATTATTATACGAAAATTCAACTAATGGCAAGTGATCTTCCCAACTACCACCGAAGTCAATAGCACAAGCCCTCAACATATCTTCTAACGTTTGTATGGTTCTTTCACTTTGTCCATCCGTTTGAGGATGAAATGCCGTGCTCATATTAAGTTGAGAACCCATTGCTTGTTGAAAGGCTCTCCAAAAACTTGAGTTATACCGGGTATCTCTATCAGAGAGGATAGAAATCGGAACTCCATGTTTAGACACCACCTCTTTAATGTACAATCGTGCTAAGGTGTCAAACTTATCGGTTTCACGAATGGCCAAGAAATGAGCCGACTTCGTTAACCGATCCACTATCACCCAAATCGTATCACGACCACTTCTTGTCTTCGGTAACTTCGTAATGAAGTCCATTGCAATATGTTCCCATTTCCACTCGGGTGTCACCGGTTGCACCAACAATCCGGGTGGTTTCTTGTGATCGGCTTTCACTTGTAAGCAAGTAAGGCACTCACTCACATATCTAGCCACATCACGCTTCATGCCCGGCCACCAATAAAAATCTCTTAAGTCAAAATACATCTTATCCGATCCGGGATGAACCGAATAAGGCGATCGATGGGCTTCATTCATAAGAAGTGTTCTTAGATTACCGAAAATGGGAACCCAAAGCCTTTCAACTAAATATAGCCCGTTGTCACTTTTTCTATCAAATTGTTGCTCCATGCCATCCAAATTTTCATTCCCAAAGTTCTCCGGTAGGGTTGCTTGCATTTGAGCTTCAATGATTCGATCACGAATACTTGGCCCTACCGTGAGACTCATAACTCTAGCTCGTCTCGGCTTAACTCTCTCTTTTCTACTCAAGGCATCGGCCACAACATTGGCCTTGCCCGGATGATAACGGATATCACAATCATAGTCACTAAAGAGTTCAAGCCAACGTCTTTGTCTCATGTTCAATTCACTTTGATTAAAGATGTGTTGGAGGCTTTTGTGATCGGTATAAATCACACATTTGGTGCCATATAGGTAGTGTCTCCAACATTTCAAAGCAAATACAACCGCCCCCAATTCCAAATCATGTGTCGGGTAGTTCTTCTCATGCACTTTCAATTGACGAGAGGCATAAGCAATGACTTTGCCCCTCTGCATAAGAACACAACCCAAACCTTGTCCCGAAGCATCACAATAAACTACAAAGTCTTCAACTCCATCCGGAAGAGTTAGGATAGGTGCATCACATAACATATCCTTAAGAGTTTGGAAAGCTTGTTCTTGTCTATCGCCCCATTCAAATCTCCTCTTTTTGAGTCAAGAGAGTAAGCGGTTGCGCAATGCGGGAGAAATTTTCAATGAATCTTCGATAATAACCCGCCAATCCAAGAAATTGACGGATCTCAGATGGTGTTTCGGGTCTTCTCCAATTCTTGACCGCTTCAATCTTGCTTGGGTCCACGTGAATACCATCCTTGCTTACCACGTGACCAAGAAAATGGACTTTCTCCAACCAAAACTCACACTTAGAGAATTTGGCGTACAACTTCTCCTTTCTTAACAATTCAAGCACTTTGCGCAAGTGTTCAGCATGTTCTTCCTTTGTCTTCGAGTAAACAAGTATGTCATCAATGAAGACAATGACAAACTTGTCCAAATAGGGACTACACACCCGGTTCATCAAATCCATGAACACCGCCGGTGCATTAGTCAGCCCGAAAGGCATAACAGTGAATTCAAAATGGCCATACCTTGTACGAAAAGCCGTTTTAGGAATGTCATCTTCATGTACTCGGAGTTGATGATAACCCGAGCGAAGATCGATTTTTGAAAAGTGCTTGGCACCTTGAAGTTGATCAAATAGATCATCAATTCGAGGAAGTGGATACCGGTTCTTTACCGTGAGCTTATTCAACTCCCGGTAATCAATACACATTCTAAAGGACCCATCTTTCTTCTTGACAAAGAGAATAGGAGCACCCCAAGGAGATTGACTAGGACGAATGAAACCTTTTTCTTGGAGTTCTTTAAGTTGAGTTGCCAACACCCCAAGGAGATTGACTAGGACGAATGAAACCTTTTTCTTGGAGTTCTTTAAGTTGAGTTGCCAACTCTAGCATTTCAGATAAAGCCAGTCTGTAAGGAGCTTTAGCTACGGGTGCTGCTCCAGGGATTAGATTGATACGGAAATCAAGTTCACGAGATGGAGGTAATCCCGGTAAGTCATCCGGGAAAACATCAGGAAATTCACGAACAATAGGAACGGTTTTCAATTCTACCTTTAAGACGGTAGCACTAAAAACTTTGGAGTTAGAAGGATCGGAGATTTCGCCTTGAATCCTAAGAATTCTACCATTAGACAAAGGTATCTTAACAACTCTCTCACCACAATCAATAACCGCGTTAACTGCCGACATCCAATCCATACCCACAATCACATCAAAGCTCCCAATATCAAAGGGCATAAGATCGATGAAAAATTCAACGTCGTTTAAAGTCAAAATACAATCACGAAGTATTTGACTAAGTTTTGTTAGAGCACCATTTACCATTTCTATATCAAGCACATAATTTAGAGCACACGGATGAACTTCAATCAAAGGAACAAAACTAGAGGAAACAAAGCTAAAATCGGCTCCAGAATCAAACAAAACGGTTGCATAGTGACCATTAAGAAGAAAGGTACCTGCCACCACGTTTGGATCATTGCGGGCTTCATTGACATTGACCGCAAAGGCTCGACCACGAGGTTGCACTTGGTGACCTTGTTGTCCTCGGTTTTGGTTAGGCCCGGCAATTTGAAGTTGGTTGGGGTGAACAGCCACTTGAACTTGTTGTCCAACCCATTGAGGACAATTGTTGCGGTAGTGATTAGGGCTTCCACATTCATAACAAGTACCCTTTGCAAAATTTCCTCGTGGAGGAACAGCTTGAAGAGGAGCCACATTCATTGGAGCTGCTCTGGGCACCCTACATTCCTTTGCCATATGCCCTAGTCGATTGCAATTAAAACAAGCCCCACATGGAATGTTAGTAGGGTGGTGCTTGTTACATTTATTACAAAAAAGGATGAGGTCCTTGATAAGGTTTCCTCACCGACTCCACCGCTGCCATAATTTTTCCCCGATTTGCCTTCTTGGGATCAAACCTTCCCTTCTTCTTTTCCCCACTAGACTCCGCCACTTCTTTTCTTTTTGATGATGATGACTTGCTCAACACTCCCCTCCTCAAAAGATCCTCGGTAACACTACCGGCACGGTTAATAGCCTCGGCCATAGAAGTAGGCATGACCGAGTTTATCAGAGATCGGACTTCTGGAGTCAAGCCTAACACAAATTTTGCAATGGCTTGAGACTCGATATTCACTAGATGAGGAACAAGGGTAGACAAATCTTGGAATCGTCTAATATAGCCCTTGTAATCTGCCCCGTCCATTTTAAGATGGACAAATTCAATGGTTAAATTTTGGAGTTCATAAGGAGGGCAAAACTTCTCCTTCACCATGTTCTTAAAATCAGTCCATAACAAATTACGGGTCCGACCGAAGCTCTTTTCTTTGTTCCACCAAATTAAAGCATCATCTTTAAACATATCTGTTGCATAAGGAATCTGGTCATCATGTGTGCAATGACTTCTTTCAATCACCGCTTCAATCTTCTCGAACCATCTTATACAGTCCACGGGACCACCCTTACCATCAAAATCTGGTGCCCCACAATTCTTGAAGTCTTTGAATTGACAACCTTGGCGGTACATTCCATGTTGATTAAACATGGGCCTATAGTTATCAACTTCAATCGGTTCTTCTTCTTCATTCGCCACAACATGAGGTCGAGTGCCCTCATTATTCACATTAGCCGGGGCTTCGTTGTTTTGAGGCTCATTGGGTTGTGCCCTATTGTTTCCATCAAGGGTGGCCGTGACATGGGCAATAATAGTTGGCATGATATTAGTGACCGTTTGAGCGATCACCTCTGCCAAGTCCGGTGCATGCACTTCATTATTACCTCCACCTCTTCCTTGGCCTCCACCTCGACCCCTACCGCGACCTCTACCACCTCTACCACCTCTACCACCACGGCCACCCCCACGACCACCTTGAGCTTCTGCTTCATGTGGCTCTTCAGGGTTAGTCCCATAGTTAGCTCCGGTTCTCCTTGGTCTTTCCATTTCTATAAAACATATTGACCCAAAAATTTGTCTCAAAATGCTCACATGTTAGTCACACAAGTAGTCAATGCTCTCATATCGATACAACATACATAATTCATATCATTGTGCTATGGCAAAGTGCTAGAGTTCTAAGGGGGATTATTACTTATCATGTCATCATGTCAAGTTCACTTCAATAATTTATCATCAATACAAGTACTCAGGTTCAACATATTACACAATCAAGCAACTAACACAAGTGGTTCAAAGTATAATCCGAATTCGATATGCTCTCTAGTTATTGACCGGGTTTGTATACAGGGTGTACCATCAGCTAACCCTCCACCTAATCAACTTCCATTAAGCATATCAGTTCCTTATTATACTCTAAGCCAAGCGTGTGCAATCCGTGATGTCATTAACTTGTTATAATACCGGGTAACCATAAAATAGTTGATCAGGCTCTTTTAGGGTTGCCACAATATTATATCAAGTTAACACCATAACTTCATTTTGCCCTAAATCATCAAACCATTATCAATTAATAACAATAATCCATCTCAATCATAATCAAGTTCAATCAATGTACACATTAACCACATTGTACTCATCATTCGTTCATCACATTGTTCTCAAGTCATCACATAAATGGTCTTGCCTACGAACTCAGAATGTACACTTTCAGGGTTTCACATAATTCACGTTGCACACAAAATTCCTAACCATGCATGCTATATGAAGAGTTTTAACTTAAGCCGTAGTCTAGGTCAAACCGCCTAATTCTCTACGACCACGCATGGGCCACCATTCTGTAACACCCCGAGCTAGGCTCGAAATGCTACTGAAAAGATATAGCGTATGCATGGGATTATCGTAGAACATAAACTATATGAACATGTTGGACTCAGTGAATCCAACTTATTAAATTATGAACATACACACAATATCATACAAGCATATAATCTCCACACGTTTACAAACAAATACAAAAGAAAGTATTAAATTTTAAACATGATGCAATAGTTGGGCAAATGAATCCTTGATCCATCTAAGTCCATGCCCTGGTTCAAAAGCAACAAAATTCAAGCATCACGTCCCTGGTTCACCTGGTTTCCTGAAAAGTGTACTAAACAAGGTCAACACTAGGTTGGTGAGTTCGTAGTAATGGTTCACAAGGAACCATCATCAATAACAATATCATATGTAATAACATCATCAAACAATGTACTTACAACAACCCATGTACGTCACCTGTTAAACAATTGAGGTTAACATATCGTTCAACCTTGTCACATAAATAACCAAAGAACAAATAATACAAGATAGTTCGGATACAAACAAGTACAATGGCTATTATTACCAAGAAATGCATCGTATGCGTATCAATGTCATGCAATGTACCTCAAATCATCAAGTATCACAATACTTGGTCCACATCGTGGTGTTAATCATATCAAGTCATCAAGTATGGCCAATACTTGGCATCAAGTACTTGAGAGTACTCGGATGTACATAAACATATAGTACCCAAAGTACTCGAAATGTGGCCTTACAGTTCAACAACTTGCCTTGGTGGCCTTACAGTTAAACAACTTGCCTTGGTGGCCTTACAGTTAAACAACTTGCCTTGGTGGCCTTACAGTTAAACAACTTGCCTTGGTGGCCTTACAGTTAAACAACTTGCCTTGGTGGCCTTACAGTTAAACAACTTGCCTTGGTGGCCTTACAGTTAAACAACTTGCCTTGGTGGCCTTACAGTTAAACAACTTGCCTTGGTGGCCTTACAGTTAAACAACTTGCCTTGGTGGCCTTACAGTTCAACAACTTGCCTTGGTGGCCTTACAGTTAAACAACTTGCCTTGGTGGCCTTACAGTTAAACAACTTGCCTTGGTGGCCTTACAGTTAAACAACTTGCCTTGGTGGCCTTACAGTTAAACAACTTGCCTTGGTGGCCTTACAGTTAAACAACTTGCCTTGGTGGCCTTACAGTTAAACAACTTGCCTTGGTGGCCTTACAGTTAAACAACTTGCCTTGGTGGCCTTACAGTTAAACAACTTGCCTTGGTGGCCTTACAGTTAAACAACTTGCCTTGGTGGCCTTACAGTTCAACAACTTGCCTTGGTGGCCTTACAGTTAAACAACTTGCCTTGGTGGCCTTACAGTTAAACAACTTGCCTTGGTGGCCTTACAGTTAAACAACTTGCCTTGGTGGCCTTACAGTTAAACAACTTGCCTTGGTGGCCTTACAGTTAAACAACTTGCCTTGGTGGCCTTACAGTTAAACAACTTGCCTTGGTGGCCTTACAGTTAAACAACTTGCCTTGGTGGCCTTACAGTTCAACAACTTGCCTTGGTGGCCTTACAGTTAAACAACTTGCCTTGGTGGCCTTACAGTTAAACAACTTGCCTTGGTGGCCTTACAGTTAAACAACTTGCCTTGGTGGCCTTACAGTTTAACAACTTGCCTTGGTGGCCTTACAGTTAAACAACTTGCCTTGGTGGCCTTACAGTTAAACAACTTGCCTTGGTGGCCTTACAGTTAAACAACTTGCCTTGGTGGCCTTACAGTTAAACAACTTGCCTTGGTGGCCTTACAGTTAAACAACTTGCCTTGGTGGCCTTACAGTTCAACAACTTGCCTTGGTGGCCTTACAGTTCAACAACTTGCCTTGGTGGCCTTACAGTTAAACAACTTGCCTTGGTGGCCTTACAGTTAAACAACTTGCCTTGGTGTAAGTTTCCAATGCACACAACATGTACGTCTCAATAAACATAATCATCAATAAACAAGTCCATATGTCCAATACTCCAAACCAGTCTATACGTACATACACTTAGGAGGATTCTACTTTCAGCAACTCCTAGATGCTTATATATAGGGTCACCCGCAACCTTCCCACCACATCTAAAACCCTTTGAAGGCATAACCGACTTCCATGTATGTACATCTATCCTAAATAAATTACAATATCACAATCACATGCATAAACCATCAAACACTAACTCAAAACTATCCATCAATCATCAATCAATCAGTTCCATAATTCTATCGAAACATTTCATTAAACAATCAATAAACCGTAAATCAAATCAACCAAATAATCAAACAAGCACGTATATGTACACTTTTCAGCCCGAATCTCAATTGAGTAGGGAGCTACGAAACTCACCTTAAAGTAGAGCAATTCCAAGTACTAGTACGAGTACACGCACTAATAAGTTCACACGAGATTCAACGTTCAAGCTTATTCCAACCTAAGATCATCAAATATATTTCAAAAATCTATACTCTAATTGAGAGGGTTTTTAGTATAGATGCAAAGTGTCTCAAGACATAAATCTTTTACAACATCTAGTACTATATCTTAAGAGTATTCATGAATTTTTACGGAATTTTTCAATATATCTAACTCGTTCAAATGGCCACCTTAATTCAGTTTATCGGTTTTTGTCCAGACCCTCTCAGGAAAACATCATTTTAGGAAAAGAAGACGACTAGATACAACAAAACTTTGTTCTGGTCGAATTTAGTACACTCATAGTACTTTCCAAAAAGTTAAGATTCAATTGATTTTGACTTAACACGAATGAAATATGACATTTACAATATGACTGAAACAGTATTCATAAAAATCAGTTTTGACCACTTTTCTTAAAAAGTTCACAATTTGAGTTTTACTCAGTGTTTTTACTTGATTCCAGTGGGAGGATAAAATAGACACATAAAGCTAAAGATTTTGTTTGGAACTCAATAACCAGATCATTTTCCATCTCTGTGTTTTCTCCCTTCCAAGTCAGATTACAAATTCTGTTCAGAATCAGTTTTTAACAAAACTAGTTCATACGTGATCTTTTGTATTCAATAAATTTAAGAACCATAAAAGAGGCTTACCAAAATGAGATTATAGAGAATAAAAGTTGTTGATATTGGTCTCCTTGAAGCTTTAAAACTCTTTTCCAATTGATTGAAGAACAAGGGATTAAACTTGCTAGCAAAATGACTTGATTTCCTTTCAAAACTTGAAGATTATTATTATGAAACTAGTATTGTTGTTCTTGGAAGTTCAAATCCGGTTTTGGTGATGAGAAATGAAATATTTTGCATGCTTTATCCTTTTATTAACACTAATTTAATGGTAGGAAAGTTGGGTGAGAAAATTAGTTGATAAAAAGACAATTTGTGAGTTGTTTAGTTAGGTTAGTGTGTTAGGTACTTGTCTCCCACTAAATTTCGTGGCCTAGCTGATCATTATCAGTAGGATTGATGTTTAACTTTATATTTATAGTTGTAGATATTTCTCTTCTCTTTCCGTAGACAGCTTACTCGTCAAAAACAGATATCGGACGAAGAAGTTATAGTCAAAACATTACAGCAACGTTAATTCATCATTTAGCTAGTTAAATCAAATGTCATTTTGTATCATATGATCTAATAACACAATCAAATGACCTCGACTAACACATAATTCTCAATTTAAACAGTAAATTGATCACATTGCACTTAATTGAACTCCAACTGGCACTTGAAACATATAGGCTAACTTAATAATTAGTTAAATTGTACATATGATCTAATAACACAATCAAATGACCTCGACTAACACATAATTCTCAATTTAAACAGTAAATTGATCACATTGCACTTAATTGAACTCCAACTGGCACTTGAAACATATAGGCTAACTTAATAATTAGTTAAATTGTACATATGGTCAAAGAGCCAAGAATCACGATTGTTACAGATGGGTAAAGTGGATAGTACATTATTTGTTAAAAAGAAAGAACATCATTTGTTAATTGTGCAAATATATGTGGATGATATTGTATTTGGATCCACGGATCAATCTTTGTGTGATGAATTTTCAAATATTATGCACGATGAATTTGAGATGAGTATTTCTTTCTTGGTTTGCAAATTAAACAATTAGATGATGGCATATTTATTAATCAATCTAAATATATTAAAGAAATGCTTATGAAATTTGAAATGGAATCGTGTAAACCGTTAGATACACCTATGGCCACTACAACTCGACTTAGTATTGATGAAGAAGGTGAATCTATGGACAGTACTAAATATCGTGGCATGATTGGTACTTTATTGTATCTTACCGCTAGTAGGCCGGATATAATGTATAGTGTGTGTTTATGTGCTAGATTTCAAGAAAATCCTAAATTGTGTCACTATGAAGCGGTTAAATGAATATTTAGATACATAAAAGGTACAATGAATCTAGGTCTATGGTATCCAAAATTCTCCAGTGTTGACATTATGTGTTATGCAGATTCCGACTTAGGTGGCTCACTTGTTGATAGAAAAAGTACTAGTGGTGTTTGTGCTTATGTGGGTCTATGTCTTACTTCGTGGTTTTCTAAGAAACAAAATTCCGTTGCGCTTTCTATCACCGAAGCCGAATATGTAGCCGCCGGTCGTGCTTGAGCACTTTGGATGAAACAAATGTTTTTAGATTATAATGAACACCAAACTGAAATTCCTATTATGTGTGACAATAAAAGTGCTATAGACTTAAGTAAAAATCCCGTCCTACATTCTAGAACTAAACATATTGAGATTAGACATCACTTTCTTAGAGATAATGTGCAAAAAGGTAATATCGTAATTGAGAAAGTTGATACAACGGAAAATGTGGCGGATATATTTACAAAAGCACTGAAAAAGGATACCTTCAACACACTTAGATTGGGTTTGGGCATGATGGAACTTATAATTTAAGAAAAATTAAATTTTTGGTTCTGATGAGTACGGCCGCATACTGAAGCCGTCATTCCTCTCTGGACGACCGTTTCCTTAACTGCAGCTGTCCCTGGTATTTGGACGGTCTCTTCTCGAACTGGAGCCGTCCGTGGCATCTGGACGGTAGATAACTGAAGCCGTGAGCATCTCTCTTCCTTATCTTAATGATATCTGCTTTTACCCTATTTCACCCTATCTCTATAGTAACTTTTCTCATTTTTTTAACCCTTTATCCACAAAACCGATTCATACCCTCTTTTGGCCAAAAATCCTCCAAATCAAAAATCTAGGGTTTCAATTTATTACATTAGATTCATTCTCTCAATTCTTTCATTCTTTCATCACTCTTAAGGTAATTTGTCTAATCTTTACTTCAATTTAATTATATCGTTCTTGACATAAATTAGGGTTTTCATTTGGGAATTTTATTTTAAATCTGAATTTAATGAATTTTTTTAATAATTGATGATTATTACTTGCATAGTTAGCATTTAGAATACTTAAATTTAGAGTTGATTATGAATAATTGTCATTAACAATCAAGAAGTGTGATTTTTTTCCCCATTTAAATCCAAAATTAAAGCTTTTTGAAAAATTTCCCAAATATTAGAGTGTCATCACTTGCACTTAGGATTGCACTAACTATTTTGATTTTTTTTGTTAAACTACATTCATATTGCATATCATTCATTTAAAGATGGAAATAATTAGGTGTGCCAAACATTAGTAACTTGCATTGTGTGCATTTTAGGTGCATTACTAGTTCATGCTTTATAAATACACTCACGCACACACAAGAGATGTGATCGATTGGGATACTACAAACTCATTGTACGTATTTTTAATTCACAACTCAATATTGAAAGTCGAAAGTTGTCTCATATAAGTGGCACATAGATAAGTAGTTAGGAGGGTCGAGACAATGACTAGACGACATCTTAGTTCATATAGGCACACACATTTTGACACAATTAATGTTCATAATGTAACCCTTGTTTAATGAATTGTGTAGATCATGTCAAATATTAATGATTATCCCATGGCATCGGCCGCACAAAAGTCAACTCAAAAAGAGAATAAATTTATATTGGCTAGGAGACAAAATAGTGATGGTTGTAAGGTTGATGTTGATTCCGTTGGGGAAGATGTTGTTGAAGCATTTAGGACCATGGTTTGGTTACCTCTTTTGAATTTGGAAGGTCCCGTATGCTCACAACGAGCAAGGGAACTCTACTCCATGTTTACCTATAATGAAAGTAATGGGAAACTTGTATTTGTGCTAAACAATCGGGTTATTGAATGGACACTAGAACAATTCGGCATTATTCTAGGACTTCCACACACGGGTGTGGAAGCATACATTGAAGGGTTAAAATCCGACCTTAATCAAGTTCCCGAATTTGTAGACCTTAGGGAAGCCAAACGTCTTTTATGCGTAGATGTTTCTCTAGCAAGAAAACAATGTCTAGTGAGTAACCTAAAGCACCCTCATGATATGAGAGCAAAAATTCCTAGTTGGAACATTTATTGCAAGAATGGTAATCATAATGTTGTTCCCGCTAGTATCTTTACCCTTGTATATTGTCTTGAAAAAGGCATTCGTGTCAATATCACCTCTTTTGTGGCACAAAGGATGAATGGCCTTCTAACCAATGGGAAACGGTTTCTCCTATTTGGTATGTTGTTGAACCACGTGTTTGACCATCTCGACCTTCCTCGACATAATGTTTGGGTTGAGGGTCATAGGCCTATTAGGAGAGAAACATATGCTCGAATGAAAAAGGACTTTTCCGAACCAAGCTCTAAGAGGCCTAGAGATGAAGGGCCTAGTGAGGTACATGATGAACCGGATGATGGAAATGATGATATTGAGGAAGTTGAAAGTGATGAGAGCAAAAATTCCTAGTTGGAACATTTATTGCAAGAATGGTAATCATAATGTTGTTCCCGCTAGTATCTTTACCCTTGTATATTGTCTTGAAAAAGGCATTCGTGTCAATATCACCTCTTTTGTGGCACAAAGGATGAATGGCCTTCTAACCAATGGGAAACGGTTTCTCCTATTTGGTATGTTGTTGAACCACGTGTTTGACCATCTCGACCTTCCTCGACATAATGTTTGGGTTGAGGGTCATAGGCCTATTAGGAGAGAAACATATGCTCGAATGAAAAAGGACTTTTCCGAACCAAGCTCTAAGAGGCCTAGAGATGAAGGGCCTAGTGAGGTACATGATGAACCGGATGATGGAAATGATGATATTGAGGAAGTTGAAAGTGATGAGAGCAAAAGTCAAAGTAGTGTAGAACCCGATCCAAGTATAAATAGTTCCGATTTTGACGAAAAAAACCAATGATGACAAAATCAAGTATGTGTATCGAGAGGTTCGTGGGGCGAAAAAGGAGCTACGAGGACTTAAGAAGATGATGAAAGAGATGTTTGACTTCCTCAAATGCAAAGGCCCCAAAACTCGTGATTATACATTATGTGACTTTGGTGAACATTGGTTCTTGTAGGTTTGACTTGTTTGTTTGAGTACTTGGTAAACATTATGTGACATTGTGTTTTTATTTGATGTGTTATGCATGAATGATTTGGTTTGGCTATTAAGATGGATTCTTATGCATGTTTGAATGTATATATGTGTATATGTATGCTTGCGTTGGGTTTGGTTTGCCTTTGTCATTGAGCTTATAGGTACAATGAGGGGAGCAACGTTCAAGGGGGAGCATGGATCAAGGGGGAGCTTTTGTTGTCTACCCACATGTCACACGGATCGAAACCTAGGCTCTAATACCTCATACCTTCTTTTTGATATGACAAAGGGGGAGAAGTAATAAGTATGTTCATTTTCTTCGTAAAAAATAGGTATGTTATGTTGTTAACGAATTTAGCTTTTATTGCATTTTTCATACCTATTAGATGTATTGTTGTCATTATCAAAAAGGGGGAGATTGTTGGTGCATTTTAGGCATTACGGTTAATATAAACGTCTCCGTTGTTTTGATAATGAGTAACAATACATATAATGATTGTAAAATGATATAAAAGCTAATTTAGGCATGCATACGCTATTTCCGAACCTAAAACAATGAAAACGTCAAGTTTGAGTTTAGTGTAGCACTTTGTCGCAAAATGCCTGGACGGCTCTTGTTGTGAAGGACGGCCTCAGTGCCCTGTAGCGGCCGTGCCCTTCTGTCCCGAATGGTTGTTTTTCACCAGGCTTTCGTTACACACTTCCGTGACTCCAAACTTGTTCCATAACCTTATATTGATGTTCTAAGATGATTACATTGACAAATTTCAAAAATAACAACTTTTGTTTTTCGTCAAAATTGAGGGTCAAAAATTTTCTAAGTATAAAAGAGCACGGCTCTTGTTCAGGGGACGGCTCCAGGGGACGGCTCTTGCAGGAACAAAGGCCGTCCCTCCTCTGTCCATTTTGATGTGATTTACCGAGCGTTCGTTACATAAGTTCATGACCCGAAACTTGTTCCTAAGTCGTATATCATCATTCTAAGGTGTTTGCAATTGCCAAATTCCAAATCTAAACACTTTGATTTTTCACCAAAATTGGAGGCCAAATTTTTTCTAAGTATTGAAGGTCAACAAAAGTCAAAATTGATTGTATGGTCAAAATGGGTCAACTAATGGATAAAATCATATTTATATTTGAAATGATAGTGGGATCTTTTCTCATTTCCATAACTATTCTTGTGACTTTCTCAATCCCCATTCATCCAAACATGGTAAGCATCTATCTCTATTTCTTCTATTCTCTTTTATGTTAATCTTGCAATGGGAAAATGCTTGGTTGTAGTGGAGTCATCATTGGAAGAATACATGGCTTTTGTGAATCTCCAGGTAGAGGACGGCTCTTGTTTAAGGCACGACTCTTGTGCCCTGGAGGACGGCCTCAGTTAAGAGCCGTCCGGGTCAAGCGGTCACAAAACACTTTTTGACTATAAAATGAAGACTTGGGCTTATTTGTAACTCACCTCTTGCATCTACAACTCCTGGAAAAATACATACTTATATTTCTCATCTCATATCATTGATAAATTTGGCAAGAGTGATAAGATTATAGTGAGGAAAATATTTGTGAGCCTACATCTTGTATATTCAATCATACTAGTGAGTGTGATTGTGGGTTGAAGTTCTAGTGGTTAGGATTTCAATTTCATAGATATCTCTAGTGGTTAGAGATTGTGTGTTCATCTCTTGAAGTGTCAAGAGCTTGGTGTATTCTAGTGGTTAGAATACTTGGTGTAAATTCGGATTCTCCACCGGGTTTGGAGAGACTAGTGCTACAAACTCTCGATTCGTGAACCGGGAAGTGGATTACGGTGAATTCGTTAACATTCTCCCGAACCACTATATATCGTGGTGTCTCTTGATTTGGTGATATCTTTCTTACTCTAGCTTTTCAATTTGATCATATTTATTATATAATTGTTATAGTGATAATATCTTGCACAAACAAAGGATTGAATTGTTGTTTCACAAATAATCTTTCAAAAAGAAGTTAAAAATTGGTATAATCTATTCACCCCCTCTAGATTACACTTACAAATATTTTTAAAAGGTTATATATGTTATTGTTTAGATAAAAATTAAACTTTAAAATAAATTAAATTAGAAATTGGATAGGTAGAAACTAGAAAGAAACTAAAAAATGCAGTACATTGTAAAGCGTTGTCACGCCATTTTATCAAGAATTTTGACCAACCAACTCTTGTTTGGTCCATCGACTAAGTCGGTGGGTATAGAAAGTTTTTAATATTTTTTTCCTGCTTTTTACCAACCAACCATACATTTGTTTGCCGATGGAGGTCTTATGTCAACTTTTTTTTTTAACTTACTCAGCTGATTTTTAACATTAGTGGATACTTTATCATACAATGAAACCTTGTACATATTCTAGATTAGATATGTAGATTATAGGTTGTTCCAGATAATTCAAGGGAAAAAACTTGTTAATCTAGAGAGCCGAACCCATAACTTATATGAAAAACCAAACATATCATATTTACTATAGATCGTGTTAATATATCATTAAGTAGCTTGTTAACTATATAAACTTAATTAACTTTTTGTGGCGTAGATATTTAAAAAACATAAAAGGTAAGATATATTAATCGGTAAGTTGCAATAAGAGCATTCCCAACGCCCTTGTCCCTCCTCCGTCCCTCCTCCGTGTGACTCGTCCCTGGCTGGTCCCTGACTCGTCCCTCCACAGGGACGGAACTCGTTCTCTCTTTTTTTTTTTCTTTCTAATTAGCTTTGAAACTTCCTTTATACTCAAATCTATTCCAATGGCCAGTTGGACTATATTTTTTTCACTCCTACCTCTATTTATACCCAATATAAAACAACCATTTCAAACCACAACAAATATTTCATCTCATTTTTATCTTCATCATATCATTTCATTCAAACATCACCACACAATGTCGATATGTCAGTGGACTGGATCAGAAGATATCTTCTTGTCAAGGTGTTGGATGTTGAGGTTACCTGACCCCGTGAGCGGTAGATGTGAAATAAATAATCCGAGCGAAAACTTTTGAAGCGACCTTACTGAATTGTTCAACAGGGACACGACAGAAGGAGCACGCAACAAACTTCAACTACAAGTCCACTTCAACAAAATCCGAAAGGAATGTAAGCACTTTCAGGCAATCTATATGAGATTGACTACGCAACACTGATGAGTGTCTTTATGCGATGACGCATCAGCAGTACCTGGAGAAGTATGGAAGGAGGTTAAGATACGAGCAGTGCTTCAGGGAGTTTATCATGGTTGCTTTTTAAGTGTTTGAGTGTTTTAAATAGGTGTTTGAGTATTTTAAATAAGTGTTTGAGTATTTTAAATAAGTGTTTGAGTATTTTACGTACGAGTGTGTTTTTTTAGGTTTTTTTTTTTTTTTTTTTTTTTTTGTTTTTTTTTTTTTTTTTTTTTTTTTTTTTTTTTTTTTTTTTTTTTTTTTTTTTTTTTTTTTTTTTTTTTTTTTTTTTTTTTTTTTTTTTTTTTTTTTTTTTTTTTTTTTTTTTTTTTTTTTTTTTTTTTTTTTTTTTTTTTTTTTTTTTTTTTTTTTTTTTTTTTTTTTTTTTTTTTTTTTTTTTTTTTTTTTTTTTTTTTTTTTTTTTTTTTTTTTTTTTTTTTTTTTTTTTTTTTTTTTTTTTTTTTTTTTTTTTTTTTTTTTTTTTTTTTTTTTTTTTTTTTTTTTTTTTTTTTTTTTTTTTTTTTTTTTTTTTTTTTTTTTTTTTTTTTTTTTTTTTTTTTTTTTTTTTTTTTTTTTTTTTTTTTTTTTTTTTTTTTTTTTTTTTTTTTTTTTTTTTTTTTTTTTTTTTTTTTTTTTTTTTTTTTTTTTTTTTTTTTTTTTTTTTTTTTTTTTTTTTTTTTTTTTTTTTTTTTTTTTTTTTTTTTTTTTTTTTTTTTTTTTTTTTTTTTTTTTTTTTTTTTTTTTTTTTTTTTTTTTTTTTTTTTTTTTTTTTTTTTTTTTTTTTTTTTTTTTTTTTTTTTTTTTTTTTTTTTTTTTTTTTTTTTTTTTTTTTTTTTTTTTTTTTTTTTTTTTTTTTTTTTTTTTTTTTTTTTTTTTTTTTTTTTTTTTTTTTTTTTTTTTTTTTTTTTTTTTTTTTTTTTTTTTTTTTTTTTTTTTTTTTTTTTTTTTTTTTTTTTTTTTTTTTTTTTTTTTTTTTTTTTTTTTTTTTTTTTTTTTTTTTTTTTTTTTTTTTTTTTTTTTTTTTTTTTTTTTTTTATATATTTCATTATCACATCTTTCACCATTATTATCACTTATTAATCGATGGCAATAACCTCGATGGCATGGCCATTGCTATTTTCACATGAATATATTTGATGCGAATCGTGTCTCTTTTATTTATTTACTTTAATTGTCATTTCTATCGTGATAATCTTTGTGAGCTAATAACGTAAGCTACAACTAGCAGCGTTCACGTTGTATTGTTTCATACTTTCATTCATCTATTTTAATTTGCCATCTATTTTATCACATCTTCTACGCGAATCATCATCAATCAATCAAATATATGATACAATCGATCATCAACACACACTTTAACTCTAGAGTTCACAAATTTGTTATCATAATATGCTTATTACCCTTTTTAACAATACAAACATCGTTCCTTGTTCATAGTCAAACTTGTTCATAGCCACATCGTTTGTTATATAGCCCACAACTTCACAATAGTATTTAAAAAAATTTCTAATATGCTTTTTCATTATTAATCCTATTGACTCTAATAAAGTTCAAGGTCAAATTTAAATACCAATTATTATAAATTTCATTCATCTTAAGATCAAAAAGTATAAGAAATAAAAAGCTAAAAGGGTGTATAATCATAATATATAAATAATAAAAAACTCTAAGAAACAATATCGGTAATTGATTAAAAACTTAAAATTGGTTGTCTTGGTACATTTGCGGCCATTGAACGAAAAAAAGGTGGTAGATTCCCAATCATACCCTCCACTCTATTTGAAACACCCATAATTGCACCCAACAACCAATCCTTTTCACCTTACTATTGAAACCTGAGCTTCTAAGTTTAACCCATCAAACCATGTACTACAACATACAAAGCCAACAAGTTCTTAGTCTAGTGATCCAAACACGAAATGAGTGCCTTTTTCTTTATATCCGCGTATTAACGTTTAAAAATTAACTTGATAAATAACTAATTACTAATAATTGACATTTGTTATTTGACAAAAAACCATACAACACAAATGCTACAATGATTGTTCACAAGCTTTATGTGCTATAAACATGTTCACCTTTGGATGATGCTGTAAATTCTGGATAATGTTGCCAATTAACCTAACATATTCTACAAGAAACAATAATGTTTTATTGTTTTTATATTGTTACTGTGACAACTCGTAATTTATTAGCAACGGGTTAGTCTTAATCTCGATCATTATTATAATTTCGTCTAATTTAGAGATTATGACGTGGAAATTATTAGATAATTGAACATTTGATATAGTTCAATTAGACGTATCTTGATGACGTAGACTATTAGCTATTTAGACGAATGCCGAGTCTTAAAATAACTTTAAATAAAGATTTAAATGTCATGTATTGAACACAGTAAATAGGCTGTCTAGACTTAATATTTTTAAAGTTTAGTTTGACGAAGTTTTATTGGCTTGTCTTAACTAAAATGAGACGAGGGAAAATACATTTACTTTAAGTGTTAACCTTTTAGTCAAACGTAAGCATTTTACCAAATTAGGGGATACAAAAATATCCCAAATGGCCACATGGGCCGAAAATCTTGTTTTGAGGCTGGGAATTTAACACCCAAACCCCTCCCCTTCCTTTCTTTCTTTTGGACGACACACACCACACAAAACACACACAAGACCAAAATCAAAACTCTTCAATCTTTCTATTCTCTCATCTAAATTGGATTTTTGCAAAGGAAGGATTAAAGGAAAGAATTATAAAACTTTAATAATTGGGATATTATCATCATAATCATCTTCATCAATTTCTTTCAAGAACACAAATTGTGGTAAGTAAACTTTTCTCTAATCTTTTGATTTGATTTAAATTCAACTAAGTGTTTGTTTCAGTTTTGATAATGGAATTAGAAGCCTTTAAATTAGATATGAAATTAGGGTTTTGATGATAAATGGATATTTTGACTTAGAAACTAGGTCTTGGAAATCAAATTGGTTGAAATGGTTAGTAAAATGGAATGTTTTCCAGGTTTTTGAACCTATTGGTACTTGTTGAAATGAAAAGATTTGAAATGGAAACAATTTGGTTTGGCGAAAATGGTCAAAAACTGCACTTTCACTCGTGCAGGTCTGCTCTCGCGCCGCGAGTCATCCACCTCGCACCGCGAGTTTTTGTTCTGTTTAACATTTTCAGTTTTCGATAACTCGAACGTTTGAACTTGGTGAATATCGAATGGTACTTTAGACTACCTTATAATGACAATGTCATTGATATTACCAACTAAAGTTAAATAAAATAAAAGTTTAAATCACATTCTCGGTTAGGGCATTCTAGGGTCTATAGCTAAGTAGTTCTACATAGGATACTTGTCGTTGTGAGCTTGGATCCTCACTATTGGTAATCATATCATAGGTTTTGGATAACGTGGAGAATTGACTGTGTATCTTTTCGAGCTACTTTGCACCTTTTAGCACTTAGATCGCTAAGGTGAGTTTATGACGCCCTTTTCCTTTTACTTTGGGCCTGAAAAGCATGTGTTATAGTATACACGATTTGTTAAATAAATGATTGTTTTGTGAGTATGCCTTGTGATTTGGATACTTAGATCATTTGACTTAAATTTGACATGTTGACGGCTGTCGAAAATGTGTATACGTGTCATTTATTAAATGTTGAATGAAATGACTTTGAATTGGCGTGTGATGGCTGATTAAATTGTTTCTTTGTGTTTGACAAACTAAAATGTTGCCCCTGTGTAGTTATCACTGTTATGAAACCCTAGTGGTTGTATTGTCAGACTTAGTTCTTGACTGTCTTGATTATGGTCCGCACCCATTAGTAGAAGGAAATCCTGTGCGAGGCATGTTGGCTGATACTGTCGGATGTTGTTTCCCGGCTGTCATATGCTAGTCATAAACATTGTTGTGGTGCGCACCCCATTTTAGAGGGAAATTCTGTGCGAAGCAATGTAGCATAGTGACTGATACTGTCGGACTTGGCTCCCGGCTGTCATATGCTTTAGTCGGACTTAGACCCCGGCTGTCTTGTTATGAAATATTATCAGGTTTTTGATCCTGATTGTCTTGTTGAAAATAACTACACGTCATTGTGTTCTCTCAATGACGATTAAAATTTGGTCAAACATACTGTAAACTCACCAACTATTTCGATAGTTGATCCTCTCAAATTTCATGCTTTTCAGGGAACCAACAGTAAGTATTGGAAGCGTATATGGCATTTAGAAGCCATCTTTTGAACTTTGGACGTACAATTAGCGTCAGACTTCTGAGGACTATCGTATTATTAGTCCTAATTGTACTAGACTGTCCAAATGTTATTATTGTATTAAGTGGACCCATTTCCAATTGAGGATAGTTTGTATCCGTGTATTGGGGTCCACATCTGAACGATTATACTTGTAATAAACTCGTATTTGGATTAATGGATGTAATCTCTATTTACCTTCTGATTAGTACGCAATTATTTGTTAACCCTGTATTTCCGCTACAACGGGGTGTGATAGTTACCAATTAACCTAACACATTCTACATGAAACAAGCGTGTTTTGATTGATAATGTTCCTAAGTAACCTAACATATACTACACGAAACAAGCGGTTTTGGATTGTTCCCTACTACGGTTTTTTTTATGCGTATGCTATATATGAGTTTAACGGAATAGTTAATATGCACTAGACGTAATGTACCAAAACTTTTTGATAATTTGAGAACTCCCTATAATATGTTTACGACAATTTGAACTTAATTTGATAAACGTTTGAATTTGTTCATGTACGAACATTGGTTACCTACGCTAAATATATCTATAGTACTTTCTAGTTTTCTTTGTGTTTGACAAACTAAAATGTTGCCCCTGTGTAGTTATCACTGTTATGAAACCCTAGTGGTTGTATTGTCAGACTTAGTTCTTGACTGTCTCGATTATGGTCCGCACCCATTAGTAGAAGGAAATCCTGTGCGAGGCATGTTGGCTGATACTGTCGGATGTTGTTTCCCGGCTGTCATATGCTAGTCATAAACATTGTTGTGGTGCGCACCCCATTTTAGAGGGAAATTCTGTGCGAAGCAATGTAGCATAGTGACTGATACTGTCGGACTTGGCTCCCGGCTGTCATATGCTTTAGTCGGACTTAGACCCCGGCTGTCTTGTTATGAAATATTATCAGGTTTTTGATCCTGATTGTCTTGTTGAAAATAACTACACGTCATTGTGTTCTCTCAATGACGATTAAAATTTGGTCAAACATACTGTAAACTCACCAACTATTTCGATAGTTGATCCTCTCAAATTTCATGCTTTTCAGGGAACCAACAGTAAGTATTGGAAGCGTATATGGCATTTAGAAGCCATCTTTTGAACTTTGGACGTACAATTAGCGTCAGACTTCTGAGGACTATCGTATTATTAGTCCTAATTGTACTAGACTGTCCAAATGTTATTATTGTATTAAGTGGACCCATTTCCAATTGAGGATAGTTTGTATCCGTGTATTGGGGTCCACATCTGAACGATTATACTTGTAATAAACTCGTATTTGGATTAATGGATGTAATCTCTATTTACCTTCTGATTAGTACGCAATTATTTGTTAACCCTGTATTTCCGCTACAACGGGGTGTGATAGTTACCAATTAACCTAACACATTCTACATGAAACAAGCGTGTTTTGATTGATAATGTTCCTAAGTAACCTAACATATACTACACGAAACAAGCGGTTTTGGATTGTTCCCTACTACGGTTTTTTTTATGCGTATGCTATATATGAGTTTAACGGAATAGTTAATATGCACTAGACGTAATGTACCAAAACTTTTTGATAATTTGAGAACTCCCTATAATATGTTTACGACAATTTGAACTTAATTTGATAAACGTTTGAATTTGTTCATGTACGAACATTGGTTACCTACGCTAAATATATCTATAGTACTTTCTAGTTTTCTTTGGTGTGTTTTTGGGTCTTTAACAACTTCTTTAAGAGTTCTTGAATTCTTCATATGTCTAATTGGTCTTGAATTAATATTACTAAACTATACGAAGGTGTAGCTATGAGATCAATTATAAGTTAATAGTTTATGTATTATCGTTATATTTGAAAGATAAGTTGAAATTACTGACAAGTTACTAGTTTATCCGATCATCTCCAAACCTTATAGAAAGAAAAAAAAACCCATCATAGGTGGAAAAAAACATTTGAACTTAACATGAAACCTATGTTTTTTGTCACATTATATATAAAACAATTCAACAAATCTTTGATGTGAGGCAATTCTTTAGCTAAGAACATTCTTTTCTTCTTCATCTCTTCTAGCTCCACCTCTTATCCTCTTACTCAATATTTATATTACATTTGATTTTACACTTAAGTTTTCAAAAAATAAAGACCAATGCATAAAATTATGAAAATCTATTATATCCATTGTACTATTGTAGTATAAAGCTTTATATTATAATATACTTCAACAAATATCAAAACTTACGAATTCCAATTCCAATACCCATAAAAAAAGAACTTTTAGGCCCAAGTTTTACTCCCTTTTTGTGCTTCCCCTGCCCATTTAAATACCCCAACAATCTCCATCACCTTTTTCCCCCACTTTAACAACACAACCAAACCACCATTCCATTCCTTTCCATAATGCACCGGTCTTCCTCCCACAACGCCACCGCCACCTCCGTCAATGGCTTCTACAACTTTTTGACTCAAGGCCTTGACGATCTTTTTCGATCATTTCACTCGAATCACTTCATGTCTATCCATTTTCTACAACATGTACTTTCTTCCCTCCAATCTTTTCATTCTCAACTCATTGCAGTTGTCCAAAAACTTCACTTGCCTGTTGGCGAAAAATGGCTAGACGAATACATGGACGAAAGTGCCCGTCTTTGGGAAGTTTGTCACGTCATCAAAACCGGTATCACTAATATGGAAAATTATTATTCTACTGCTCTTACCATCACCACCACCCTCGATAATCACCACTATTTAAACCCTCAAATTTCCCGCCAGGTATTTTTTATTTTATTGTGTCACGTATCAGAATGAATGTACTTTCATTCTGATACGGTACACAACAAAAGTTAAGCTGTACAAAACAGATATTTTGTTTTTGACAATTTTAACCTTATATAGAATAAAATTGTCAAAAATAACGTATTTTTTAATTTGAAAATGGTTCGTTTCTATTGAAATGAAAACGAAACCGTTTTCAATTATTTTTTTTTTTAATTCTAGCTGATTTGAATTAATGAAAATTGTCAATTTGTTTAAAAAAAAGTTATTAAAAAATATATATATGGCAGGTTCTAAGAGCGATCAATGGGTGCCAAAGGGAGAGAGTTGGATTGGAGGAAGAGAATAGGGGGTTAATTAGAACAAGGATTCAACCATTGATGATGAATTTCGATAGAAACGTATTGATTGAATCGAAATTCAATGGGTTCAATGGATTTAGAGGAGTCCTTTTTGCATTACGAAATACAAATTCCTTGCTTTTGATGATATTGTTAAGTGGGTTGGTGTATTGTTCACCTGTAACAAGTTTTTCTTCATCATTATTTTTTTTTTTAATTCTAGCTGATTTGAATTAATGAAAATTGTCAATTTGTTTAAAAAAAAGTTATTAAAAAATATATATATGGCAGGTTCTAAGAGCGATCAATGGGTGCCAAAGGGAGAGAGTTGGATTGGAGGAAGAGAATAGGGGGTTAATTAGAACAAGGATTCAACCATTGATGATGAATTTCGATAGAAACGTATTGATTGAATCGAAATTCAATGGGTTCAATGGATTTAGAGGAGTCCTTTTTGCATTACGAAATACAAATTCCTTGCTTTTGATGATATTGTTAAGTGGGTTGGTGTATTGTTCACCTGTAACAAGTTTTTCTTCATCATGTCATGGGAACAGCCACATGAATTATAGTGAAAGTAAGTCGGTTTTCGGGTCGGGTTTCATGGTTTCAGCATCAAGATTACATGAGAAAGTTATGGAGAATGAAGATGGTCAAAATGGTGTTTTGCTTTATGAGTTTTGGAATGCAAGAACAGCTATTGATGAATTGAAAACAGAGCTAGAAAGAATTAGAGGGACCGGAATGGAATTTGATGTAAGTGAAAGGGTTGAAAAGTTAAAAAGTTGTTCTATGGGTTTGCAATGTGGAGTTGAAAATATGATTGTGCAACTTGATGACTTTTTTGATGAGATTGTTGAAGCTAGGAAGAAGCTTTTGGATTTGTGTACACATGGTTAGGGCTTCTAAGTTTAGTCTCAATGTGGTTCGAACACCTTGTGAACGATTAAGGGTTCGAGTCATTTCTCGTCGGTTTTTGCCATAATAGGTAGGGACTGTGGGTTCGGGTATCACACATCTTGCTCTAGTTTTTAGCCTTTTTGCCTAATTTTTACCCTAGTAGGTAGGGACTGTGAGTTCGAGTCTCGTTCTTTTTGCTAGTTTTGCTATTATAAGTAGAACTTGTAATTTCGAGTTTCACCCTTTTTGTCGAAAATGGAAAGAGATTAGACTTGTGCAGGAAGAAGAAAGAAAATCAAAATAGACTATTAGTAGGCTTTATTTTGTTTTTTTTTTATAATAAACTTCTTTGTTTTGTTCATTAACTTCTTTTATTATATAGTATTTGTTTATGGGCTGTGAAAGTTATTTTTCATTTGTTAGTACTTTTGCTTTTGAGCTTAAACTAAGATACATGATGTTGACCCTTTTGGTCATGAAGTTTTTCAACCCAAAAAAGAGATGCTAAAAAGCAGAACTGACATATCTTAAAATCATATGTAGAATACTTTAACAATAACAGATAAGTCAGAAAATACATTATACTTGAAATTTACCACATGATAGTTGTTGATTGCAAGTTTGATAAGACAATAACAGATCAATCTAATAATCAATCTAAGAATTTGATGATGACTTTCGGCATAATTAAAGGAATAGGTTGAGAGATGGAATGAATGGAGTACACTTTTTATATGACAGAGGCTTTAAAAATTGATTTTTAGGTTAATTTATTAGGTTAATTTATCATCTTCCGTCTTGGTGTTTGTTTTACGTATGTTTAGTATTTTAACCAATTATTATATGTCAGGAATCAGGATAGTGCTTATATCTATTCATATATATTTGTAACGAGGAGCGTAAGCCCACCAGGTCAAAAAAGTCAAACCCCGACCAGGCAGCATTAGCGGCGACGTCGCCGCTAATACTGCGGGCCCCCATGTCAGTAACGGCTAATCTGACAGAATATTAGCGGCCCCCCGTCAGTAACAGAGTATTAGCGGCGACGTCGCCGCTAATGCCCCTGGTCGGGTTGACCTTTTCCTGGTCGTGTTACCCTGTGCCTTGTAAACTTATTTTTATAGAACCATAAAAGTAATTCACATTTTATCTACCGTTGTAATAATTATTTCTAAATATGATATAACACACATAACATTTGTCATTATTAAAAACAAATGATACACCACCAAGAGAATGTGATTCTGCCTTTGAAGGTAAGCAAAGATATTACCATATGAAGATAAGCAACAATAAGAATATAGAAATGGCGAATATTAGCTTCAAAAGTAAGCAGTTTTTAATTTTGTATATGTAGAGATACAACCTATGAAGGCTACAGTACTATTGTTATCGACAAAATAATATATGTGTTAGAACATATTCGTTATAGATATAGTCGTTTTGTCAAAAGATCAAAGATATAGTCCATTTTGTCGTTCGTCATTAAACATTCATGGCAAATAAAAAATGGACTGGCCATGCATAGATATAATCTGTTACCACTTCATTTTAATCTTACATCACGAAATATATTTTTGAATATTTTAATCGTACACCACGAGATATGTTTTTGAATATTGTGCTATATAAGGATAAATGCATCAAAATGTATGTAAGTAAGACCGAAAAATTATAGCATGCACGAACTTTTCAGAATCTCTATTGTATGCACGAACTTAGTAAAAATGTTCAAATCATGTAACGTGATATACGTGGCACCTCATATGAGCTGTCACGTGTAAATTTTTGATTGGTCAATCATAGTTAGTTACACAACTTGAACATTTTTACAAAGTTCATGCATACAATAGAGTTTGTGAATAGTTGGTGCACACTATAACTTTTCGATCTTAGTTATCTACATTTTCACGCACTTATCCCTACTATATAATATTATGAATCATGTTTGTTGTGTACAGCTAAAAAGATAGCATATGAATCACCTCCGATCATTTTATTGTCTTTCAAACTTACTTAATTACTTCTATTGTCTATATATTTGTCTGATATAGGATTAAGATCCTCTGAAGTTGATCCAACTTCAGAGGTGAAGTTGGATCAACTTCAACCATTGGATTAAATCCAATGGTCAAGATTTAAACATCAAAATTAGATCTTGACCATTGGATTTAATCCAATGGTTAAAGTTGATCCAACTTCACCTATGAAGTTGGATCAACTTCAGAGGATTCTAATCCGGATATACTATGTAGAAATTAAATTTGTAAACTATGGTAAATATATTTGAAAAACTAATACCTTGACAGTGAAATAATGGTGTATGTTTATCTAAAGAAAATGATGCCTTGAAGTATCCATAAGATATTTCTAAGTTAAAAAGTGTTGTTTTTTTAAAAAAATAAAAAAGAGAAAGAAATAAGATGTATTTTTTTTTTTTTTTTTTCTGTTGATATGATGAAAGGGAGAAATACATTAAAGGGAAGTAACTAATCATTTCAGTTGTGAAACAATCATGGAAAAGTAGGCAGGCAACACTGAGTACTTGTACAATCTTGAGATAAAGATTCCTGTGGTGGCTCTAAACAAAGCTATTTCCTTTTACCCATACCAACTTTCTTTCTTTATACCCTATAAAACACATTTCTGCTAAAACAACTTATAGCCAATGCAACAAAAACTTGTACTTTTTTCCCTGCTTTCACTCTCTGGAATAGTGGCTAGCCAAAAGAACAACAGTTTCTCTTTTATATCAGAAGATATGAAGCTTTTGTCCGATCCTTCTTTAATTTCTGGTTGGTGTCCTAGCTAGGCATCCTTGGTTTTACGTGTTTTTTAGCTGTAAAATGACTTTTCAGTGTTTAAGTTGTAACTAATCATCAATAGACGGATATCATAAATGGACTTTAGGTTCATATTAATTTGGGTGTGAGCAAAATGCTTCTCGTACCGGAGATATGGATTTTTCTCGGAAATTACTTGTTTCCTCTTAAATTGAAATTGAGTATGTGAAAAGACAATAACACTTAACCATTCGGCATAGAAGAAGTGATTAAGTATTAACATGACATGACTTATACAAAATTGTATCATGTACTCTTTTTTTTTATTCGTCTTATATATCTATTTATATTTTTAGCTTTGAGTATGCACATTTTAACTGGATTCAAACGTAAAAATGGAAAAATTTAATGGTCGCCGAAAAGAGTTGTCGCGGGTATTCAACAATGTACCTGATTTGGCATGAAAGTTTAAAGATACATATGTGTCAATATAAAAATACATGATACATTGTGTATAAACCAAAAAGTTCGTTTAAAGATGACAACTTAATTAATTACTTAACTATGCATCATTAATGACGATAGATGCATTTGCCATAGTTTTAGACTTTTAGCATTACGGCAAAGTTATGTCAAATATATGCGGATTTAGGCAAACCGAAGCCTTGAATTACATGTCATGTAACAAAACTAAAGAGATGGAGGGATTGTTGTGCTTCTAAAAATACACACTTTCAATAGGCCCCCCACACCCCAACCCAACCCCACCTTGTTCCCTATTTACTTCACTCTTTTCCTTTTTCCCTTCATTTACATTTCCTTTTCAGGGAAAAAAAATCAACAACTCACTCCTTCTCATTGATTATTGTTGTTAAGTTGTTGTTCCTGGTTTTATTGTGATAGGAATGGAAGTTGACTTCCCATCTCAACTTCAATGATAGTCAATGTTTCGTCAGTTTTATTCTTTTCCCTTGTCATGGTTCATGAATGTATTCAAATTTAATTAACATGTCTCATCCAATTTCATTTCTAGGTGCCTAGAGCCACCTATTTGTTAGCAGTCGCTAACTAGCGGTGGCAAGATAGCTGAGTTACGGCTAGTTGAGTACCGGGCTGAAACATGTCACGTTCATGATGGATCAAAACGGACCGAGTGAGGTTTAGGGGATCCACAAACTTTTTTTGAAATGCACGGGTAATTAATGTGTTACTTGTAGCTACAAGAAAAACATATTGTTTAAATATATGAACATATTCCCAATCACGTCTTCGATGAATAGCAGAAATGTGAGATGTATACAGTCTAAATATAGAGGAATCTTTAGTCATTTTGCAAAGTAAAAAGAACCGAAGGGGTTCCCAACTGCTTGTTTTAAACAATGATAATAGAAAATCCATAGTATAATCGCATTGGTCGTGATATGTGTCCATGATAAATTTTTACAACTTTCAATCCGTTTGACCCATTCTTACTTTAACCTGAATATTTTCATATTACATTAAACATACCTAAATCGATCATTCACGATGGAAACAAATGAAATCGTCAAATACAGCAGCAAAATACACACAAGTAAAGGAGATCCTAATAGTGGAGCCTAATTTCCCCCTAGAGTATTGTTTTTTGTAATAACAAATTAGAATAGATATTGTCAAAAGAAGATAGTTGTGACCTAATTGAAATCATATCAATAGACCCCGCTTTTCCTTACTATAATTGATGGTGAGTTAATCATCACATATAATAGTCGTACGTATTAGTGTCGCGGTGTTGATGTCATTTGGAAAAAAGTGTTAGCTTTAGAAGGTTTATATGAGTTAATATGAATGATTGAAATCCAAATGAGTTTTGACTAGTAGTGACCCTACTACACCTTCTAAATATGACTCATTAGCTAGCACTTGACTCAAATGGGAAAATTCCAACTGCAATGTTTATGATTACTTGTAAAAGCAATTATCACACTTGAAACTGGCTAGTAATGAGTATGTGCAACCACTACCTTGTTAGAATCCTAAAGCATCATATAGTCAATTAGTCACTATGTTCTTTTGAATCCACTACCTCCAAGATACACATTTTTTCCCCCTACAAAGTATAGTATATTATCTTTATATACAGATATTCTGAAATGGGGTCAAAGTTCTTATTTCTAAACATATGTATTCAAGATTTGAGGGACCATATTCCTAACATGGCCGGGTTTGCACTACTTTTAGAAAATATGTTTTGAATATGCACAATGCACTTTTATAACAATTGAGACTCAATTGAGACTATCTACATCTTACATCTTTCATACCATGTTTTTGAAGGGTTTGAACATTGTTGTTATTGTACTTCAATAATGAGTATTTGACGCCTATAGTAATGATAAACGGCTCGTCTCGCCGAACTGGGAAAAAAAAGAATCAAGGTCACATATTAGAATTGTAATTTTTGGCTTCTAAAAAGGACTTTAAGTAAATAAGGATAACAGAAAATTGAGCACCAAAATGGTGATACAGAAAATATATATATATATATATATAAATAAACCAAGAATAATGACTCTTACTATCAAAAAACATGATACATTTGTATCTGCTTTGTGAAGTGGCAATAGAGGATTTGGCTAATTGAGATTAAATCTCCTTGCTTCTGACTATATAATTCATACTCCATATTTTCATTTTTCAGAAGCAAAGATATCACAATTTTAGCAACATTGACGTAACTAAAATGCCAATGATATGATCTAGAGCATGAGATAGCTTGTTAGTGCACATTTTGGTGCACAATTTGTGTCCGATGCATCTCAATTAAAGGGCTGTTACTTTACAGAGATTATCCAGACAACAGGACAAACTCGTGTAAACAGTACCACGAGTTTGGACAAACTCGTGTGAACAGTAACACGAGTTTGGCCAATCACGTGTTACTGTAGCATGTGTTTGGTCCACGAGTTTGAAGCCCAACCCATTTCTAGCCTATATATAGTGTTCTTAGGTTTCGGTTTCAAGGGGGATTTTAGTCTAGACAGATGTCATCCACGGCAGGCTGAGGTATGCGCAAACCTCAGTCCGTAAGTCCACCATATTATTCGATTATCAAGAGTCGTCTCGTTGATTGTAATCCGTAATCATCGTAGATGTATTGTAAACGGATTTATTCATTGTAATCATTCGACTAATGATAAAGGAATTCTGTTTTTATCTCCTGTTCTTATTGATTTCGTGTTTGTTTCATTCAATTACCTCAATAACGATTATGTTTGGATTCCGCACTTACATAGTCGTAGGAATCTCGAATCGATCGGTCCCCTGTACTTTCATAGCTAATGAGAGTTAAGCTAGACTTAAGTTACAGGACTCAACTTGATAACACAGCCCGCTTCACTCCTGGAAAGAAGAGTGCGAAAACTGGCAATTTTGGCCACACTACTTTAAAGTGGGATGAATTGGGTTGTTTGTTATTTCCAACACAGATTAAATTTAAAACTAGATAAATAAGAAAGTGTTCTCCAATATATGCTTAAAACATCCCAAATCGCTAATTAAAAATAGCTTTTGTAACCTTATTTATAACATTCAAAAACACGGACAAAAAAGTGTTGACGTGGCAGGCCAAACTCAGCCCCGTCTGGGCATCTGATATGTGTTACGAATTTACTCATTTTGACATGTTACTGCATCTTCATAAGTCCTAATTTGCTCTTACTAATCTCTTTGTTTATCTATGGCCTAACATCAACACCTACAAACGATCTTCGGTAGAAGTCAAGGTTACACTCAAATAGAAGCATAGAATATTTTGGAGGTCTAGGCTTAATAAAATAAGACCCTCTATCCTAACTTCTCTTGTAAGAAAATTATAAGAAGTAAACAAATCTTAATATTAACCATAAGCAGCCAGGGTGAGTTGACCCTTTAAAGAACACTATTCTGGGCATCTTTTTTATTTTATATTGTTAAACTACCAACTGAACTCAAGAAATGTCCGAGAAAGATATAAGGGTTTAAGATTGGGAACACTATCCTAAGAAAGACGGGGAAGTGACGTGGCACTTACGTGGAAGGACACTGGTTGAGTATCTCGTGCTCTTATCAAGGCCATCTTATGTAGCAAGCATACTTGATAATACAAATTCCTCCTTAACTTTGTGATAACCAACTGTAGAGATGACAACTTTAACCCATTTACTTATGAATAGTTTTTTTTAGGCTATATTGTATGTCTAAGGGGTCATTGTTCTTCTTTCAAAGTATACCTCCCAAATCATTTTCATTTTATTAAATATAGTTGTAACAACCTGATTTTTTATATCAATTTGACACACTACTTACCTATAAAATTGCAAAAACTGTCTTTGGTCAACCCGATTTAAAATTTCTGTTTCCAACAGGTACCGAACTGCCCATTTCTAATCAAATGGTAATGTTGTCCTTAACATATGGGCCTATTTTATGTTGTATGAGTACTTGAAAGACATATAATTCCTAGAGAAGCCATAAACCAGTCAAAGTTACTATGAAGGGCCCCGAAAGTGGTTCCAAAATCTCATTTTAACAAATGATCATCTGCAAATTTTAACTATCTGCTAAAAAGTTAATATTATGGAAGGAGATAGATAACAGTTTTGTACAAATCATCATCTTCTTAAATAATAAAGTATCTGCTGTAAAAAAGTTCAGCTCATTTGTTCTGACTCTAGAAATGAAATGTTGACTACTAATATAAGCAAGGAGGACCTTGAAGACACAAAGAGCTCTGTAAGGTATGGTCTGTATCATATCATTGTGTGTGCTTAAAAACTGGACTCAAGCCCAAGTTGCATCAAAATCAAAGATCAACAAGAATGTTCAAACCAAATTAAGAACTAGTCAACCCGTTGATTGATGTGCTTTGTCTTGCTTTTCCTACAAAGTGATGTATTATTAGGGTTGTTTTTAAACATGTGTTTTGACTCTGCCTTGAGTCAAAATATTATGTGCAGTTTGAGGTTTATTAGCAATTATATAAACCAGTATAACATTTATATTATATATAAGGTGTCGAGGGGACCTGGCAGTTTTTGGTACCAACGTTGTGTGCAATTGCTGTTGCATAAAAATATCTACTAGCCTTCTGAATGGGTAAAGTCAAAACATATGTCTTGTAGTTTCAATATGTTTTGATATTCTATGATAAATTATAGAATTTCGCCTAACTAAATAAATTGATAACATATAAACAATTACTCCTATATAATAGCATGTTTAAAGATATTCATATTACCATACACTGATAGAAAAAAATTTACCTGAAAAACATAAAAAAAATATATAATAAACAAAATATAATCAATGAATAATATAAAAAAACTTTGGTAAAAGAAAAACAATATATAAAAAGGAATAACCAATATGCTTCTGGAAGCACCTAACTTAGGTGCTTCCAAAACAAATTTGTAAAACAAATTTATATTTCCGGTCCCTCAGCTTTTGTGAAAATACGTTTGTAACCCTGATTTGCCTTTGGAAGCACCTAAGTTAGGTACTTCCAGAATCATATTTGTTATTCCCATATAAAAATCATACGTATGTAATAATTTACATTTAATCAAACAGTATATGTGTCTTTAAAAAAACATCAAGTATAAAGCATAATTTGAATTTCTAGCTAAAAGCAAATGCAAAATCAAAATCACATAAATAACTGTAATATTGATCACAATGGGTCAGGTCAGGTTGGGTTAGTATTGATCACAATGGGTCAGGTCTGGTTGGGTAAACCCAGAAACATTTTCTATTTTTTAGATTTTATAATCTTTGGTTTATTCATATTTTAGTTATATCACTAGTATCATTACCCGTACGTTGCGATGAGAGTTTAAGTATGTTATTAATAGGCTTGATGTATCGAATATAGTTTTATACCATTTTATGTCGGATGATGATGGTACGCCAATATATTCACTTATTAAATAAGTTAACCATGTGCATAAAAATAAGACTTTTCTTTTATTTCACATGTGATTGTTGAATATGGTCTTTATTAGCTAAGTATGTATTGTGTGTTTGTCCCACATTGGAAGGAAATATAAGTATAAGTGTGTTTATTGTGTGCTAGTTTGATTAAAGTATATATATACATATATATATATATATTTAAAGTTTCCCTCCAAAAAGACTTTATCCATTTGAATACTTTAATCAAACTACTACTTATAAACACACTTATATACTTTCATCATCTTGACTTAGCACTTTGCACCTTTGCATCCTTTGCCTTAAATTATCAAGACACGTTTTATTTTTGGATTTATTCAAAAACACGGTTTTAAGTTTTTGGTGGTTATCCAAAACTGTCTTTTGGGTTGGTTTTTGACAGTTTAAAAACTGTCAAAACTCTTATATATACACGGGGATGTGATTTTATTATCTCTTTTCCATCTCCTCTTTCTCTGATACAAATACATATACACAATGTTCATAGAAAAAGATTAACAACGCTGTTTAATCTTTTGTATTTGGGGTGAATCATGGGAGGAAACTAGTCTATTAACCAGGAGCGTTAGAATAGTGGGGGCTAATATTCCTTAAGGATAGTGTTTAATCACGTCCTCAAAATCTTCTGTTGTTTATAATTTTCTGTTTTCCAATATCAAATTTCTAACAAACTTAAGGAATATTTTGTGGAATTCGACTTACAAAGTCATCAACGTTTGCTGAATCTTGACGAAATTTATTCTCAAAGAATTCAACGTCTCTAGAATCAATAAAAAGTATTTGATTCAAGATCCAAAATTCGATAGGATTTTGAATCTTCTGCATAACCCACGAAAATACCTTTTAAAGCTTTAGGTCCAAGTTTAGTCATCTTTGTTAAAGGAACTTTATAGTAAGCCAAACAACCCCAAACTCGAAAATAACTTATATTTGGCTTCCTACCTTTCCAAAGTTCATAAGGAGAAGCTTTTAATTTCTTTGCTATGACCCTATTACTAACATGACAAGCCGTAAGCAAAGCTTCACCCCACAAATTCTTAGGCAAATTTGCATTTACTAACATTGCATTCATCATATCTTGCAAAACACTATCCTTCCTTTCAGCAACACCATTCTGTTGAGGTGTATATGGTGCTGTTCTTTGATGAATCAAGCCCTGTGATTCACAAAAGGAAGAAAATTCAGTGGAAAAATATTCACCACCTCTATCACTTCTAAGAATTTGTATTTTCTTGCCCTTTTGATTTTCAACTTCACCCTTATATATCTTGAATGTTTCAAAAGCTTGATCTTTAGATTTCAACAAGTATACATAGGTATATCTAGAACAATCATCAATGAAAGTTATGAAATACCTATTGCCTCCTGGTGAGCGTTCATTTTGTGATAAAAACCCCTATCAAAAGGCCACATTTCAATGTCTAAAATGAGTTATTATTCCGGAACTATCGGTACTTAATGGATTCGATATTTACGCAGGTTCACGGAAGATGCGAGTGAGGGTAAATGGCATCAAGTGACTCAAGATGAAGGCATGTGAAGTTACAAGACACAAGGAGGTGATTCGGGAGTCGAACGAAGCGAATCGAGAAGCAGCAGGAGCTGTCAGCGCGGCTGGCACCTTGCCAGCGCCGCTGGCCCATCAGACGGAAGCCCCAGCACCGCTGGAGCCCAGCCCAGCGCCGCTGGGCGACCCAGTTCAGCAACCGACCTATTCACCTATTTAAGCCGAAACAGCCCTCAAAACCCTAAGAGAGAGTCGATTCAGCAGGCCTAGCTGCCCACATCAAACCCTAGGTCGACTTTGCAGATTCCAAGGAGGTTTTGGAGCTTCTAACACCTTCCGATCTTCATCTTCTACCTAGATCTACTCTTTTATTTTACTTTCAGTTGGTAAACAATGTCTTTCATCTTTTCAGACTTTGTTATTCCTTTAATAATGGTAGGCTAGTAGGCTGAATATTTGTTTGGATCGATGTGATCATGTAGACGTTTATTTATTTTACTTTATTTGTTAGATCTATTGGAGTGTGTTTTACTGTTTATCGTAGATCCATGTTTTACTAGTTCTTCATATTACTATCGGTTCTATATCTGAGTGTATTAGTTTAATTCTGATGATCGGTCTATAATCATACATTAGGATTAATACATAAGGATGGAAAACACTAGTCGGTCTTTAACTAGATGTAAAAGGTGATTCACTTATAACTGAGGGATCCAGAACCATAGTAATTAGGATGAATAGAACATGATGCTTAACAATGTCAGACGCGATCCAGTGACATGGAAACGTGCACTGTGGTCACCGGAGAGAATTATTATCTAGTCATGGCTTAAGAGCCAGGTAACTTAAATATGAATTAGTAACACAAACTTTAGGTCATTAATGCTTAAACAATGAATCTTACGAGAATTTGTTTAAAGAAGTAGTGTGAGTCTAGGGACAACACTAGTTACTTAGGCAAAGTGAATCTAACGAGAATCTAAGTCGTGATTAAGTTTCCAACAGTCTAGCAAGTAGGTAGAATAATATCCGGTCGTGTCATGAGATCTGAGATGTCAAACAAGTATTTTAATTTTATTACTGTTATTTGCTTTTTCAAACTATTTTCAGACTAAGCCTCTCGCTGAATAAGCGGTTGCGGCTTCTATTTACTTTTCAGCTTTTAATTAGTTTAATAGGAAATCGTAACAACCCCCAACCGCTAGAATTACACATTTTACTAGATTAGGTAAAGCAACGCGTCCCTGCGAACAATCCTGTAACTTATCACTTACTATACTACATCTGATCGGGTCCCCTGTCCATTAAGGTGTGTGTGTTTTTAGATAATTACTTGTATAACATTTTTATAAATTTAAACACGAAATAAAAAACCGCATCAAGTGTTTTGGCGCCGCTGCCAGGGACGCGACGCATTCTTAGTTTAGTAGTGTAGTTCGATCCTGCTTTGTGTTTCGGCACGAAGTAGTTACTTTTCAGTTTTTAGGTTAAGTCATTTTAGGTTTAGTAGTTAAGTCTAGTTAGGTTAATTTAGTAGTATTTTCATTTTCTTTAAAATTTTCAAAAAAATCCAAAAATATTTTCTTTTCTATTTTTAGTTTTAAGTAGTGTAGTTTAGGTTTTCATTTCATTTTTATATTGGTGTGTTTGACGTTTTTCTTTGAGTTTTGCAGTTTTACTTAGGTAACCAAACTGGAGACTTACTCGAGAAACAAGAACAGTAGGGCATCATCACCCGATAGATTTAAGCTACAACAACTAGAAGGAGCTTCATCAAACCCACCGAAACCACCAACCGAACCAAACTCACCTAGATCCGATATGGACGCCTTCGACCAACCAATGATGGAGAGGACGAGAGCCGTAGCACATACACCGGGATCGGCTATTGTTCCACCAAACCTAGGAGATTCGTTCTCAGTCAAAGGACACTGTTTGATCAAATAATCGCACTATGGCACAACTGGAGGGGTGTGTGGATTTTGGGGGTGTTTTGTAGGCGATTCCCTACTGGTAATAGGGTTGCGGCCGCTTTACGCCTGATTGATGTTATGGTTTGTCACCGAGCCTTGAGGATCGGTATAGTATTATGTATGAGTGATGCGTAAGAGATGATTGTGCCGTATGATATCTCCTCTTTATATAGAGGGTAGAAACTTGGAGAGGAGGGTAAGAGAATTAGGGTAAATCTCTTCCTCTTTTAAGAATATATTTTATCTTTTAGGGAGATTCGTGATGATCTCTTAACGAGCCGTATCCGGAACCTTCGGGTTTAAGCGTATTGTTTTAATTAGATAATCATGGAAAGGATCTTCATCCGATCTCCTTGATATGTTTCCTCGGAGCTGGGTATTTGTTACCTCGGGAGCTCCGGAGTGATTATATTAATCGGAGGTCGAGCTCCGTAAATAAATAGTTTTTACCTGTGCAAAGGTGTTTTCGTATCTGCTTCGGGTACGGAGGTGGAACTCCGTATAGGGTATATCATCAAGCCCCCCAGTCTAACTGGAGAAGCTGTCTGCAGAATGTCCGGTTAGACTTCGAAAATGTGCTCCGTTGCTCCGTGTCGCAACTTGCCCATCTTATCAGCTAATCAATCATTTATTCGGCATTTACTTATTTCAGAAGTCTTAATTACAGCTTATCCCTTTTTAACAACTTGTTGGCACGGAACTCGGGGTAACTTTTCACTGGTTAGTACCAGTGATTATTACCCCATATAAATACCAACTCTTTGTCAAAAAAGGGCTTTTTGCCTCTTTTTACTTCGAAAAATCCTCTTCCGCTGCTTCCTCGTCGATCTTCACCAGGTAAACTCATCATTCTTCTTCTTCATTTATTCCATATTTTATAGTAATGACGAAGAGAGGAATAAGGAGTATCACCAATGTATTGAGTCGTTCTGCCTATCAAAACTTTGTGTTGAGTCCCAATGTTATTGTAAATTTAATGATGACAAATCTGACCTATAAACACTTAGCAATCTTTGGTTCTTGTAATTTGATCTGGGTCAGACTAAGCTGACACAGCTTACGATCTGTCTCTGACCCAGATCATGCTTCATACTTGTATTTGTAATATCTTATGGAAGCAAGTGTTATTCAAGCTGCATCAACAATGTATTAGCATTCAGTCCAAGTCGAAGAGGAGGATTGAAGATAGAAGACCAAGTTGTTAGTGGAAGACAGCTTGGGATTAGCAGTCAGCTTGGAAACACTTAGGCAGATTGGTGCCTTGACAAACGGCCCAATCTGTGTCTGACAATCAAGTGAAGATAACAACCTGGATTGAAGATAAGGACAAATGACGTGACTAGGAAGAATCCTAGGATCCAGGTTGGTGGTTGTTTTACATATGCGTGTCCATACTCCTATTGGTAGATGAAGAATGTGCGTCAGTACGTGGGGGACCACAAGTACCATGAAAGGCACGATTGATTATTCCTTCATCAACCACTGATTGAAGAACACGTAGCTGCAGCGGACACCTAATGAAGGAGCGCTTGTGCCTATAAAAGCCTCATTCATGGATTGGATATGGGTGGCATTTTCCTGAGAATCATTCTTCACACAAGTTTCTCTGCTCTTACACACAGCTTAGTCTGTACGAGATCAGCTTGGGCTGATTCTCTTGAGCTGAAACTTATTAATTGTTGTTTGTCATTTCATAGGGTTGTTTAGATATCTATAGGCTATCTTTATTCCGCAACAACCCTGTAATTCTTTGTATAGATTATTTCTTAATAAAGGATTACATTTGAAAATAACAATCTGTGTTCAAGAATGTTTTTATCTCTTTACTGTTTTACTGTTTTAATGATTCATGCACTTTACTTACTTGCTTAATATTCATTGTCTGAATCTTAAAACGTTTTGTGTTAAAAGTTTGTAAAGATTGTGAAAAGTTGTATTCACCCCCCTCTACAACTTTCTGTGTTCAATATACTTTGGTATATTGATACACCGTGGGACGTATCAATTGGTATCAGAGCGGTGGTTGAGAATTAACATGACTTGATCCTTGCATATTTTCATTTATAGTAAAGCAATGTCATCTTATATTGATAATGGTTCTTCAACCCGACCACCCATGTTTGACAAAGATGATTTCAGTGGGTGGAAAGGTAGAATGTCTTTGTTCCTTGAATCCATCGATAACAATATGCCTGACATCCTTACGGATGGTCCTTATGTTCCTACACAAACCATTGTGGTAGAAGTTGTGGTCAGGGAAGGTCAACCAACCATTCCTGCCACAGTCAAATCTATTGTTAAGGACAAGGCAGATTGGGGGGATGAGGATAGGAGGTTGGCAAACTTGGATGTGAAGGCTAGAAATTTCATTGTCCAAGCTGTGCCCAAAGACCTTTACCATTCAATTAAAATGTGTTCAACTACAAAGAAAATGTGGGGTACTTTGACTGTTATGTTTGAGGGTTGCTCTACCTCCATGGAATCCACAATTACTACATTGACCAAGAGGTATGAGAGATTTTTCTCTTTGAGAAATGAATCCCTGACTGACACTCATACCCGCTTTAATGCTTTGGTAAATGATTTAGCTGCTGTTGGAATTAATAAGAAAAATGAGGTTTTAAAGAGCAAATTTCTTGATTCATTACCACCTAAATGGAACAACTATATTTCTTCTGTTAAATTAAGTTCTGTTTATCATGATCTTGATCTCCCTGGAATTTTTGGTTTGCTTCATAACCAAGAATGTTCAGAGGCTGAAAAACTAATTGCTATGGGTGATTCTTATAGTCAGCCTGTTGCTGCACTTGTTGCTTCTATGACTGAACACCCTAGTTCAATTAGTAATGAGATCATTCCTTGTGTTAATGATGATATTCCTGTGATGTCAAATCCTAACTCTGTTTGTGCTGAATCTGAATGTGATGAATCTGATGGTGATGAACTAGCTAATGAAGTAGCTATGTTGGCTGAAAGGATCAGAAGGAGATCCTTTAACAAGTTTAAAGGAAAAGGAAGAGGTGGCCAAGCTGATAAAGCCAAGAAGCCATTTGATATGTCCAAGGTCACTTGTTACAAGTGTGGCAAGACTGGACATATGGCTGGAGATTGTAGATCCAAAGAAACTGCTCAAGTTGTGCCAGCCAAAGGTGGAAGAGGTGAAAAATACTCTAAGCTCAAGACCAAGTACAAAGCCTTGAAAGCACAAGTAGCTGAGCTGACTGAGAAGGTGAACAAAAATGAGAAGAGTCTGGTGGCCAAAGACAGGGCTGAAAGTGCCACATCATCTGATGATGAGCTGTACAAAGATGCCAAGTGTTTCATGGCTAAAGAAGCTACTCAAAGATTTGCTGAAGATCTGGTAAAAATACAACAGCAATCTGAGTCAGCTCACCAGGCATCCACCAGTCAGACTGCTCCACCTGAGGTAACTTCTTTTTCAAATCTGTCTGATAATGAGAAGCTGTCCAGACTGAACAAACTTGGTGATGAGGTTTTACTACAAAAACATTTTAATCAAGAACTCAAAAAGGAAATACATCTTTTGAAACTTGATAACAGCTCTAAGAGTCACACCATTGAAAAACTAGAATCTGAAGTTAAAGCTCAAAAGCAATTAAACTCCATTTTGATTAAAGAAGCTAAAACTGCAGAAGAAAAGTTTTTAAAGGTAAAACAGATTACTGAAACATGGTGTATAAGCTCTAAAAGAGTTTCAAAATGTGATAAGAGTCTGTGTTTAGTTACCCAATCTGAGTCAGACCAGAAGGTCAGCTCTGGTGAACCCATCCTTGGATGGGTTCCCAAAATGAACTAATCTCTTATCATAATTGCAGGGCGGTCATGACGATAACACCTGGCACTTGGACAGTGGATGTTCCAAGCATATGACCGGATGTAAGTCCCTGCTATGTAGCTTTAGGATTCGCGCTGGTCCTAATGTTACTTTTGGAGATGATTCTCAAGGAAAGACTGAAGGTTTTGGTGTTCTTTCAAATGGTCCTCTTACTTTCAGAAGAGTCTCATATGTAAATGGTTTGAAGCACAATCTGATCAGTGTGAGTCAGTTGTGTGATGCTGGTTATGAAGTGAGATTCAGGTCTGATAAGGGTATTGTTCTTGATTTAGAAGGCAATGTGGTTCTGATTGCAAAGAGGGATGAGTCTTTGTATTCTTTTGACATGAGAAATCCAACTGTCACAAGAGAAGTCTGTTTCGTGTCAAAGTCTCAAGATGAGCTGAATTGGTTGTGGCATAAAAGGCTGTCTCACATGAATTTCAAAGACATCAACAAGCTGTGCAAGAAAGAGTTGGTGTCTGGTCTTCCAGTGATCAATTATGAGAAGGACAAGCTGTGTGGTGCTTGTGAGAAAGGCAAGCAACATAAAGCTACCTTTAAGTCTAAAACATGCTCAACCATTGATAATTGTTTGATCAAAGAAAATTGAGAGCTGAATGTAAGAAAGCTGGAATAGGAAAAGGTTTTGTTAAGAAGGAAACCTTGAATGTTGCTAGAAAAAACTTTGAATCTGCTAAAGGACAGACCAAGCAACAATGGGTTTCAAAATGTGATAAGAGTCTGTGTTTAGTTACCCAATCTGAGTCAGACCAGAAGGTCAGCTCTGGTGAACCCATCCTTGGATGGGTTCCCAAAATGAACTAATCTCTTATCATAATTGCAGGGCGGTCATGACGATAACACCTGGCACTTGGACAGTGGATGTTCCAAGCATATGACCGGATGTAAGTCCCTGCTATGTAGCTTTAGGATTCGCGCTGGTCCTAATGTTACTTTTGGAGATGATTCTCAAGGAAGACTGAAGGTTTTGGTGTTCTTTCAAATGGTCCTCTTACTTTCAGAAGAGTCTCATATGTAAATGGTTTGAAGCACAATCTGATCAGTGTGAGTCAGTTGTGTGATGCTGGTTATGAAGTGAGATTCAGGTCTGATAAGGGTATTGTTCTTGATTTAGAAGGCAATGTGGTTCTGATTGCAAAGAGGGATGAGTCTTTGTATTCTTTTGACATGAGAAATCCAACTGTCACAAGAGAAGTCTGTTTCGTGTCAAAGTCTCAAGATGAGCTGAATTGGTTGTGGCATAAAAGGCTGTCTCACATGAATTTCAAAGACATCAACAAGCTGTGCAAGAAAGAGTTGGTGTCTGGTCTTCCAGTGATCAATTATGAGAAGGACAAGCTGTGTGGTGCTTGTGAGAAAGGCAAGCAACATAAAGCTACCTTTAAGTCTAAAACATGCTCAACCATTGATAATTGTTTGGATCTGCTTCATATGGACTTATTTGGACCAATCAGTACTCCATCATTCACTGGAATGAGGTACTCCTTGGTAATTGTTGATGAGTATTCAAGATACACCTGGGTTTTCTTTCTAAGACACAAGAGTGAAGCTGCTGACAGCATTATTCATTTCATCAAGCAAGCTAAAATTCTCTACAAAAGGCCTGTTAGGCAATTAAGGAGTGATAATGGTACTGAATTCAAAAATATCACTCTTAATTCATTTTGCAGTGAAAAGGGAATTTCACAAGTCTACTCAGCTGCCAGAACTCCTCAACAAAATGGTGTTGCAGAAAGAAGAAACAGAACTCTCATTGAAGCTGCCAGATCCATGATGGCTCAAAACAATGTCAAGTCTCATTTCTGGGCTGAAGCAGTACACATAGCTTGCTTTACCCAGAACAGATCCCTCATTGTAAAAAGACACCAGAAGACTGCATATGAACTTCTTAGGGGGAGAAAACTTGAGATTGGTTTCCTAAGAATGTTTGGAAGTCCTTGCTATATTCTGAATCAGAAAGACCATCTTGGAAAGTTTGATGAGAAATCAGATGAAGGTATCCTACTTGGATATGCAACAATGATGAAGGCCTACAGAGTGTACAATAAGAGAACTAAAACAATTGAGAACTCTGTTAATGTAAGCATTGATGAAGGTTGTTCTAAGCCAGATTGCTCTCCTCCAGAAGATGAAGACTTTAATTTTGAAGAACTGGCTGTACCTGAGAATGAGCCTCCAACAAATCCTCCAGTTGGAGCTAATAATGCTCAAACTCAGGGGGAGCAACTCATTGAAGAAGAAGAAGATGTTCCAATCTTTGAAGATGCACAAGCTGATCCTACTCCTACTGAAGTTATTGTTCAGAATCCATTAAATGACTCTCCAACTGGCTCAGACTCCTCCATTCCTGTCCAAGCTGATCAGCCTCTTCCTCAAGCTGATCATGCTGGACCATCTAATCTGAATCAGTCCATTGTCCCAGTTACTAGATGGACAAAGAGTCATCCAATCAACCAAATCATTGGTGATCCACTCTCTGGTGTGAAAACAAGAAGAAAGGCAACAGGCAATTTCTGCATGTTTGTCAATTTTGTAAGCAAGATGGAACCAACTGAGGTTGATGAAGCTTTGGAAGATCCCTCTTGGGTTAATGCAATGCAAGATGAGCTAACACAGTTTGAAAGAAAAAAGGTTTGGGAACTTGTTCCAAGACCTCATCACAAGACTGTGATTGGAACCAAGTGGGTCTACAGAAACAAAATGGATGAAAGGGGAGTTGTGACCAGAAACAAAGCAAGATTGGTAGCTCTTGGTTACAGACAAGAGGATGGAATTGATTATGATGAGACTTTTGCACCAGTGGCAAGATTAGAGGCAATCAGAATGTTCTTAGCCTTCTCTTCTCACAAAGGTTTCAAGGTCTATCAAATGGATGTGAAGAGTGCTTTTCTTAATGGAAAGTTGGAAGAAGAAGTCTATGTTGAACAGCCTCCTGGTTTTGAAAATTCAAAGTTTCCTGACCATGTGTTCAAGCTTGACAAGGCTCTCTATGGGTTGAAGCAAGCTCCAAGGGCATGGTATGATACTTTGTCTAAATTCTTATTGGCTAATAACTTCAAAAGAGGTAATGTTGACAAGACTTTGTTTGTGAGAAAGTATAATGGTGATATTCTGCTTGTACAAATCTATGTAGATGATATAATATTTGGGTCTAGCAGTGAAAGACTTTGCAAAAAGTTTTATGAATTAATGTCTAAAAAGTATGAAATGAGCATGATGGGAGAACTAAACTATTTTATGGGTTTACAAGTTAAACAGACAAAAAATGGAATTTTCATAAACCAAGGAAAGTATGTTAAAGATCTCTTAAACAAATTTGGTTTTACTGATTGTTCACCTATGAAAACTCCTATGGGAACTGGTGATAAGCTGGATGAAGATAAAAATGGCAAGTCTGTTGACATCACAGCTTATAGGGGTATGATAGGATCATTACTTTACTTGACTGCTAGTAGACCAGATATTATGTTTGCTACATGTCTTTGTGCAAGATATCAAGCCAGTCCTAAGGAATCTCATCTTTAAGGCTGTGAAAAGAATCTTTAGATACCTTAAAGGTAGTCCCAATCTGGGTCTTTGGTATCCCAAAGACTCAGGGTTTGATCTAATTGGCTATTCAGATTCTGACTTTGCAGGCTGTAAGATTGACAGAAAAAGTACTTCAAGAGCTTGTCAATTGCTTGGCAATAGACTTGTAAGCTGGTCCAGCAAGAAGCAGCATTCAGTTTCTATCTCCACTGCAGAAGCTAAATATGTTGTTGTAGGAAGTTGTTGCTCCCAAATTCTTTGGATGCAATATCAGCTTCAAGACTATGATGTCACTGCAACAAAAACTCCAATTTTTTGTGACAGTACCAGTGCCATAGCAATTTCAAACAATCCTGTGCTTCATTCAAGGACCAAGCACATTGATATAAGATATCATTTCATCAGGGATCATGTAATGAAAGAAGATGTTGAACTCCACTTCATTCCAACAGACAATCAGCTTGCTGACCTATTCACAAAGCCATTGGATGAATCAAGGTTCAACTACCTCATAAGTAAGCTAGGTATGCTTAATTTGTAGAATGTAGTGAGCTAAGTAATAGAAAATCTGGCCCCTTAGAGTTATACTAAATTTTGAGGGTAAGCTGTGTCAGACCCAGACTACCCTTTCACACTTGGTGCATATCAAGTGAAAGAGGGTAAGCTGAGTCTGATCCAACTTCGTGGTTATTTTTTGTTATTAAATATCTCAGTGCGTTATATTACTTTCATTATTTTATTTAGTTTACTTACTGATCCTATTGGAGTGTGACACGTGTAGTGGTCACTACCGGTTACTGAAAAAGTACCACCACTACTTGCTAATCCTCCAATCAAAAACTTTCTCTCTCCAACTTTTTCAAATAAGATATTTTGGGTTTTGTATATAACTTTCATTTAACCTAAATCCCAAATCACTTGTTATTATTTTCTTAAAATCTATTTTTTTCTCAAATCTGATTACTGTTTTATTAAATTTAATTTCTTCTAAAATTTGTTTTCAAAATGGCATCATCATCTGTTTCTATTCATTCAAATGATTCTCAATCTAGTTCTGAACTTGAAAGTCTATACCCAGCTCCGATAAGCGCCAACAAGCTTTCGCCTTATGTGGTGGGAGATAAGGTAGTTGTGGTTCCTGCTGATCTTGATACTGGTAAAATCAAGATTGGTAGTCTGGTTTATGCCAATCTTTATCCTCCTTCATGGGCAAAAGGATACGATGAGATTGTGGCTTTCTTATGGCATCATCCATTCGGCAAGGTGATGATTGAGAACCCAGCCTGGGTGTTTCAAGATCTTTTGTGTGAATTTTGGGCGAGCTGTGTTGTAAAACAGAATAAGAAAGGAGATGCTGCAATCTATGGCTCAATCCTCAACGATAAGAAAAAGGTATACATTTCTTACGAGAGCCTTAGGTCTGCTTTTGAGCTGTCATATATGCCTGATGATGAATATGATGTTGTTGTGTCACATACTGAAGCCAAAAATGTTTTACAAGAAGTTGGTTATACTGGTCCATTGGCTTCAGTGGTTAAAATGAAACATTTAACTGGTATTTGGAACTACTTATTGAGCACAATTTCAAAAACCTTACAAGTAAAGGCAGGCAGCTTTGATCAGTCTAATGTCCTAGAATTGCAGATTTTTCATGCAATGGTCACCATGAACATAATAGATTTTGCTGCTTTAATCTTTAAGGACCTTGTTGATCGCGTTCATAATAAGAGTCTTACCATACCTTATGGTAGGATTCTTGATCTTATCATTGAAGCTATTCTTGACAATGATTTCAGTCTGGCAACTGGTCAGACCGTAGAATGCAAGTCTATCAATAACAACATCTTCAATAGTCCTAAGGTATCTGTGCAGGGTCTGACCCGAGCAATGCAGATCTACCTTGATTTTTGCAGGAAAAGAGAAGAGGAACAAGAAGCACTTAGGGAAGCTGTCCCTTCTTCGACGCGATATGGGTCTGACACTCAATCTGCTAATCAGGGGGACCCAGGTACACATGCTTCTGAACCCTCAAACTCTTCTGAATCTATTCAAATTCTACTCCTACAAAAGAGGGTGAAGGGTTGGCCAAAACATCAGCCTCCCTAGCCACACCTTCGCCCATTCGCTCAAAATCCGATTCTAAAAGACCCCTTGTTGAGGACTTAGTACCTCTCAAGGCCAAAAAGAAAAGATCGAATAAGAAATCTGTGTCAGCTTCTGGGGTTGATAATGCAACATCTTCTCTTGAGATCCCCCAAGGTGCAGTGGAAGCTAAGGAACGTTCCAAAGCTGTCCCTGTCACCAAAGCTGACAAGCCGAAAACGCCACGCCCATCTGCACTCTCCCAAAAGAGTGTAGACGAGTTAAAGGGAACACTTACTGCTACCTAACCCTCCAAACAGGGTGAAGGTATTGAAAGAAAGACCTCCTCCCAAGGTCATACTGTGTCTAAACCGAATTCACCATCATCAGCCTCCCAAAAGGTTGATGATATCATTAAAGGGGTAACAGAGGATCTAGCCCAGATCCAAAGTGAGTCAGCGTCAATGCACATCATTTCTGAGGATGGTCAGCCTAAGGAGAGAAGTATCGAACGCATTGGTGACACTGCTTCTCCTCCCCAAGCTGATCAGACTCCTTCTATCTTACACTCTGAGTCTGCACAGGCTGCCAATGCCCCTTCTATGTCACAAGGAGGGGTACAGGCCTCAATTCTCCCTAAGGATACTTTGGTGCAACAACACACCTCTGTTGAAGGGCAATCAATTACACAAAACATTACATCTGCAGAGTCTGTGTCTGCATCTGTCCTTGGACAGAGGGATTCTGCAGGTTACTTGGCTGTCTTTAAGGCAGTCATGTTAGCCCCTTGTGCAGCAAAGGGAACCATTGATGGTCCTCTCGATGTCAATGAGAATATGATCACTATCTCCGGAAGTGATTCTTCATTCGATGATGAGTTTGCCCATCCATCCTCAAGGGATGCTCTGATGGAAGAAGCCAGTGGAGGAGTTGATCAAAATCTAGATCAACACATTCCCACTGGCCCTCAGCCTGAACTAAACATTAATCTTTCTCAGGCTGACCAACTCATCATCAATTCTGACAGATCCACTCATGAGACTCACTCTCTTGAGCAAATGTTCCAAAACTCCTTAAACCCCCACCCCCTTCTAAATATGCCCAATGACCCTGAAATTAAGGATTGCAGGCTGCTCTTTACAGAGTCAGTGGCGTTTAAGCCAACTGCAAGTTCTTCCCAAGCTGCCACTATCTCATTTTTAGATGTGGTGGGTCAGCTCACTGAGTTTATTTCAACCTCTAAGGTTGAGAGATCAAAGCTAACCGAATGCTTGGAAAAGATCCAAAAGGATCAGGATTTGACGGATAAGAAGGTGGACAAGCTGAGTCAAGATCAGACTGCATTGGAAGATTATGTTAAGAAAGCAGTTGATTTGATGCAGCAAAACCAGAGCAAGCTGACAGAGTCTCTTGATAATCTCACTAAGGCAGTCAATGAAGAAAATGAAAGGAACAAGAGTACTCTGGGTCAGATTGAGAATGCTGCAACCAAATTCAAAAGGGAAGTCACCATAGAACTTCGATCTTCAAACAAGTCACAAGCTAATTTCAAGAATGATCTGATTGAAGCTTCTAAGGGTGTTAAATCAAAGATTAAACTCCTACGTGAGGATTATGTTGAGCTCAGAAGAGCTTGCTGTCTGACTAATATAAAGATTGACTTGATCAACCAAGAACTTAAAGGCCTCTTTGCTACTCCAGTGAGCTCTTTCCCTGCTGATGATGACAAAAAGGGGGAGAAGAATGCTACTAAAAGAAAAAGGGGTGCAATGAGTGAAGCTGAATTGGAGCTAGAAAGACAAAGACAAAAAGCTCAGGTTGACAAGGAGATTGAAGATTACTTTGAAAGATTGAAAGAAAGACAAGATAAGGCCAGAGCTGAGGAGGCACAAAATGATAGAAGATTGGTTGTGCATGGTTCTAGGGTGGAAAGTGAGAAGGAAGATGTGGAAGAGATAAAAAGACCAGAATCTGAGTCTGGTGGTGAAACTGTTAGTAAATTGAATGAAGAAATTGAAAAGGAGAGTAATACAACAAAGGGGAAGACTGTTAATGCTGAAATAGGAGATATAAGGAAGGATGTTGGTGTTGAAAAGGAAAAGAGAGTTGAAAAGAAAAGAAAGTCCTCCTAAGCTGTTCCTGTGCAAGCTGTGCCAACTCAAGCTGACCCAGCTCCCAAAGTTCAAATTGATGAATCTTCATCTAGTGAAGACACAGCCACTCTGTCCCAGTTTATGATCAAGAAAAGAACAACAGAAGCTGGGTCAAGTGGTGTGAAGATCTTAACTGAAAAGGAAAAAGATTGGGAGATTGCAACTGAAACTGCTCCACAGCTTGGGGTAACAGTTGAGATGGCATATAAAATGATTAAGGAGGACAGACTAGAAAGAGAAAGAATTGTTGCAACTAAGTCTGATTCTGGAATTGCCAAGGCTGTTCAAGAACAATTGAATAAGGAAGATGAAGAAGATCTTGCAGCCATTGGTTCTAAAAAGAAAGTTGTGAGCAAAGGAAAAGGAAAGAAGAAAGTGGTGGTTCATTCTAAACCATCACATAAGATTAAAGATGTGAAAGAAAGTGTGAAAGCCCATAATTGGTTTGATGCCCTGGAGAAAAGACAAGTTACTGAAAAGATTCATTATAGAAGGCATCCAGAACCAATCCTCCAGGTTCTACTGAAAAGGCGAAAAGGAAAGAACATTTCCAGCATGAGGTTTACAAGGAGAGGATATGAAACCAACTGGGAAACCCATGATCTTGACAAACTGCTTGATCTAGGTTACACAGAGTGGGTGGAACTACATAACATCATTACTGGTATGTTTGGAGTTCACAAAGAGACAGTCTTGGAAGCCATTGAGAAGAAGTTAGTTGCTGTTGTGAAGTACAAGATTGATGTCTCTGGCCTTCCAAGACCAATTGCATATGATATGGATTATGAAGATGAGTCAGCTGAGCCACTGAAGAAGAAAAGGAGAAGGTATGAAAGGATTGATGCTCCTGGAGGTGACCATTTAGTTTTTCTCCAAAACTTGTCTCCTACAGAGTTGCTAGCACAATTATCTTCTGGTGCAATTGACAAGATTCTTGATAATCTTAATCTGTCTCTACCTGCTGGTGTTAAAGATGCAAGATGTGGGAAGTTCATCACTGAACCTGAACATGGGATGTACTTTGTAGATGCTAGAGGGAATTTGGTGTTTCAAAGGACTGCTGAACTAAAACAGGTACCATCTATGCACCTATTTACCTTATACAGATTTTGCAGAAACTTTAGTGAAGAAGGTAATGGGTATGAGCAGTTCCTTATAGATGAAGGGTTAGATAGGCAATTAGATGTGAGAGTTGCTCCATCATTTGAGGTTAAGCAAGAAGCTATTGAAATGCTTGGAGAATAGTGACGTAACATGTAATATCTTTGATTTATTCTCTATATATGCAAAGGCAGTTGTACAAATCTAGTTTCTTGGTTAAAATTTCATATCAGATTGAAAAGAACCCAAAAGATTCAAAGGGTCACAAGCTGTTAGTCATATTTTCATTTGATTCTTTGTAAGCTGATAGTTAGAAGTGTAGTTGGGTTTTGTCATCATCAAATAGGGGGAGATTGTTCAGTCCCAATGTTATTGTAAATTTAATGATGACAAATCTGACCTATAAACACTTAGCAATCTTTGGTTCTTGTAATTTGATCTGGGTCAGACTAAGCTGACACAGCTTACGATCTGTCTCTGACCCAGATCATGCTTCATACTTGTAATTGTAATATCTTATGGAAGCAAGTGTTATTCAAGCTGCATCAACAATGTATTAGCATTCAGTCCAAGTCGAAGAGGAGGATTGAAGATAGAAGACCAAGTGGTTAGTGGAAGACAGCTTGGGATTAGCAGTCAGCTTGGAAACACTTAGGCAGATTGGTGCCTTGACAAATGGCCCAATCTGTGTCTGACAATCAAGTGAAGATAACAACCTGGATTGAAGATAAGGACAAATGACGTGACTAGGAAGAATCCTAGGATCCAGGTTGGTGGTTGTTTTACATATGCGTATCCATACTCCTATTGGTAGATGAAGAATGTGCGTTAGTACGTGGGAGACCACAAGTACCATGAAAGGCACGATTGATTATTCCTTCGTCAACCACTGATTGAAGAATACGTAGCTGCAACGGACACCTAATGAAGGAACGCTTGTGCCTATAAAAGCCTCATTCATGGATTGCATATGGGTGGCATTTTCCTAAGAATCATTCTTCACACAAGTTTCTCTGCTCTTACACACAGCTTAGTCTTTACGAGATCAGCTTGGGCTGATTCTCTTGAGCTGAAACTTATTGATTGTTGTTTGTCATTTCATAGGGTTGTTTAGATATCTATAGGCTATCTTTATTCCGCAACAACCCTGTAATTCTTTGTATAGATTATTTCTTAATAAAGGATTACATTTGAAAATAACAATCTGTGTTCAAGAATGTTTTTATCTCTTTACTGCTTTACTGTTTTAATAATTCCTGCACTTTACTTACTTGCTTAATATTCATTGTCTGAATCTTAAAACGTTTTGTGTTAAAAGTTTGTAAAGATTGTGAAAAGTTGTATTCACCCCCCTCTACAACTGTTCTGTGTTCAATATACTTTGGTATATTGATACACCATGGGACGTATCACTTTGTGTCTACTTATTTTGCGCAAAACCCTAACTTAATCCGTTTCCCGGAAAGAGGGCAATCTGTTTGTGATCCTCCTGCTGGCTTTGTTGGTTTGTATGTGAAGGCATTTACCCTTGGTAATCTTAGGATCCCTCTTTCTTCCTTCTTCCTGGCTGTCTTAGATTACTACCAATGCCATATATCTACTGTTCATCCGACCGATGTAGCGAAAATCCTTGCTTTCCAGGTCCTATGCTGTGCTAACCGTATAGAACCTTCCGTAGCGTTGTTTAACTTCTTTTATAAACTCAAAGAGTCTGGTGATTGGGTTACTGTGTCGAAGAACAGTGATCGTGAGTTATTTATTGCTTGTGGTACAGAGGTTAGGGACTGGAAGGACTTGTTTGTTTTTGTTGGTCATTCGTTGATACCCCCTAAACATAGGGGTTTGTTGGATGTAGGTAGGTTGGAGTATAAGTCCATAGGCGCTCCTAGTACTTTTGGTGTGAGGCAGTCTGATGTCGATCGTCTTTCTTCTTATGGCATTAATCTTTGTATATATCCTGGGGCTGTTTTGTTTAAGTCTCGTGTTGCTTCGTTTTGGGAACATGGTGTTAAGGATTTCATCATTGAATGTGGTGGTCAGGGTAGGTTACTCCTTCCCTTATCTTGTTGCTTCCTAATTTGTTGAATATTACGGTCTTTGATTTGGTGTATCTTTTTCTGCAGAGATGTCTTTTAAACAGTTGATTGATAGGCAACCTGCGTTGTCCAGCCTTGTCTTCAAGCCGGTGGCTCTTGCTCCACCTTCTACCCCGTCCTCTGTTATCCAGGGGGGTTCTTCTGCAGAGGTGTTGGCTGAGACACATGTTCCTTTGGTTCAGGAGCGGGTTGTTGAAGAGCAGGTCGTAGTGGATGTGTCTGATGGTATTGGTGAAGATGCAGAAGATGTTGCCCAGGAGAACACTGTTGCCAGCCGTTTGAAGAAGAGGAAGAAATCGTCCAAGGGTATCAGTAGTTCCCGATCGAAGAAATGGAAAACCAGGAATGTTGAAGTGCCCGAGCAATCTACTTGTAGGTTCTTCTTAGTCTTTCCTTTGTTTATTCCTTCACTTGTTATTGATTATCTGTTTTCTGTGCAGCCTTCGACCCTTTTGGTGAGGCTCTAGATGTTGCTTCGTCTCATCGCTCTCTTCAGAGTATCGCTCCCTCTGAATGGGTCAGCGGGCTGATGAATATGGAGATCCCAGAGCTTTCTACCTTCTTTAACCGCTCAATCTTCTGTAGTGTTGTTGTTGGTAGTGCTCTAGATGCAAGGTTGCGGGAGGTTTCTGAAGAATCTGGGCCATCGAAGGAGCAATATGAGAAGCTGATGTCGGAGAAGCATGTTCTTGAAGTGAAGGCAACTGAGCTGGAGGTGGACTGTGGGGCTCTTCAATCTGAACTGGATATCGTGCGTGGAGTTGTGCAGAGGGTCATTGCAGAGAAGGAGAAGGAGATGGATGCTCTTTCAGACCAAATTCGGGAGAAGGATCTGCTGCTAAAAGAGGCACAGGACGCACTTGCAGAACAATCTGGGAAGTATGGGAGGTTAATTGTTGAAGTTATTCCCCATGTCTGCAAGTCGTTCCTGAATGGTCCTAAAGTTGGGTTGCTGGTGTCGAAGGTCTGCAACGAGAATAGAGTTGACGTAGAGGCAGGTTTGATGCGTGCTTTGGCTAATGAAGGTGTTATTGATTTGGAAGGCTGCAATATTCCTGAAGATACAGCTGGGAGTCTAAACTCTGCTTTGGATGAGTTGGCTAATGTTGACTCTACATACCTTCGTAAATTGGCATCCAATCCTGAAGCCTCTCTGTCTGACCTTCTGCAGGTTGTTCCTTGATCCTCTTGATGTTCCTCTATTTGGATTCTAAACTTTCTGATAACTGCTTTGTGGTTTGTAAACAATCTTTGTGGCCTGTGTGCCTTCGGATAATTTGACCTTGAATTTTGGCTAACCTCCCTTTATGTTGGGGGGAGGTTTTTGTATATATATTATTTTGCTGTTTGAATTGTTGAACCATACCCTTGACTTCTTCGTTATAACGAGTCCGTCTCTGAGTGGTTTTATATTTGGCCGTTCCCTTTATTTTGGGGAGGCTCTTTTTGTTGCTTCATGAATGTCTTGATGGGCGTCCCCTTGAACATTTACATGAAGTCTTTTTTTTTACGCGCGTTTAGAATATATTGATCGATCTTAAAAATATGTTGAAAGCTTTATTTATTTAAAAATAATTGGCAGGAGGACATTACATAGTAAAGTTCCTAGCTGCTAGCTTTCTTTCTTGGGACTTATCCGGTAGCTAATCGGACTTATCCCGTTGCCTTTTTAGGTAATTTACCTTTTGACGGAGGTCTTTCTGATCCTCCGTCTTTTCCCCGAAGCTCCTTGGTGCATTGTTTTTCCTGGCCCCTCTATTCCTTATGCGTGTTCTTCTTTTGAACTTTGCTGTTTCTGGGGCCTTTGTTTTTCTTTCTGGCTGTATCGGAGCCCTCCTGCTTCTCTCATCTGCTGAGCTTCGGATTTGTTCATATTTTCCTCGTTCGTTGATCGGGTTAGATGATAATGTTGCTATCCCCGACTCACTTTGGAATTTTATTTGTGAGTGGATTGTGGACGCTATCATCCCGAACTTCCTCATTGCTTCTCTTCCAAGTATTGCATTGTTGTCAGAGTTTGCTGGTATGACCATAAAGGTGATTCTTTCTGTCTTCCATTTTGGATATTTTCCTATTGTTACTTCTTCCTTAGCTCTCCAATTGGCCATATTTTCCTATTGTTACTTCTGTCCTTAGCTCTCCAATTGGCCATATTCGTTCTCCTGCGAATCCTGTTAGCGGTTTTTCCACTTTTCTTAGCTTTTCTCTGACACTTCTTGGCAACTTGGAAAAGTAATTTTCGTAGAGGATGTCACATTCGCTTCCCCCATCTATCTGAACATTCCTCATTTTGGCGCCTGCGATCGTAGCTTCAATGACGATTGGCCCGCTAGATGGTACTATCTGCCCCAGTGGCGGGAACTGGTAATTCTGTTCCTGTGGGTGCTCTCTATGTACCTCGGAGCGTATCATGAGGATATGTGCTGGCGTTATTTTTTCTACTTTCTCTTCATTCTTTATCCTTGTTGCTTGGCGGATTCCTTTGACCAGATGGTCTAGCTTTCCCGATTCTACAGCTTCTTCTATGGCTCTCCTTAAGTTTCTGCAATTGTTAGTATCATGGCCATGGTCTCTGTGGTATTCACAGTACTTATCCATATTCTTCTTTTTTGTTATAAGTTTGTTTGGGATCGGGAAAGTGGATGCAACTCGCTCCGTAGCCAAAATCTGCTTTGGGGTTTTTGTGAACCTGGACAGGATATCAATCCCACTGTCTCTGTCTCTCCCTGCCCACTGGTTGTCGTCTCGTGTATACCGGGGGAACCTTCCGTTTCCTCCGTACTCCTTCCTTTTTCTTCCTGAGGAGTAATCGACGTTCGTTGTTTCCCTTGCATCCAACCAGATATGGGCTTTATCGGTTAACCCATCGTATGTTTCAGGTAGATCAGTGCTTAGGTGCTCAATGAGGTCTATTGTGCGGAGTCCGTGGATGAGCCCTGAAATTCTTTGACTCTCCGTTAGTTCTCGTACTTGTTGGGTTTCATTAGTATACCTGACAATGAAGTCCCTTGTCTTTTCGCCTTCTTTTTGCTTAATATTGTGCACAGATATGAGTTTTTCTGTGCTTCTTTTGCATACTGAACTGGGACCTGAATTTGTTTTTGAGAATCTCGAAGCTATCAATGCTATTCTTGGGTAGGCCATCAATCCATTCCCGCGCATCGTCTGTTAGTGAGTAGGAGAATGCGTGGCATGTGGTTGGCATATCCCATCTTTGGATCAGAGCTGCCCCGACGAACTTCTTTAAGAAGTCGTCCGGATCGCTTTTTCCATCGTAGTACCCCAAATGTTGGGGGTATTTCATTTTCGCTGGTAATGGATGGCTTTGTATAGCTATGGAAAATGGGCTGTCCGTATTTACCAGGTGAGATAGGTCGACCGGTTCTGGATCCTCCCATTCGTATGAATCGTAATCTGGGTGAATTGTATCCCTTCGGGGGCGCATAGCTCCTTGCTGATGTCTCCTTGGTGCACTCCGGTTCTGCTGAGGTAGTAGGGTGTTCTCCGGACCTCCACCGAAGCCAGGTAAGCGCCCTACTCGAGCTCTCCGGAGGGTTGCTCCTTCGGCGTTGATTGGTGCATCCCTTTCTCCTATCCGTGCCTCAGTTGTTCTTATCGCGGGGGTTGTGACGGCCTGGGTGCGCCTCCTTTGCTGTGACTGCATCCTTTCGTTTGGCCTCCCAGAGGGGGTCTCCATCTCAATGTATTCATCTATCAAGTCCGAGTCATAGTCGTTTTCTAGATTTCTAGTAACATTGTAGATCTGACCCGTTTCTCTTAGACGATGCATGATTGTATTTAGCACATCGTAATTAGCTTGCACGTATGCATCGTTTATTTCGTGCTCTGCTGATGTCGATGCTCTATTAGTATCTCCAGGGGCCCGTGATGTTCCTTGGTTGGGCGGAGTGGTGTTTGACCTGTTCTGTCCCTGGCCCTGACCTTGGAGTGGTGTAAATAAGAAGTTGTTCCGACCCTCGGATGGGGTGATTATCGGTCTATTTGCATCTTGGCTCTGAGAGGTCGTTGTGGGTCTATCCGGGCCTTGACTCTGGGGTATGGGTCTGTCGACGTTGGCCTTGTGGCGCGGGTCTATCCTGGCTTTGGCCATGCGACGTGGTCGCGGATCTGTCTAGACCTTGACCCGGTTATGCGGATCTATCTAGACCTTGACCCTGCGACGCGATCACAGATCTCTCTAGACCTTGACCCAGTGTTGCGGATCTATCTAGACCTTGACCGTGATGCGGATCTATCTAGACCTTGACCCAGTGTTGCGGATCTATCTAGACCTTGACCCAGTGTTGCGGATCTATCTAGACCTTGACCCAGTGTTGCGGATCTATCTAGACCTTGACCCAGTGTTGCGGATCTATCTAGACCTTGACCCAGTGTTGCGGATCTATCTAGACCTTGACCCAGTGTTGCGGATCTATCTAGACCTTGACCCAGTGTTGCGGATCTATCTAGACCTTGACCCAGTGTTGCGGATCTATCTAGACCTTGACCCAGTGTTGCGGATCTATCTAGACCTTGACCCAGTGTTGCGGATCTATCTAGACCTTGACCCAGTGTTGCGGATCTATCTAGACCTTGACCCAGTGTTGCGGATCTATCTAGACCTTGACCCAGTGTTGCGGATCTATCTAGACCTTGACCCAGTGTTGCGGATCTATCTAGACCTTGACCCAGTGTTGCGGATCTATCTAGACCTTGACCCAGTGTTGCGGATCTATCTAGACCTTGACCCAGTGTTGCGGATCTATCTAGACCTTGACCCAGTGTTGCGGATCTATCTAGACCTTGACCCAGTGTTGCGGATCTATCTAGACCTTGACCCAGTGTTGCGGATCTATCTAGACCTTGACCCAGTGTTGCGGATCTATCTAGACCTTGACCCAGTGTTGCGGATCTATCTAGACCTTGACCCAGTGTTGCGGATCTATCTAGACCTTGACCCAGTGTTGCGGATCTATCTAGACCTTGACCCAGTGTTGCGGATCTATCTAGACCTTGACCCAGTGTTGCGGATCTATCTAGACCTTGACCCAGTGTTGCGGATCTATCTAGACCTTGACCCAGTGTTGCGGATCTATCTAGACCTTGACCCAGTGTTGCGGATCTATCTAGACCTTGACCCAGTGTTGCGGATCTATCTAGACCTTGACCCAGTGTTGCGGATCTATCTAGACCTTGACCCAGTGTTGCGGATCTATCTAGACCTTGACCCAGTGTTGCGGATCTATCTAGACCTTGACCCAGTGTTGCGGATCTATCTAGACCTTGACCCAGTGTTGCGGATCTATCTAGACCTTGACCCAGTGTTGCGGATCTATCTAGACCTTGACCCAGTGTTGCGGATCTATCTAGACCTTGACCCAGTGTTGCGGATCTATCTAGACCTTGACCCAGTGTTGCGGATCTATCTAGACCTTGACCCAGTGTTGCGGATCTATCTAGACCTTGACCCAGTGTTGCGGATCTATCTAGACCTTGACCCAGTGTTGCGGATCTATCTAGACCTTGACCCAGTGTTGCGGATCTATCTAGACCTTGACCCAGTGTTGCGGATCTATCTAGACCTTGACCCAGTGTTGCGGATCTATCTAGACCTTGACCCAGTGTTGCGGATCTATCTAGACCTTGACACTGGCGTGTCAAAGGAAAATTGTTCCCGAAAATTCAGTCCTCCGGGGGGTGTTCGAAATCCTCCCGAATTGGGTGTTCTTGGTGAGTAATTGATGTCTCTGTCGGTCATGATAGCTGATTATTCTGATCGTGGGTGAGTTTTCAGGATTTGTTGTCTTTGAGGGATTATGTCCCACGGATGGTGCCAATTTGTTTAATCAAATATTCGCACTATGGCACAACCGGAGGGGTGTGTGGATTTTGGGGGTGTTTTGTAGGCGATTCCCTACTGGTAATAGGGTTGCGGCCGCTTTACGCCTGATTGATGTTATGGTTTGTCACCGAGCCTTGAGGATCGGTATAGTATTATGTATGAGTGATGCGTAAGAGATGATTTGTGCCGTATGATATCTCCTCTTTATATAGAGGGTAGAAACTTGGAGAGGAGGGTAAGAGAATTAGGGTAAATCTCTTCCTCTTTTAAGAATATATTTTATCTTTTAGGGAGATTCGTGATGATCTCTTAACGAGCCGTATCCGGAACCTTCGGGTTTAAGCGTATTGTTTTGAATTAGATAATCATGGAAAGGATCTTCATCCGATCTTCATTCGTAATGACCTAAAGTTCGTGTTATTAATTCATCTTAAAGTTACCCGGCTCTTAAGCCATGGCCAGATAGTAATTCTCTCCAGTGACCACAGTGCTCGTTTCCAAGTCACTGGATCGCGTCTGACATTATTAAGCATCATGTTCTATTCGTCCTAATTACTATGGTTCTTGATCCCCCGGTTACAAGTGAATCACCTTTTACATCTAGTTAAACACCGACTAGTGTTTTCCATCCTTATGTATTAATCCTAGTGTATGATTATAGACCGATCATCAGAATTAAATCAATACATGCAGATATAGAACCAATAATAATATGAAGAACTAGTAAAACATGGATCTATGATAAACAGTAAAGCACACTCCAACAGATCTAACAAATAAAGTAAAATAAATAAACGTCTACATGATCACATCGATCCAAACAAGTATTCAGCCTACTAGCCTACATTATTAAAGGAATAACAAAGTCTGAAAAGATGAAATACATTGTTTACCAACTAAAAGTAAATAAAAGAGTAGATCTAGGTTGAGGATGAAGATCGGAAGGTGTTAGAAGCTCCAAAACCTCCTTGGAATCTGCAAAGTCGACCTAGGGTTTGATATGGGCGGCTAGGGCTGCTGAATCGGCTCTCTCTTCGGGTTTTGAGGGCTGCTTAAATAGTGAAATAAGTCGATTGCTGATCTGGGCCACCCAGCGGCGCTGGGCATGAGCCAACGGCGCTGGAAGCTCCTGCTGCTTCTCGTATTGCTTCGTTCGGCTCCCGAATCACCTCCTTGTGTCTTGTAACTTCATAGGCCTTCAATCTTGAGTCACTTGATGCCATTTACCCTCACTCGCATCTTCCGTGAACCTACGTAAACATAGAATCCATTAAGTACCGATAGTTATGGAATATTGACTCATTTAAGACATAGAAATGAAGCCTTTCGATAGGGGTTTTTATCACAAAATGGACGCTCATCATATACCCCCACACTTAAGTCTTTGCTTGTCCTCAAGCAAATAGTCCAAGAAAATAAAACAATGATGAGTGGACATCTTAAGTGTTCAAGTTATTCTACTTTATTAAAAACATTTGAAAGATTAGTCATGCAAAATGATTTGAGAAAGCTTAAGACAAAATCAGTAAGCTATAGCTAGAGGCAAGATAATTAGTCAATCAAAACTAAAAGTCAACCTTATATTTGTGTTAATACCTCTAAAACCGTTCTATAATTCCACATGTCCTACAGCTCAATCTTACTTCCTTCTGCTGACTAGTTAAGCACTTAATTAAGGTTTGTATAGCAATCAGATCTACTAGCTACTAGCAAGGCATTTATATTTCATCGTTTGTGTACTTGTGAGTCACTACTTAGACATACTCTCACACTACAGTCATGCTCACTAGCTAAATACTAAAACAGTTATACGATATTATCATCTTTAATAGTTGAGACAGCGGTGACAGGTCGGTGGTTCCCCACGCACAGAGCGACATAACTCAACTAATGGTTAGAGAGCTAGTTTATACCTTACATCAAGACAGCGGTGACAGGTCGGTGGTTCCCCACGCGCAAAGCGACATAACTTGATGCGTATAGATTTTACTCCTTATTAGTTCTTTGAACTCTTTTTATTTACTCTACTGATTGCCTTTTCTTAAGATTACTACATTATTCATGCAATAGACATTATCAGAGACCCCAGATGACTCATACACTTACTCTGCATGCAACTAGTTCACAATCAATAGTGTAAGAATTAAGGCGAACCATACGTCTAAACTAGTTCCTACACAAGCACGTATAATTAAGTCCAATTAATACACCTATACTAATGACTAGATAGCTCTAATTGCTAGGCATATTAAGTCCGGTTAAATGTGCTATGGCAAACATAATCGCATACAGTTTCAGACTAAGCTCTAATCCATTTGGAAAAATGAACACCACAAATCTATAGTTAAACTAACAGTCCTAACTAACCGTTCATCTACCAAAGCTAATATTGCTTAGTTATCGTCATCTTTTGTCTACTTGCAAAGCTTATTTCTCAAAATGATTTTCCAAACACAAGAAAAATTTGAAATTTGCATGAAATAAGTAGTAGAAGACTTATAATTATTCAAGCAATAAAACCATGGGTTTTTCCTATTCCATCCCCCCACACTTAAATTGTACAACGTCCTCGTTGTACTAGACATGACATAACAAAGAGGGTAATAAGAAAAACACGATAAGTTAAAGGATTAACGAAACATCCCGGGCTTATTTTGCATGAATGTTGATGAAGATGGCATTTGTGGAGCGACTTGAATGATGTTGAATCTTCAAAGACTTGAGTCGACTCCGTTTGATGGCGATCCATTGATGCTTCTCCATCTTCTTTTCTTTTTGGAATTTTCTGATTTTTTGATTATTTTTTTTTTGGATTTTTTTTTTTTGATTATTTTTTTTGGATTTTTCGCGATCTGGTGTAGACTGGACGGGAGCGGACTGGCTAAGCCTGAGCGGCGCTGGACACATGGGAGCGGCGCTGGCTTGGCTGGGAGTGGCGCTGGACTGCACAAGTGCAGGTTCAGCGGCGCTGGAAGTGGCTGAGCGGCGCTGGGAATCCCAGGTGGCTTTCCCAGCGGCGCTGGAAGTCTTCTAGCGGCACTTTGAGTTCCTGTACATGCTTCAACGTCTGATTTTCCTTCACGATTTGCTTCGGGCATTCCCCCACACTTATCTTTTGACCAAATGCATGGTTTTCTTCAGAATACAAAGCTAAATACTCCTGCACACTTCAATCAAAATATCAAAATGGAAATAACAAGCTAAAACATAAAATAAAAAATAAAACGAAATACGATTGCAATAAGTTACTTGTTTCCTTGATCCGTTGAAAGCTTGCATCTGTGATTCTAAAGACATACTCATAAAATAGGTCACAAATGATAAAATTCAAAACAATTCACTTAATTGCAATTAGTCACATATTCCTAAAAAGATAAAAATAAAAATAAAAATACGGCTTGGGTTGCCTCCCAAGAAGCGCTAAGTTTAACGAGTCTTCAGCCGGACTCGGCCTAAGAACTAGGTTGAGGAAGAATACGGGGTCGGCCGGGGGCCGGTTCCCGTTGGAAATCGTTCGAAGTGACTTATGGCTTCTTTGACGTTCGTTCCTTTCCTCTCCTCCAAGTTTTTTGAGTTCCTTCGTGCTTCAGTAGCTTCAATCATTTCCACGTCGATCTGTGTTTGATTTCCAAGGCTGGTTCGTGTGATAACGAATTTGATTTCGCGAACTTTGGGACTGCAGGGGTTTCCAGCGGCACTGGGTACCCCTGAGCGGCGCTGGTGTGTGCAGCCAGCGGCGCTGGTGCCTCCGTGGCAGTGCCCGGTTTTGCGATTTTGCACGGTTCGGCATCTTCCTTTTCTCGAGCAGCTTTCTCTTTCCTTCTTTGATCAATATGGAATTCCTTCAATTCTTCCAAGAATTTCTCCTTCTGTACTTTGTTGTGTTTTCTTTCCGCCCCCATTTTATTCTCTATTCGCGAATACACCTCGTTTTCAAGGAATTCGTAAGCTATGTAAACTCTAGCCTCCATAAGTTCCTTTCCTAAGATCCTTCTGATCATATCTGCACTTTCTCTTCTCAGCCCGTCGGCGAACTTCTTCAACAAGGTAGCACAATCAATTTCGTAGATTGCACAATGTTCATGTAGGGTTTTTATCCTTTTCCATGCTACCTTTACCGACTCTCCATTCTCTTGCTTGAACTTTCTTAGCATTCCCTTTAATTCAAGCTGATGACGCATCCTCACAATATAGGGCACCTCTTCTCCTCTTTTGACTTCATTTGCCAAAATTTGTGTCTTTTCCCATTCTTTGTTTCCATCTTCCTTTTCTTCTTCGGATTCTTCAAACTCGGCTTCATAGAACCCATCGTTCAAGATTTTCATTCTAAACTCGGGTGGTTGAGTATGGAAACATCCATAAGCGGCTTTATCTATGGCTCGTCGAGCATAATCCTCCATCCCATAATAGAAGAAATCTGTGACCTCCAAATCGTCACAATGTGTTTTCTTCCTTACTCTCATCACGATATGTTTCATGCGCTCCCATGACTCATCCACTTCTTCATATTCGTGTTGCCTCAAGTTTTGCATATCCAAGACCGGGTCGGTAGTCTCAAAGTCAAAATGCAACTCTTCTTCCATATAATCACCGTTGTCATTCTTTTCTTCTTCGTTGACTTCGATGCATTTCACTTCATACTCGTAGGCGGCTTGTAAATCTCTATCAAACCATCTCCTAAATCCTATAGGCACGCGAAATTGGTCTGAGTTCCTGGAATCCCGCTCGAAAGACTGCTGTCCGAAACCTCCAGAGGCTCCCAGCGGCGTTGGGCTATGTCCCCAGCGGCGCTGGTGGTTCCAGATGGTTCCTGATTCATCTTCTTCTTCACTTTTTGGTTCCTTCTTGGCCATTTTCTGCTCGGCATACCTCCAATCATACTTCTTCTCATCCGGTTTCTCTCCCAAGATGCTTTCCACGCCTCCTTTGAACACTCCTTGCGATTTGAGCTTGCTTATGAAACGATGATTTTCCTTGTACTCTTGTTCTTCTTGATGCACCTTTCTTTCAAGAAACTCTAGTGCCTCCTTTGTCTTGTTCAAGAATAAATTGCTTGCGGCTTCATAGCATAGCCTGGCTCTTTCTTCATCTCGTAACCCGTGATAAAACCAAGGCATATATTCCGCGGGCTTCAAATCCTCATCTTCAAGCAAGTTTACGGTTTCCTTCATACGAAGCCATGCATTTTCCCAATTTTCAAACCATAGTTGCTCAAAACATTCCACATTATGTCTCAGGACGCCTTCCCGACTATTATCGAACGGTCCACAAACAGTCGAAGTGTGAAACGGGCAATTCGATGATTGCACAGTACTACCCAGCGGCGCTGGCCTGGGTGACCAGTGGCGCTGGATACCTTCCAGCGGCGCTGGGGTTCCCTGGACAGCTTCCATATTCGTTTTTAGCCGCTTTGACGTCTTCCTCCATTCCCGAAACAGGTTCCTCGAATCCTTTCTAGTGCATTGTACCTATCTTAGCTGAAACACACTAAACGAAAAATGAAAGAAAAAGAAAAACAAGAGCAAAAACAAACACGAAACACGAAAACGATTAGTAACCTCAAAAACAAATTAAACTTAACCTAAATGCAAACAATCTAAACTTAATAACTAAAAACGATAAAACAAGAATATTTTTGGATTTTTGAAAATTTTAAGAAAATGAAAATACTAGCTAAATTAAAGCTACCCCTAATTTTGACCCAGTTTGACCTAATTTAACCACTAAACCCTAAAATGACTTAAACCTAAGTACTGAAAAGTAACTTTCTCGTGCCGAAACACAAGAAAGGATCCAATTACACTACTAAACTAAGAATGCGTCGCGTCCCCGGCAGCGGCGCCAAAACACTTGATGGTATGGGTTTTTTAGTGTTTAAATTTATAAAAGTTGTACAAGTAATTATCTCAAAACACACACACACCTTAACGGACAGGGGACCCGATCAGTGGCGAAGCTAGAAATTTTTGAGCGGGTGGTCGGGATCTAATTTTTTTTTTTCCTAACGCAATTTTTTTCCTAACGCTATTAAAATGGGGGATGGAAACCGAGTATATCGATATTTCTACACGAAAACAATATACCCCTACATCGCAAAAAAATTCGGGGGGTCGGGCGCCCCCCCCCCCCTTAATAGCTGCGCCCCTGGACCCGATCAGATGTAGTATAGTTAAGTGATACAGGATCGTTGCAGGGACGCGTTGTTTTACCTAATGCTAGTAATACGTGTAATTCTAGCGGTTGGGGGTTGTCACGATTTCCTATTAAACTAATTAAATACTGAAAAGTAAATAGAAGCCGCAACCGCTTATTCAGCGAGGGCTTAGTCTGAAAATAGTTTGAAAAAGCAAATAACAGTAATTAAATTAAAATACTTCTTTGGCATGTCAGATCTCATGGTACGACCAAATATCATTCTACCTACTTGCTAGACTGTTGGAAACTTCATCACGGCTCAGATTCTCGTTAGATTCACTTTGCCTAAGTAACTAGTGCTGTCCCTAGACTCACACTATTCTATAAACAAATTCTCGTTAGATTCATTGTTTAAGCATTAATGACCTAAAGTTCGTGTTACTAATTCATCTTAAAGTTACCCGGCTCTTAAGCCATGGCCAGATAGTAATTCTCTCCGGTGACCACAGTGCTCGTTTCCAAGTCACTGGATCGCGTCTGACATTGTTAAGCATCATGTTCTATTCATCCTAATTACTATGGTTCTGGATCCCTCGGTTACAAGTGAATCACCTTTTACATCTAGTTAAAGACCGACTAGTGTTTTCCATCCTTATGTATTAATCCTAGTGTATGATTATAGACCGATCATCAGAATTAAATCAATACATGCAGATATAGAACTGATAATAATATGAAGAACTAATAAAGCATGGATCTACGATAAACAGTAAAACACACTCCAACAGATCTAACAAATAAAGTAAAATAAATAAACGTCTACATGATCACATCGATCCAAACAAGTATTCAGCCTACTAGCCTGACATTATTAAAGGAATAACAAAGTCTGAAAAGATGAAAGACATTGTTTACCAACTGAAAGTAAAATAAAAGAGTAGATCTAGGTTGAGGATGAAGATCGGAAGGTGTTAGAAGCTCCAAAACCTCCTTGGAATCTGCAAAGTCGACCTAGGGTTTGATATGGGCGGCTAGGGCTGCTGAATCGGCTCTCTCTTTGGGTTTTGAGGGTTGCTTCGGCTTAAATAGTGAATAAGTCGGTTGCTGAACTGGGCCACCCAGCGGCGCTGGGCTCCAGCGGCGCTGGGCATGGTCCAGCGGCGCTGGCAAGGTGCCAGCGGCGCTGGCAGCTCCTGCTGCTTCTCGTTTCGCTTCGTTCGGCTCCCGAATCACCTTCTTGTGTCTTGTAACTTCATAGGCCTTCATCTTGAGTCACTTGATGCCATTTACCCTCACTCGCATCTTCCGTGAACCTGCGTAAACATAGAATCCATTAAGTACCGATAGTTCCGGAATATTGACTCATTTAAGACATAGAAATGAAGCCTTTCGATAGGGGTTTTTATCACAAAATGGACGCTCATCAATACCTAATTATGTTCAGAACCAATACCGAGGAGGCTATCAACGAGGACTATTTCAAAGAAACCCCGGTAATTCTAACTTTAATTCTAATTATGCTAGAAATAACTTTGGTTCTTTTCAAAATAGGTGGCAAAGGAACAATGGTCAACCCGAGCAACCAAGAGTGGAGAATGAAGTCAAGGAGGATCCGATTTCCAAGCTCACCACCATGATGGAGAAGTATATGGAGATGAACGACCAGAGGTACGACTCCTTGGACAAGTACACAAGGTTCCTTGATGAGAAAATTGCCAATCTTGACCATAAAGTGGATATCATGGTGAGAGATCAATAATCCGCTATCAAAGGTTTGGAGAGAAAGCTGGAGAAATGGGTGGAGCAGGTTGCTAAGAAGGAAAATGGTCTTCTTGCAAGCAATGCACAAGCTAATCCAAAGCCGAACCCTCAAGGAGGCCCGAGCACGAGTCAAAAGTACCAACCACCAATCGGACGCAACGAGAATGTGAACGTCGTGTTCACTGAAGGTAATGACTCTACTAAGCTTTCTAATGATTTTTGTGAAGTATCCAATCAGGTACAGGTCATACGGGAGCCAAACGGAGAGGAAACGAGCAAAAACGCAAAACTGAAATCTGACCAGACTCCACCAGCGCCGCTGGCTGCACAAGCCAGCGCCGCTGGACACATCCAGCGCCGCTCTGAGATACCCAGCGCTGCTCCTGGCCCAGGCCCAGCGCCGCTGGTGGCTCCGTCAGTCCAGATTCGCGCGAAACTTCATTTTCAGCTGTTTTTCAAGGAGATGTCGAGACCCAATTCGCTTCAAAGTGCAAAATCAAATATGGGGACAACTCGGACAGAAGGGATGAAGTTCAAGATCACGAGGCACCGGATGACGGGACACAGTTACCGCAAGCATCTGAAGATCCAGGAAGTTTTCTTATTCCTTGCACTATTAATAATGAATACTTTTCATGTGCATTAGCTTATTTAGGGTCAAGTATTAATGTTATGCCGACTGTAATTTATGATAAACTTACCCTTTGTTTGCTAAAACCCGTTAACATGAGCAATCGGTTAGCCGATCAGACTTACCGACAACCCAAGGGGATTGTCAAACGAGTCCATGTCAGGGTTAAGGAATTAGAACTTTAGACTGAGTTTGTTGTGCTTGATTCGGTAAGTGAAGTAGTGACACCCCTAATTCTAGGCCGACCATTTTTGCATGCTGCGGATGCTATCATCCATGTCCTTAAACGTGAAATATCTTTGTCAAATGGTCAAAATAGGATTAGAGTGTGTGAATTAGAAGAAGATAGTGACTTGATTAAGGGAGAATGTCTTAGGATGGAAGTAATAGATGATGACCAAAACCCTAATGAACAATTAGACATGTCACTAGGAGAGGAAACCATAGAAACCAAACCTAAAAGGAAAATCTATGTTATGAAAGTTTCATGGAATTAAAAGAATTGAAGGAGAAAGTAGAGGAACAACTAAGAAATGATAGAGAAGTAGCCACTAGGGTTAGGAGAATCCTAGGAAACATTAAGTGGGAAGAGCGTGTAGTCGACCTAGAAAGAGATAAAATGAATGAAATAATAGTTAGAGAACCAAATGGTAAGTTTTATGGTGACCCTAGCATATTTCAGATTCCTTGCTATATTAGCTCTAACTGTTTTGAGGACACCTACATAGACCTTAGAGCCACATCTAATATCTTTCCTGATACGTCCCAAGGTGTATCAATATAGCAAAGTATATTGTACACAGAACAGTTGTAGAGGGGGGGTGAATACAACTTAATTCGAACTTTACAAAACTTTTAAATAAAACGTTTTAAGATTCAGTTTATATATTAAGTAAGTAAAGAACAGGAATCATTAAAACAGTAAAGCAGTAAATAGAGTGAAACATTCTTGGACACAGATTGTGGTTTTCAATGTAATCCTTTATTAAGAAATAATCTATACAAAGAATTACAGGGTTGTTGCGGAATAAAGATAGCCTATAGATATCTAAACAACCCTTTGAAATGACAAACTACAATCAATAAGTTTCAGCTCAAGAGAATCAGCCCAAGCTGATCTCCAACAGACTAAGCTGTGTCTAAGAGCAGAGAAAACTTGTGTGAAGAATGATTCTTAGGAATGCCACTCATATGCAATCAAGGAATGAGGCTTTTATAGGCGAAAGCCCTTCTTCTCTTGGTATCCAATGTAGCCACGTATTCTTCTTTCAATGGATGACAAAGGAATAATCAATCGTGCCTTTCATGGTACTTGTGGTCCCCCACGTATAACTACACATTCTTTATCATCCAATAAGATTATGGACACGCATATGTAAAACCAACCACCAACCTGGATCCTAGGATTCTTCCTAGTCACATCATTTGTCCTTATCTTTAATCCAGGTTGTTATCTTCACTTGATTGTCAGACACAGATTGGGCCGTTTATCAAGGCACCAATCTGCCTAAGTGTTTCCAAGCTGACTGCTAATCCCAAGCTGCCTTCCACTACCAGCTTGGTCTTCTATCTTCAATCCTCCTCTTCGACTTGGATTGAATGCTATAACATTGTTGATGCAGCTTGAATAACACTTGCTTCCATAAGATTTACAATTACAAAGTATGAAGCATGATCTGGGTCAGAAACAGATCGTAAGCTGTGTCAGCTTAGTCTGACCCAGATCAGATTACAAGAACCAAAAGATTACTAAGTGTTTACAAGTCAGATTTGTCATCACCAAATTTACAAACCTTTATCAATGAACATTGGGGCTCAACATTTCCCATAGGAATCTACAAGTATAATTTGAGGAAATATATAAATGGAGTAAAATGGGAAGATTTAGAGATTAGGTTAGTAGGAGGAGCCAAGGTTTTAACTAAAGGCTTCATAAGAAACTTAGTCATTAGGATAGAGGGATTGGACATCCCCACTGATTTCTTTATAGTTGAAGAAGATTCAATTACTAGAGATCACGTGATTTTAGGTCAACCATTCTTGCTTTCAGTAGGTTCATCGGTTAATGTGAAAGCAAAGAAGATGACTTTAACTATAGGGTTCAACCAAGTAGTTTTGACTAAGGAGGACATTAGTAAGACAAACCCCTTCGGGACTAGATGCAAAGCTAGGAGTTTTGCATGGGAGATTAAGAAAAGGAGAGTCGAATTACACTTAAAAGACACATCCGACCTTTACATTCGATTCCCAACGAGAACCGGCCCCCAACCGACCCTGTTTTCTTCCTCAACCTAGTTCCTAGGCCGAGTCCGGCTGAAGACTCGTTAAACTTAGCGCTTCTTGGGAGGCAACCCAAGCTGTATTTTCATTTTTATTTTTATTTTTATCTTTTTAGGAATATGTGACTAATTGCAATTAAGTGAATTGTTTTGAATATTTATCATTTGTGACCTATTTTATATGAGATATATCTTGAGAATCACAAATGCAAGCTTTCAACGGATCAAGGAAACAAGTAACTTATTGCAATCGTTATTCGTTTTTGTTTTTATTTTTATTTTTATGTTTTAGCTTGTTATTTCCATTTTTATATTTTGATTGAAGTGTGCAGGAGTATTGTTTTGTAGTCTGGAGGAAACCATGCACTTGGTCAAAAGCTAAGTGTGGTGGAATGCCGGAATCAAATCGTGAAGAAAAATCAGACGTCGAAGCAAGTACAGGACTCGCATGCGCAGCTAGAAGACCTCCAGCGCCGCTGGGAATGCACCTGGGCATCCCAGCACCGCTCCCACTGATCCAACGCCGCTCCCACTGATCCAGCGCCACTCCCAGTGTCTGTCAGCACACCAGATCGCGAAAAATCCAAAAAAATCAGGAAAACCCAAAAATCCAAAAAAATCAAAAAAATCAGAAAATACCAAAAAGAGAAGAAGATGGAGAAGCAACAATGGATCGCCATCAAACGGAGACGACTCAAGTCTTTGAAGACATACATCATTCAAGTCGCTCCACACATGCCATCTTCAACAACATTCATGCAATTTAATCCCGGGAAGTTTCGTTAATCCTTTACTTTTCATGTTTTTCCTGTTACCCTTTCTGTTATGTCATGTTTAATACAACGGGGATGTTGTACAATTTAAGTGTGGGGGGATGGAATAGGAAAAACCCGTGGTTTAATTGTTTAGAAAATCATAAGTTTTCTACTACTTAATTCATGCAAAATTAAAAATTTTCTTGTGTCTGAAAAACATTTTGAGAAATAAGCTTTGCAAGTAGACAAAAGATGACGATAACTAAGCAACATTAGCTTTGGTAGATGAATGGTTAGTTAGGACTTTTAGTTTGACTATAGATTTGTGGCTGTTCATTTTTTCAAATGGATTAGAGCTTAGACTGAAACTGAATGCGATTATGTTTGCCATAGCACATTTAACCGGACTTTAATATGCCTAGCAATTAGAGCTATCTAGTTATTAGTATAGGTGTATTAATTGGACTTAATTATATAAGTGCTTGTGTAGGAACTAGTTTAGACGTATGGTTCGCCTTAATTCTTACACTATTGATTGTGAACTAGTTGCATGCGGAGTAAGTGTATGAGTCATCTGGGGTCTCTGATAATGTCTATTGCATGAATAATGTAGTAATCTTAAGAAAAGGCAATCAGTAGATTAATTAAAAGAGTTCAAAGAACTATTAACGAGTAAAATCTATACGCATCAAGTTATGTCGCTTTGCGCGTGGGAAACCACCGACCTGTCACCGCTGTCTTGATGTAAGGTATAAACTCTAACCATTAGTTGAGTTATGTCGCTTTGCGCGTGGGGAACCACCGACCTGTCACTGCTGTCTCAACTATTAAAGATGATAATATCATATAACTGCTTTAGTATTTAGCTAGCGACCATGACTTTAGTGTGAGAGTATGTCTAAGTAGTTACTCACAATTACACAATCGATAAAATATAAATGCCTTGCTAGTAGCTAGTAGATCTGATTGCTATACAAACTTTAATTAAGTGCTTAACTAGTCAGCAGAAGTAAGTAAGATTGAGCTGTAGGATATGTGGAATTATAGAACGGTTTTGGAGGTATTAACACGAATATAAGGTTAACTTTTAGTTTTGATTGACGGATTATCTTTACCTCTAGCTATAGCTTACTGATTTTGTCTAAAGTTTTCTCAAATCATTTTGCATGACTAATCTTTGAAATGTTTTATAAAGTAGAATAGCTTAAACACTTAAGTTGTCCGCTCATCATTGTTTTATTTTCTTGGACTATTTGCTTGAGGACAAGCAAAGACTTAAGTGTGGGGGTATATGATGAGCGTTCATTTTGTGATAAAAACCCTATCAAAAGGCCACATTTCAATGTCTAAAATGAGTTATTATTCCGGAACTATCAGTACTTAATGGATTCGATATTTACGCAGGTTCACGAAAGATGCGAGTGAGGGTAAATGGCATCAAGTGACTCAAGATGAAGGCCTATGAAGTTACAAGACACAAGGAAGTGATTCGGGAGTCGAACGAAGCGATCGAGAAGCAGCAGGAGCTGCCAGCGCCGCTGGCACCTTGCCAGCGCCGCTGGCCCATCAGACGGAAGCCTCAGCGCCGCTGGGTGGCCCAGTTCAGCAACCCACCTATTCACCTATTTAAGCCAAAGCAGCCCTCAAAACCCTAAGAGAGAGCTGATTCAGCAGCCCTAGCCGCCCACATCAAACCCTAGGTCGACTTTGCAGATTCCAAGGAGGTTTTGGAGCTTCTAACACCTTCTGATCTTCATCTTCTACCTAGATCTACTCTTTTATTTTACTTTCAGTTGGTAAACAATGTCTTTCATCTTTTCAGACTTTGTTATTCCTTTAATAATGGTAGGCTAGTAGGCTGAATACTTGTTTGGATCGATGTGATCATGTAGGCGTTTATTTATTTTACTTTATTTGTTAGATCTGTTGGAGTGTGTTTTATTGTTTATCGTAGATCCATGTTTTACTAGTTCTTCATATTATTATCGGTTCTATATCTGAGTGTATTAGTTTAATTCTGATGATCGGTCTATAATCATACACTAGGATTAATACATAAGGATGGAAAACACTAGTCGGTCTTTAACCAGATGTAAATGGTGATTCACTTATAACTGAGGGATCCAGAACCATAGTAATTAGGATGAATAGAACATTATGCTTAACAATGTCAGACGCGATCCAGTGACATGGAAACATGCACTGTGGTCACCGGAGGGAATTATTATCTGGTCATGGCTTAAGAGCCGGGTAACTTAAAGATGAATTAGTAACACAAACTTTAGGTCTATAATGCTTAAACAATGAATCTAACGAGAATTTGTTTAAAGAAGTAGTGCGAGTCTAGGGACAACACTAGTTACTTAGTCAAAGTGAATCTAACGAGAATCTGAGCCGTGATTAAGTTTCCAACAGTCTAGCAAGTAGGTAGAATAATATCTGGTCGTGTCATGAGATCTGAGATGCCAAACAAGTATTTTAATTTTATTACTGTTATTTGCTTTTTCAAACTATTTTCAGACTAAGCCTCTCGCTGAATAAGCGGTTGCGGCTTCTATTTACTTTTCAGTTTTTAATTAGTTTAATAGGAAATCGTGACAACCCCCAACCGCTAGAATTACACATTTTACTAGATTAGGTAAAGCAACGCGTCCCTGCGAACGATCCTGTAACTTATCACTTACTATACTACATCTGATCGGGTCCCCTGTCCGTTAAGGTGTGTGTGTTTTTAGATAATTACTTGTACAACATTTTTATAAATTTAAACACGAAATAAAAAACCGCATCACCTCCTCTAGTTAGTTGTCCATTTAGTTCACATATATCAGAATGCACTAACTCTAGGATTTCTGTTTGCCTATTAATCTTAGGGAAAGGTTTTCGTTTCATTTTCGCTTGAACACATATTTCACATTTATCTTTATGTTCACCACTATAAGATATAATTCCTGTTTTGACATATCCTTCATGGTTCTATAGTTTATGTGTCCTAAACGATTATGCCATAAATTGAAACTAGAACATTCAATATTAAAATTAGAAATGAAATTGCAAGCAAGAAAGTAAGCAGAAGTAACAACTTTATTGATGTTAAGTTTGAACATGCCATCACAAGCATTGGCGGAACTTGAACACCTATTATAAGGGGGCAGAACTTAATAAAACATAAAGTCTACCTTTGTTAGAGAGAGTAATATATAATATAAAAATTATTTTTAAAAGTATATTAAAATATTAGTAATAAAAATAAAAAAATTTGGAGGGGCTAGAACCCCCTTTGGTCCCTTAAAAGTTCCATCCTTGATCACAAGCATAGGCTTTTCCAACAAAAACATTGTTCTTTGAAAGAGCTATACTATCAGATTCAATCACAGCCCTAATCCCACCCTTACAAATCTTAAAACCAGAAACAAGATTCTTCCTAATGCTAGGAACATGAAGAACATCCTTAAGAATCAGTTTCTTTCCAGAAGTGAATTCAAGTTTGACAATTCCTTTTCCAGCGACTTTAGAAGTATGACTATCACCCATCATCACTTCATGACCAGCCTCTGATTCTGCATAAGTTTTAAATAGATCCTTGTTATTACAAACATGAGTTGTTGCACCAGAATCATACCACCAATCACTTGTTGTAGTCGCAACAGCCATATGCAGTTCTTGAATCATACTAATGTTCAATTCAGAAACCATGGCAGTGACTTCAGTGATAGTCTCTTGATCCACCATGTTTGCTTGACCAGTACGATCTTGATTCTTCTTGTTTGCATTCTGATTTTTATTTGGACAATTCTTTTTGATATGCCCTTTTTCTTTGCACTTGTAACAAACAACTTCCGACAAAGGCCTTTTTCCCTTTCTTGTTGTTGTTGTTGTTTGATTTGTGGGAATCAGAATCAGCCTTCCTTTTCTTGTTTTGTGGTTTTCCTGAATCAACATAATTAACCTTAGAGCTTGATGCACCATTCAGATTCTTTTCACGCAAGCGTGTTTCCTCTTCAATCATCAAATGTTTCTGAATTTGTTCAAGATTGAAGTCCTCTGTTGTGTGCATCAATTTCTTCCTATAGTTGTGCCACGAAGGGGGTAATTTTGCAATTATAGCCCCAACGAACAACTTTTCAGGAATATCAATTTTCAGTTCCTTAAATTTTGACACCAAAACAAGAAATTCATGAACCTAATCAAGAATAGATCCTTCATCAGACATATTAAATTCAAAGAATTTGAATATGATAAACTTATATGCCCCTTGTTTTTCGATGTTGTAAGTAGTCTCCAAAGCGTCCCAGATTTCCTTTGCAGATGATAGCGGTGCATACAGATCATACATGCGATCAGTGAGAGTTGTGAGTATGTAACCGCGACACATCATATCATCATGTGCACGTTTACGGACTCCAGCATCATCACTTTCAGTGGCAGCCCTTGTATCTGGTTCCAGAACATAGTAAACATTATGTGCAGATAACAGGAACTTCATCTTCTCCCTCCAACGAGTGAAACCCATGCCATCCATACGATCCAGTTTGATAGTATCTTGCCCAAACATCTTCAGAAAGTATTACTCGAATCCATGATTAATATTCCTTAAGTTTGGTGTTTAATCACATCCTCAAAATCTTCTGTTGTTTATAATTTTCTGTTTTCTGATATCAAATTTCTAACAGTGATATATACTGGAATTTGTTTTGATGAGTCTTTTTTTTTTAAGTTTTTTTGTCAAAAAAATGTTACATAATAAACTTGTGTTATTTAGTATCTAATTGTTTCTATTTGTGTTATTTAATTTGGCAAGATATGCACACGAAATTTTATTTTATTGAATTTAAATTTACTTACAATCACTAATTCTAGTTTTTAATGAATGTGGAAAAAGATAGAACATCAGAGTATATGCACACGATAGTTTCTGTATTAATATGTACGTAGTATAGGTTTTGGGGTGAGTATAGATTAGAGAAGAGATGATACATTTGGAAGTATTCTGAGTCTTATGAAAGTGTAGTATCAAATGCATAAGAAAGGTACATTTGTGAAGAGTACTTTATGCATACTTACTTGTAAATGAAAGTTACTTTTTAGTATTATAGAAAAATTGTCCGCACATAACGGCAGAGACGATAGTTCCTCCTTTTATCCTTGTCCTTGACTCCAACGAGTATTATGATTCCGGTGAATTCTTGAAATCCGGCAATATAGAGAAAAGTGAAGAGAGAGAGAGAGAGAGATATGAATGAACCATAAGGGACCACAAATGTGAATGGACCACAAATAAGAAGGACCATTATCTATTTGTTATATTTAAAAAGTGTCGAATGACCATATTGTCCTTTATACAATATGATAATGGATGGTCTTGATCTATCTTGCTAAAGATGAATGATCAAGATTGTGTGTTAACTTAAAAGTTGAAACTCTTAAAATTTGTAGGGAGGGGTAGACAATATGTTTTATATATGAGTATAGATAGATATTTTTATTTTATTAAATTATATTTTACATGGAATCACTAATTCTAGTTTTTAATGAAAGTGGAAAAAGAATGAACATTAGAGTGTATACACACGATAGTTTTCAGGGCAGATCTAGCTTTAAACAAAGTAGATTTTATGACCTACCTTAGATTTGTATATTTTTCAGAAAATATATAATAATTATATGAAGGAACTATCTTAAATTTGAGTCAGGACCTACATAATGTTTGAACAGATAAGATGAAGAAAAATTTCTAAAATTTTATAACGAATTCGTGGAAAAGAAAAAAGAATTTGTGACTGTATTTTAATGGAGTTACATATATCCTCATCGGAGAAGATGAGGCAAGAAGATGGACCAACCCATGTAACTTTCAAAAGTGATCTTGTAATTTTATAAAACCTCAATAACCCATATATTTTTTATAAAACGCATTCCAATCTCTGGCCAACTATTGCGCATGAATATCCCATTGAGCACGCCGCTTTGCTGACTATGCAACACTCACATCGAATTTGCAACCCACCTATTTCTAAGCTACCTCTAATTTCTACTATGCGACTTTGCTGATTCTCTTTGGATTATGGTTGTATAATGGTGCCACGACCCATTAGTGTGAAAGACATATTCGAGATACATAAAGTCTTTGTTATAAAACCTGTTAAAAGAAAACTCATCAATCTCACAATGTTATTCTACTATTGGGCCCTTTGGAAGTTAAGAAATGATTGCATCTTCTCTAACACGAAACCATCTCGCCAATTTGTAGGTAAAAAAATAAAGGGCATTAGCTTTTTTGGCAGTCAAACAGGCCACGCAACCTGACATTTCAATGGAATAGTTTCAACTTTTTTGGCCATATCATCGATTCATAACTTCCTTATTTCATAACATACTCTTTCCAACAACTTTTTTTTTCACATCTTCATTACCTTTTCCTCAACATTTTATTATTTCCAATTAACTATAATAAAAATAAATAATTTCAAAACTAGAACAAATAACATATAAAGTTTGGAAATGGAACGCATGCTCATGTCTTCACATGTTCTCCGCCAAGACGCAATCTTCCGTAATGTCACACCCCGCCTTAGATGGAATGTGACGTACATGGATTCACAACACAAGATATACTGAACGACACAAAACGTTGTCGTTTTTAAAAATACATTTATATAAAAACATTGTTCACAAATTTATATTACAATTTATGAAAAAGATATTGTTCTTGGAAACATTTATTTAAAATATTAGCCTGAGACTTTAGCAAATTGATGAGTCAGTCCTAAAGCCTGAGGGTGGTCCTTGGTTCATCATGTTGTATGCAGCGGAAAAATGTCCCATGTATAGAGTATCATCTAATCACCTGAGAATACATGCTAAAATCCGTCAACATAAAGTTGGTGAGTTCCATAAATTTTTCATATAGAAAATATAGTTTCTCAAAATGTTAGAGTCCAGAGTGACCATTGTCTTACCGCAATGTCAAGTGTTTATGATACAATCTAAAGCAAAGAGTATCATAGGTTTTGTATATAAAAATATAGAGTATGAACCACAAGATTTAAGTGCGACCATTATCTTTCCACAATGTCGTATAACCATTTGATCAACACAATGGATCAAATGTAATGCAAGAGTAGATACTGTATACGTCAATTTCTAAGCTCATGAAACGAAACTGACACATTTGTTATGTATTTGCCTCCCGGTACTTGTTCAGGGTACCGAATGTTTACAAATATGTATCACCCGTTGGGCTTCCAGCCGTGTTTATGCCGGGTGGGGTGTGTCAACCCAAATAGTACTATCCAACATATTCACGCTTAAGATCCATAATTAACGTTTCATGATAGTGAGGACTTAGAGATAGTGAACCGTGTTACTTAGAATCAACCATGTATACATTTCTGAAGTACTTGTGTTCATCATAACAGTAAAGAATTTGTATTTTACTCCAAAGGTAAAATAAAGTAGAGTGGAGTTACAAAATATATAATATAATATATAATTTTGTAAATATACATATAGGTATAACAAATAGTTTTTAAGCATGTCTCAGTCCCAATACATATATAACAGTTTGAAAAGGGGGTTATGGAAACTCACGTAGTATATATAACATAACATAGTTTTTACAATTGTTTATCTTCAAAGTTTCGTTTATATATAACATAAAATAATTTTTATGCATGTATCTCAGTCCCCGAAATAAATCATATAAAAGAATTAAAAAGGGGAATATGAAAACTCACCTTAAAGTAGAGCAAATCCAAGTACTAGTACAAGTACGTGCACTAATAGGCTCACACGTGATTCAACGTTCAAGCTTATTCCATCCTAAGATCATCAAATATATTTCAAAAATCTATGCTCTAATTGAGAGGCTTCTTAGTGTAGATACAAAATGTTTCAAGACCTAACCCTTTCACAACATCTAATACTATATCTTAATAGTATTCATGTAACACCCGTTTCGTAAAAATATGGATTTCCAAAAATTTCGCCTAACGGCGTTAAATCATGCGGAAACGATTTAGGAAATTACTCAACTAAGGAAAACAGTTGAGAAAACATTGGTGGTGTTACTAATAGCATCAAATCTGTAATAAAAGAAATCCATAAGATTGCCCAACAATAAGCAATCATAACATAGTCATTACATAAGTTCCATAAAGGAAATCAATAACATAGGGTCTATGCGAAGCTATTGGGTAAACTAAAGCCAGCTTGATCATCTACCCATCTCTCGCCAAGCTTCACACGTCATCTCACTGCCTAACCTGAGGGGTGTCAACACATTAAAAGAAACAAGTGTTAGCTATAAAGCTAAGTAAGATAACACCAGGTTTAAGCAAAACATTTCATCCATTAAAATCGTCACTTTAAAGCATTACGTCATTTTAATTAGGCATTCATACCACCGTATAAACATATCCACATCACATATAAGCATAGAGTTCATGACCCTAAGTGTGCCTAATCAATTTCGTCATTTCATCTCATTAAGTTGTGACAAGGTCACCGTTAAGTTGTAACCGAAGTTACCATTAAGGAAAGACAATGTCGATCCATGAGTAGCACGTTATGTTCATGACATTAGGTGGGTCATCAGGCCACCCGAAACTACTCGCCACATATGACTTGTTGCAAGGAACCACCCGCGCAACCATTTTAACATACCTATAACCACCGTCAGGCATGACGTACCTATTACCACCGTCAGGCACCATATACGTACCTATTACCACCGTAAGGCACGATGTACCTATTACCACCGTAAGGCACAGGTTATGCATAACACTTAACATCTAATTAGCTCGAGCATTTATCATAATTAGTTTAGATTTCCACCTTTAACCTAAACTAATCCATACTATCATCTTTTCACGTTAGGGCCCTTAAAACGTGCACGTGTCATGGCAACCTAAAAGGTCTAGTGTTCTAGATGAACAAGCCACAAATACATGCACATAACAACATTACAACATATCATTAACCACCGTTCATCATAACATATCATATCGTAAACATATCATTAACCACCGTTCATCATAACATATCATATCGTAACCACATGTACGGGGAAACATTTTAGGCATATACATCGTCATCATTAATCCCCGAGTACCTCCCATATCAACCCAACCACCTATGAGTTATACATTACCGTTATGGAGGTTATAGTTTACGAACCATTTTTGTTGCACCCTCAGCGTGACAAAAGTAGTGTATCTTACCTGATAGTAGTCTGTGCGCGCAAACAAAAGCTAACAGTGCTTATTAGTAATCCCCGACACCTATCGTTCATTAACATATGAAATATAAGTCATTTGGGACCTTAATTGACTTGAAAACGAACTTAGGTTTGTTCTTACGAACTTAGACTCACTGAACGAACTTAGATGCCTTCAAACGAATTTAGTACTCTTCAAACGAAGTTAGAACTAGCCAAACGAAGTTTAACTTCGTTGGTTAAACGAAGATAGACCATTGATCGAACGAATTTAAGTTTCAAAACCACTTTAGACATTCACTTCAAACGAATTTAATCACATTTAGGTTCAAACGATTTTTGAAAGCTTGAAACGAACTTAGATGGTGTTCAAACGAACTTAAGCTTTGTGTCAAACGAATTTAGGCCACAATAAACGAACTTAGAAGCCTTCATACGAACTTTAAGTTCGTTTGGAACAAGCAGGAACGAATTTAAGACACAATTCGACCAGAATTCATAAAACGATTTGTTCTTCGATTTTTCCAGAAATCAATCGACTTAGGCTTCATCCAAAACATGTTTTTGACACATATAAACATATTTTGATCATAATGATCGATTACAAACTCGTTTGACACCATTTAGATCCTTAATTTGCTTAAACACGTTTGAAACCCTAATTACTTCAAACCCTTATTAAAATCAGATTTGATTAACATAAAAACAACCTTTGAATCTGAAAATACAATTAACAAACCATGGATTACCTGATTGCTTAATGGCCGATCCAAATCAATACAAAAAACACGATTGATTGACCAAAACTTGAAGATTATGCTTAAGAATTCAAGAGAGAATTGAAGAAACTTTGTGTTTGTTTTTAATTATGATTAGTGGCTGGAAACTAACCCTAGATTAGGCTAATCCCACCCTAATCCCGTTTTTAACTTTCCACCTTTGGCAAAACTAGTCCCTGAACTTCATATTGGCTTTATTTCACTTTAAAACACCTATTGGGGATACATACAGCACACTAAAGCACTTTCGCACACTACATAGGCCTTTTACACATCATTAAATCTACTTTATTGTCACTCATTAAAGATAATTAAATCTTACATATAGGGCACATAAACATATAAGCACGTATTTCCACGTAAACATATCACGGACTTAGAATTTGACCTAACGACGTTAGTCCACATGAACGATTAAGTTTTGGGATGTTACAATTCATGAATTTTTACAGAATTTTCCAATATCTCTATCTTGTTCAAAAGGTCACCTAAATTCAGTTTATCGGTTTTCGTCCAGATTCTGACCCTTTCAGGAAAACATCATTTTTGGCAAAGAAGAATACCATATACAACAAAACTTTGTTCTGATCGAATTTAGTATACACATAGGCCTTTCCATAAAGTTAAGATTCAGTTGATTTCGACTTAAAACGAATGAGATATGACATTTACAATATGACTGAAACAGTAATCACAAAAATCAGTTTTGACCACTTTTCTTTAAAAGTTAATAACTTGAAATTTACTCGGTGTTTTTACTTGATTCCAGTGGGAGGATAAAGTAGACACATAAAACTAAATATTTTATTTAGCACTGAACAACTAGATCATTTTGTATCTATGCGTTTTCTCCCTTCCAAGTCAGATTATAGATTTTGTTCAGAATCAGTTTTTAACAAAACTAGTTCATACGTGATCTTTTGTATTCAATAAGTTTAAGAACCATAAAAGAGGCTTACCAAACTGAGATTATAGATAATGTAAGTTGTTGATATTGGTCTCCTTGAAGCTTTAAAACTCTTTTCCAATTGATTGAAGAATAAGGGATTAAACTTGCTAGCAAAATCGCTTGATTTTCTTTCAAAACTTGAAGTTGATCATTATGAAACTAGTGTTATTGTTCTTGGAGCTTTAAGTCCGGTTTTTATGATGAAAAATGAAGTGATTTTCATGCCTTAACATCTTATTATCATTAGTTTAATTGTAGGAAAATTAGGTGAGAAATTAGGTACTAAAAAGACAATTATGAGTTGTTTAGTTAAGTTAGTGTGTTAGGTACTTGTCTCCCACTAAATTCGTGGCTTATCTGATCACTATGAGTAGGATCAATGATTAAAATCATATTTATAGTTGTAGATATTTCTCTCCTCTTTCCGTAGACAGCTTACTCGTCAAAAACGGATATCGGACGAAGAAGTTATAGTCAAAACATTACAGCAACGTTAATTTATAATTTTTAGTGCATTTAAAGTTATATTTAGATTTGGACATATTGATTAGTATAATATACACCCATATAATGTTATGTCGGCCTTTGTCTCATTAATACCATTATTAGATAGCCACCGACACTGTTTGAAACCGTATATATATATATATATATAAATATACTTAAGTATGTTATTACATTGTGTATTCATATATGATTTACATTGTTCATTAATCCCATGAATATTTGTTCAATCCGTTATCTCTTAACAATGTTTGTTCATTTGTGTGTTTGTCGTATGTATTTAATTAACTATATATTTAAATAAGATTTGTAAGAAATTGTTTAAGTTTAATTGACCTGAAATTTGTCGGGTGTTACACGTAATGACATAATGCTACCAACAGCGTCACGCGATGACACAGTCGTGAGTCGCCCGTTGGGAGCGGTTTGCACCCTCACGACGCACCATGAAGGTGGTTACAACCATTCGATGTGATGACCCATTCCATTCAGCCTCGATCAAACACCAACTAAACTTGTAAGAATTCAAAGGTCACAAACTTGTATTATGTTTTTGGAAAGAGAAGAGCTGATGTAAAATTGAGGAAGAGGTGATGTGAGGAACAACAAACCATTCCATTCACCTCGGATCAAACAAACTTAGGGCGCGTTTGGTTCACAGAATGTTTTAGAAAGGAATGAAATCTGTCAAAGGAATTGGAATATGAAGGAATGGAATTTGACGGAATGTTTTTGATTTTTTAAAGATTCAAGTGAGGGACGGAATGAAATTCCTTCCCCCATCCCTAAGGAATGGAGATTCCATCAAATGAGGGAATGTTTACATTCCAACGGAATGTGATTCCTTCATCTTTAACCAACCAAACACGCTAAGGAATGGAATTCAATTCCAATTCCATCAGATTCCATCAAATTATGTGAACCAAACGCGACCTTAGTTGTAAAAGTTCAAAGGTCAAAAAACTTGAATCAACAACTCTTTCCCTCCCGTTGTCCCAAAATATCTCACATTTGTCATAACTCATACATACTTACATACATCTGTATCTATTTATTCTAATCCATTTCAAACTCTCAATCATTTTTATTTAAATCATCATTAGACTAAATTCCAATCCATCAATCCTAAACCTTTTTTCTTCTTAATTCAAATCGATTCATAGAATCTATTGATCGGAGATCCAAGCACCCGCTTGACCCAAGTATACATTTGGGCCGTCCCTGCAATGGAGGTAGGTAACTCACCGGAGACCGACGTACCGGCGATCGAATTTCCGGTTTCTGACTGTGCGCCACTGACTGTACCGCCGTGGCTACGTCGGAGACTCACCGAATTAAATGCTTATAGTTTTCCGTCTTCCATTGAAGAAATTGAAGCTAAGCTTCACAATGCAGATCTTCGTCGTCAGGTTACTCTTTTATATATTTATTATTATTATTGTTTTACTTAAAGCTAGTAACTTGCTTGAAATTTTCAACATATATAGTGAAAGTTATGTTGTATATCGGTGCAATTACATTGTTAGTTGTTTACAACCTGAAAATAAATAAAAAGTTGGAATTGTTGGGAGCCTCGAGTCGAGTTTGAGCCTAACTTGGAGCTCCGAACTTAATACGCTAACTTGATAATGCCTCTTCTGGTTTATACTTCACTGGCTTGTTTTATAAAACTAGTATAACCGATAAAAAAAGGATGATACAAAATCTTTATTGGTGTGAACTGGATGAATTATATCTAGTCTTTCTCCGGGTTCTCGTATATAACAACTAAAATTAACCAAGTGAACTAGAAACTGAATTTTGTTTATTGATCGCTTGGAAATTGGTAACTTGACTTCTTAGGAGTTTTGATTTAACTATGATTAATGGTTATGCGGGTTTTATCCATTTTTGCTGGTTCTTTTTATTGGCTACAGAAGTTTTATGAGAATTTGTCTAGTAAGGCCCAGCTAAAGCGTAGGAGCTTTAAAGCTGCAGATGACCGTAACCTTGCTCAACGTTTAGAGGCCAAGCTACAGGCTGCTGAACAGAAAAGGTATTTATTTCCCCCAATCTTACATGTTTTCACACCACGAAACGCTTCAATACATGCATGATCTGAAATTATTTTGATGGTTTTAACGGACCTTTTATTTGAGGGGAGGGTTAGGTTTTTGTTTGATCAATATGGTTCCATGACATTTAGCTCTTCATAAGATATGCACCCTACTGCTATTGGCAGCTTTTCTTTTGGCAAATGTAGTCCAAATAGTTCCAAGCAGTATATAGTTGATGAATCGTTTCTTAATTTCCCTTAATTCATTTGAACAATGTGTAGTTGAATTAGCCTCTTGAGTCATAAAACCCTGTTATGTACTAGTGTACATAATCTATCCTAGGAAGGTAATTATAATAGTTCTAAATTACAGCCTATAATTAGGCCATAACAGCTGTACAAAATCTGTATCTCTAACATGCGTGATTAACATCTTCTGCTGTACTTGACTACTTGAGGAGTGCACAGTTATGTGTAAATGTCATCAGCTGTTGTATAGTTTTCAGTTTGTTATAGAAATTTTATAGTTTTAGTTTACCCATTTTGGTCTTGTATAAATACCTTATTTATTGTTTTATAGAATATCAAGACATGTCCCAAATTTTAGATTCATAACACGCACATCATTAAGGTCATGGGTCTTCTCTTTGATCTGCTCCGGTTTCTTCATGTGTGTTCTCTTTTATGTGCTTCGGTTAGTTCATGTTTAAATAGGTTGGCCATGGGATACATATATGAACCCCTGGATAGGGTGAAAAAACCATAGCAATATCATTCAATGAGAAAGATGACCAGTATAAGGCTATATTTGGCATTGTTGACTAGAGATAAGAATACCAGTTTTATCAATGTTACTTGACATCATTTGTATCCATAAATAATGTACTGAAATCAAATTTTCTTCTCTAGAAGCATACATATACATACCTTCCTTCTCTATCATTTGTATCCATAAATAACGTTTGTGTACCTTTAGCAGCTGTTATCCTATAGGGAGTGACAATCTAGGTGCAATCTATCTCTTTACTAATTCTAGTTTCCATGCTCGTACTAGGCACGTGGAAGCTAAATTTTACGTTGTTAGAAAAAAAGGTTGTCCCAAATTCGTATCCGCAATTATCACTTATCAGAAAGCTGATATGTTCACAATATTTACATGAAGCCATTATCAACTCCTAATTTTTACGTCTTTCCCCATCCCCATAGCTTCTGTGAGCGTGGAATGTTTATGTACTCAATTCTATTAAACATAGACAAGGTGATACGTATCTGTAGGAACATGAAAGTATATGTATATAAGAGCTATGCTTGTAGTCCAAAGTTTCGTCATTGTTATAGAAAATACATTATGGCACATTCTTACTAGATATAAAATCTGACCAATGCTTAAAACAACAGTGCACCGATGTTGTACAAGGCGCCACTTGGATAAGTGATGAGTTTAAACACACTTTGGGTCAATTTTTTTTTTTTATATTAATTAATTCTTGTTGCTTGTTTTCAATACAATTTCTTCTTGATCATATCACTAAGCATGTAGAGATTAATAGAATTCAGATCCTCAAGGCGCATAGCCAACGAAGAGCCACATTAAGGGAGAAGACATCTCAGTCGTTACTAAGAACAATTTCCTTCCGTGGCAAGTATAACCAGAAGCATGCAACTGCTGAGAAGAACTGGTTGGAACTACTGGAAGCTGAAAAGAAGAGAGAACATGATAGGTGCCTACAAGTAAGGAAGGAAGCTAAGCCTGCCTCACAAGCAAAGCGACAGAGAGCAGATCATCTACTGCAGAATGTAAGCCTACATAATGTTGTAGGTGTTAACTGTAATATGACGACTCAGAAGCAAGCTGACAATCTGTCAAAAAAGCTGTTGAGGTACAGATTCATATATAGTTGTTAGCCCTTGACTAAGTACCATATATGCTATGGTGGCAGTCAATTACCGGTTGTTGCTCTGGGAAGACTAATCAAATTTTGATCTTGTTGGATATGTATTCAGTTACCTTTTATGATTGCAAATTTTGATATTTTGTATAAAATTGATTTTATTTCTTTTGTTAGATGCTGGAGGAAATTTATTAAGCAGAGGACTACCTTAAACTTGGCAAAGAGCTACTATGCTCTAAATATTAATGCAAGTCATGGGAAGTCAATGCCATTTGAGCATTTTGCATTTTTAATTGACAAATCTTCTACACTTCAGACTACAAAAGCTTTACTTGACCGACTCGAGACCCGTTACAAAGCTCTACTGGATGTGTCATCCGGGACCAATCTGGATGACATTAGTCACCTTCTTACACGAGTTGTTTCGCCAAATAACAGACACGTAAAAGTAGTCTCTCCTAGAGCAATCACCAAAACATCTGAGATTATCAAGATACCAACCCAGAGTTGTACTAAGTGCTTACATGGTTTTAGACATCCCGACACTGTTTTTAGTGGTCAAGGGGTGCGTGAGACTGCTTTAGTCGACTCTGCCAAGAAGTTTATCCAAGAATTTGAGTTGTTGGTTGGCATAATATTAAATGGGCCTTCAAAGACGTCTGGTGAAGGATCCAATCCTAGTCTGGCTAGACATTGCACCTTCAGGTCTCAACTTGCTGCTTTTGATGCAGCATGGTGCTCCTACTTGAATAGCTTTGTTATATGGAAGGTTAAGGATGTAGAGTCCTTAGAACAAGATTTGGTAAAGGCTGCCTGCCAGATGGAAATCTCTATGATACGAAGATACAAGCCGGCACCTAACCAAGCTGATAGTGCCCTTACACATGACATGAAAGCTCTTCAGAAACAGGTTCTAGTATTTCTGTTGTTTGTATCATACCAATGCATCAGTGGAATTCAATAGTCTCTAAATTGAGAGAGTTGGCGGGTTGGGTGCAGGAATGGGTTAACATGGGTTCGGGTCAAAAGGGATGATTTGGTACAGGTTCCGGTGACCTGTAATTTTGTTTTTTGTCCAAATCTAATACTCATTATTTGAAGAAGATTTAGCATACAAGTTTGATTAACAAAATTTCTGCTTTTTTATATATATTCTAATAAAGTGGTTTATTAAGTTTTATCAATTATGCTTCGGTTAGTATGGTTACTGTCAACCCCTTTGACCCATGTCCTTTACTGCTACTAATTAGTTCACCCATTTGACCCCTTTAGTAATATAACATAACCGGATATAGAGATGGCCAAAGATTGGTCTCAGACTTTATCTTTTTAAAAAAAAAAAATTATAACCTCGCATTTATTGATATAAAGACAATCAATATAAAAAATCATGAAGAAAGTATATATAATCTTATGTATCTTATGGTTACTATCTAATAACACAAGCCTTTAGTATTTTACATCAAGTTATTGCAAAGTCATATTAGTAAATAATAGCAAATTAGGACACAGCCATAGTTATCTCAAATTAATAGGTTCTTTGGTACCACTTATAAGAATATGTACACACACGTAGACTCCTAAATCATAGCCATAGTTATCACATTCATTATCTCATTTTTCTTAAGACATTCATTATTTAATTTGTAAACAACCATCACCGGGAAATTCTTCGTTATAATTTGAACAATAAAAAGTTAAAAACCATCATGGCTTAACAGATAGGTCATCTTGTATCACCATTCACATGCCTTCTAAACGAGCTAGTGGTTGTTTATACATCCAACATAGATCTTCCTCGTCAATTTTCATTTGGTCATGTTTACTCAACAGCCTTTGTAACATCCGCGAATTTTGACCCGTTGACTTTGGTGTAATTTGTAACAAACTTATTTGTTTATTTATTTATTTATTTATTTATTTTTGGGGGGGGGGGGGGGGGGATAAAAATGTCCACTTCGATGGCATAAAGCATAGTGTTTCTTCGAAAGAATAGTGTTTTGTGTCAAAGTGCTCCCATACATTTGTCCCACGATCTTTCTTCGCAAGAATTGTGTGATCTTCCGAACCATTAGATGGCATTGAAGATAAACCAATTTTTGAGCTTGTTCCGGTTGCCATTATCTCAGACGACCTCAATTTAATTCAATTCATCCATGAAAATATTACAACCCTAATGATCTATATAAATACTAATATTATAGCTTGATTAGCAAGCTAACTAAATAATAATAATATAATCATAGGATATATCTATAGTAACTATAATATTTACCCAATAACAATAATAATAAAATTTATTTTAAGATGGTGAAAATTGTCAAACCTAATAACTTGATCGTATCAGTATATATATAAAAGAAAGAACTTGTAGAATCAGAAAATTGTCCGAAAAGTGAAAATTGAAAATGCTAAGTAAATTTCTAATTCTATGAAGGCATTAGGGCACTTAAATGTAAGAAGCCATTTTTTCATCTGTAAATTGTTAATGAACCCATCTCATAAAAACAAACAAGTCTAGACTCTAAAGATATTAATATTAAGATGGTGAGGAAAGAATTGGCCTTTAAAATTGGTAAGTTGTACAGGTTGGAAACATTGAGCATTTTAAAAAATAGTGGAAGAGTATAGTCCTTGGGAAGAGTAGTTCTTGAAGACATTTGACATTTAATTTGGCCATTTAAAAGGGTATTCATGCATACTAAATTTGTAAAAATGTAATAAAAATCCATTTCAAACTGATTTCAGTCCGGTCTTAGACTGGTTTTAGTTTTAAATCGGGTTTGGACTAAAACCAGTTTCAGTTTATACTGATTCAGGCTGGTTTTCCACCGATTTTTGAACTGGGTGTCGAACTGATTCAGGACTGGTCATATCAGTCCTTTTCAGTTTAGGATTGGTTTTAGTTTTGGACTGCTTATCCCATCTCTACTCGAGTAGAAGCATTCATAAGTAAATATGTCAAAAATGTACCTATAGAATTCAAATTTCTTGCTTAATAGGTTTTGGGCTCTCCAGATACAGGTAACTGAACATCAGAAACTGCTGGGGGGAAAAATTATGCACCTCAGTGGAGAGGCTGGCATAGAGCGTTTGCAAGATGCTCTTTCTGAAACACGAAAACAGTACTTTAAATCCAAGGAGAACAGTATGCTAGCTATATCACCTGTCACGCAGCCACCTTCTTGCTTGGCAACTTCTCCATTTATTGCTGCCCTGCATGACGAAAGCAATAGTGTAGTTACCTCACAGTTTGGGGATGATGCTAGCGCACCACCATTTGAAGACCTCGGCTCTTCTGTTGCTAGCACTTCAGGTTTGGTAAACCATTCTGGCGAGAGGCTGGGCATGGAGAATGTGTTAATTGTGAATGAATTTCTTCAAGGGCGGCATTATTCTGTCGCTGACAGTTCAAATATTTCTGATGAAAACCAAAAGGTACTAAGGTAGTCAAAGTTGGTTCTAAATACAACCATCTATCATTTGCTATTCTTTTCTTCTTTGTTCCTACAGTGTATACTAAAAGGAAAACGAGAACCGTCCCGAGATAATGAAACTTGAAAGTTTACAGCTTACACCTTCGTTGGCCACAGGTACGGGGGACGATGGAAAAAGCTTTCTGGGATGGTATCTCTGAATCTATACAACAGGAGAACTACGATCATGTTGTTGTTTTAATGAAGGAAGTGAGGGACGAGCTTTGTGAGATGTCTCCTAAGAGCGGGAAACAAGAGATTCTTGAAGCCATTGATCTTGATATTCTTTCACAGGTAGGTTATCCTTCAATATATTTACCAGAGGTGGTGGGGTTGGTTAACAGGTCAAAACCTATATTTTTGGAGCATCTTCAATGTTTGCACTAATTGTACCTTTTATTCCAACCTTAGTGTAAAAGTATTAAAAATGATCTCTTTATGTTGTAACTAAACACTACACTAAGTTAAGTGTGGTGAACAATGAAGCTCATTTTACACTATTCATTACTGTAAAACTTGTCATTTATTTTCATCCCCTTGATTTTATTTACTTTTAATATATACTCTTGTCATATATGAATTATCCTAAAAAAACTACATATCTAACATTAAAAAATGTTATTAATAAATATTATCAGAAACTTCTCACTTGGAACTCTAAAATGAACTTAAAGGGCTTGAATCCTGATTTACGATATTTTTAAAATTTTCAGGTGTCACTTACGATTGTTAGTTTTTAGTTTCTATTATTGTAAATATAAAATAGTTAAAACAACTAAAAATAATTAATTGATATTTTTAGAGTAATTTGTAAGATCTAAATTAGACATTGGAGCACATCATTTTTAGAGTAGATTGCGTAAAATTTAGTGTTTACTCTGGGATACTCTTAGTAAGAGCTACGTTTGATGGACCCGAAACACCTTTTGTCCAGTTTCTTAATCTTTTCAAAATAGTTATTGTGTCAAATATGGTCACAGAAGACAGTGGGTTTTTAATTCTGTATCCAATGCTCGAGTGTATCCCAAATCTGCAGACTTGGGTTGCTACGTGTAATGATCCTTGAGCCATGTCTCGGGATATGGGACCTTCTGTCTTTACTTGTGGGAGTCCCACACAAAGCATGTAGATTGTGATAACCGGTTATATATATAATTTTGATGGGGGGTACTGTCTTACTTTACGTCTTTACCCCAACTTTTTTGATAGTGATCTATTCTTTTGTTTTTCTTAGTAAAATGTTAAAAGAGTATTAGTGCTTTAGTAATACACTTTGAGCAGCTTTCAATCTTTATCTTTTTAGCTATTTCTTTTTGTTTTTACCTCTCTGACTTGTGAGATAAAGTATATTTCACAAGTAAATGGGTTTTCACTTGCCATTAGTTACTTAATTAAAATTTTCATCTAGTTGGTTACCTACTAAATTGCCAGAAGGCAACCCTTAATTTTCTTCCCAGTTGTTGGGTTCCCGTCATTTGGACATGGAATATCTTGGGACGATCATGGAGTTTGCATTAGTCCGCTTGCAGAATTTATCAGCCGTAGCTCATGAAAACCAACTTAAAGTATCCTATCAGAAGATTATCGCAGAACTAGTTGAGTTATGTCATGCCGGAGATGGATCAAACCGTTCACTTGCAATAGCCTTGATAAAGGGTTTGCGGTTTGTACTAGAGCAGATACAGGTACCTGTTTACTTAGAGTTCCTTTGCAACTTTTTAATTTGGCATTACACTAGAGGTCGGTTTATGTTATTGTTTTTGATAACAAGTCAGATGGGTTCAGCTAAAAGATTTAACTTAGAATGAAACATGTCAAATGGGTCTGTAGGGTATTCATGTGTAATAGCTTCACCATGGCAAATAACCATTCATGTGTAATAGCTTCACCATGGCAAATAAACGAAGTGGGATAATTACTTACATGGCAAATAACATTCATGTGTAATAGCTTCACCATGGCAAATAAACGAAGTGGGATAATTAGCTTCACCATGGCAAATAACATTCATGTGTAATAGCTTCACCATGGCAAATAAACGAAGTGGGATAATTAGCTTCACCATGGCAAATAACATTCATGTGTAATAGCTTCACCATGGCAAATAAACGAAGTGGGATAATTAGCTTCACCATGGCAAATAACATTCATGTGTAATAGCTTCACCATGGCAAATAAACGAAGTGGGATAATTAGCTTCACCATGGCAAATAACATTCATGTGTAATAGCTTCACCATGGCAAATAAACGAAGTGGGATAATTAGCTTCACCATGGCAAATAACATTCATGTGTAATAGCTTCACCATGGCAAATAAACGAAGTGGGATAATTAGCTTCACCATGGCAAATAACATTCATGTGTAATAGCTTCACCATGGCAAATAAACGAAGTGGGATAATTACTGTAAATTTGGCAAATAACCATTCATGTGTAATAGCTTCACCATGGCAAATAACCATTCATGTGTAATAGCTTCACCATGGCAAATAACATATGTGGGATAATTAGCTTCACCATGGCAAATAACATTCATGTGTAATAGCTTCACCATGGCAAATAAACGAAGTGGGATAATTAGCTTCACCATGGCAAATAACATTCATGTGTAATAGCTTCACCATGGCAAATAAACGAAGTGGGATAATTAGCTTCACCATGGCAAATAACATTCATGTGTAATAGCTTCACCATGGCAAATAAACGAAGTGGGATAATTAGCTTCACCATGGCAAATAACATTCATGTGTAATAGCTTCACCATGGCAAATAAACGAAGTGGGATAATTAGCTTCACCATGGCAAATAACATTCATGTGTAATAGCTTCACCATGGCAAATAAACGAAGTGGGATAATTAGCTTCACCATGGCAAATAACATTCATGTGTAATAGCTTCACCATGGCAAATAAACGAAGTGGGATAATTACTGTAAATTTGGCAAATAACATATGTGTAATAGCTTCACCATGGCAAATAACATCGAATGTGGGATAATTAGCTTCACCATGGCAAATAACCATTCATGTGTAATAGCTTCACCATGGCAAATAACATCGAATGTGGGATAATTAGCTTCACCATGGCAAATAACATATGTGTAATAGCTTCACCATGGCAAATAACCATTCATGTGTAATAGCTTCACCATGGCAAATAAACGAAGTGGGATAATTACTTCACCATGGCAAATAACATTCATGTGTAATAGCTTCACCATGGCAAATAAACGAAGTGGGATAATTAGCTTCACCATGGCAAATAACATTCATGTGTAATAGCTTCACCATGGCAAATAAACGAAGTGGGATAATTAGCTTCACCATGGCAAATAACATTCATGTGTAATAGCTTCACCATGGCAAATAAACGAAGTGGGATAATTAGCTTCACCATGGCAAATAACATTCATGTGTAATAGCTTCACCATGGCAAATAAACGAAGTGGGATAATTAGCTTCACCATGGCAAATAACATTCATGTGTAATAGCTTCACCATGGCAAATAAACGAAGTGGGATAATTACTGTAAATTTGGCAAATAACATATGTGTAATAGCTTCACCATGGCAAATAACATCGAATGTGGGATAATTAGCTTCACCATGGCAAATAACCATTCATGTGTAATAGCTTCACCATGGCAAATAAACGAAGTGGGATAATTAGCTTCACCATGGCAAATAACATTCATGTGTAATAGCTTCACCATGGCAAATAAACGAAGTGGGATAATTAGCTTCACCATGGCAAATAACATTCATGTGTAATAGCTTCACCATGGCAAATAAACGAAGTGGGATAATTAGCTTCACCATGGCAAATAACATTCATGTGTAATAGCTTCACCATGGCAAATAAACGAAGTGGGATAATTAGCTTCACCATGGCAAATAACATTCATGTGTAATAGCTTCACCATGGCAAATAAACGAAGTGGGATAATTAGCTTCACCATGGCAAATAACATTCATGTGTAATAGCTTCACCATGGCAAATAAACGAAGTGGGATAATTAGCTTCACCATGGCAAATAACCATTCATGTGTAATAGCTTCACCATGGCAAATAAACGAAGTGGGATAATTACTGTAAATTTGTAATACAGTAGATGATGGATATACAGAGTGCAAGGGAGAAAAAGGTGATTTACTAGTGAGACTAGGCCTGGTTAAGCTGGTGAGCGATGTTAATGGAGTGATACAGGAGGAGTTGCCCGAAACTCTAAAACTCAACTTTCTCCGGCTGCGGTCTCTACAGAACCAACTTCAGAAGATCATCGTAATTGCTACCAGGTAGTAAAAGTTTTATATCATCTAGTCTTTGAGTATCAGTCTATTACTACCAGATAGTAAAAGTTATATATCCCTGGTCTTCTACCTGGTAGTAAAAGTTTCTCTGGCTGACGATGTTTGATCTCTAACTGGTCGAATGTGTAAAATTAAAAATGTTAGGTAAAAGGAAACCGGATGAAGGAGTTAAAGGTCAGCCAAAAGTTTACTTTTAATGCATAAAATCTCTCGACTCATCCTATTCAATTATGTATACAACAAAACTTTCATGTTTTACACAGTTCTATATTGCAGGGTATACAATTTGTACCTATTGTGTATGCTGATTTTATGTGCATTTCACGTCCCTCTTCAAAAGTTTGATTTATCATTCGCATAATACGAGAGTTGTAATTGTATTTGACATGCTACTTTTTATAAATATTATTGAAAGTTTCAATCAAGAATTGCTTTTGGCCAACTCAACCCAGGCGGGTGGGCATACAAAAGTTACCAGTTTTAGCTCAATTGCCCAACTCACCCTCCACCCACATATTTTGACACCGCTAATGTGCTGATATGCATTTGCACACACTGCTTTCCGCTGGTCTTTTTTCATTATAATCTGAAGTATCTTTGACGAAAGCAATATGCATTCTCTAATGAAATTCACATCTACATTCCAGTATCTTAGTTCTTCGACAAACACTCGTGATGGAGCAAATGATATCAAGTCCCGAGGAAATGGAAAGTACGATGGGCACTTGCTCGATGCAGCTCTCCCAGATCCTAGATACAGTTGTAGATGCGGGCCTAGAGGAGCTTGTTGAAGTTCTGAGCAAGACAACCGAACAGTTTGATACAGCCAACGATTTAACAAAAACTGAGTCAAGAAGGCTTGTGCTGGCAAGAATGCTAAGAAAAAGTGTACAAGCGGTTTTTATTAGGGTGTCACAAGCCGTTTATATGGCAACAAGAGGAGTTGTACTAAGTGGCAGTATGAGCCATGGAAGAAAGTTGGCGGAAAAGGCACTACGTAAAGTTGGTGCTGTTATTCTGACAAATAAGGTGATGGAAACTGCCGTGGTGTTGGGTGTCATGGCTAGAGTGAGTAAGAATGTACATGGACCGTGGTATGCTGTGTTGATTGAAAATATATGACTTGAAACCATAATTATACAAAGTGTAGTTAGTGGTTTTTTTTGCTGTAAATTTGTCTGTCTAAAGTTCTTGTAATCTTGTATGGTTAATGTGTGATTTGATTAGTTGATCATGTTCTAACCATGGCCGTCCTGTCTCTTATATCAATTATTGATTTGTTTTGCCGGTATATCTGATATGTTGTTTTTGTTGCGCTCATATCACTGTAATGACGGTTGGCATTTGACCAACTTTGCTAACGAGTTTGATTTTGCTAGCTCGCAAGTGATACTATCATGCCATTGACCAATTTTACAACTAATGTAAATTGACAGATATCCCAAAGCAGAAGGTGTGTTTGAGTTACCTTTCATACAGTTCAAAAAGCTTCTCTCTTTTTTAAATTTACATGAACTACTGTTTACAATCATCAAAAATACATTAATAGGAATAGGAATTCGCTTGCAAGAATCTTACATTAGACAAATCAACGGTTTATAATTAGCGTGTTTTCCCAACTACAAAGACAGTTACTGTTGGGAGTTAAACTTAAAAGTGTATCTAGCACTCACGCGAACTGTGTAACCATTGATATATCACAAGTTTCTTAGAGGCATATTTCGGTTCAATATGCAAAAGAAGTTTAGAGCTTATGTTTGGCAAAACCGTCTATGGTATGTTAACGGGATCATGGAAAATATGGGTAAATTAAGGCGTAATTAGTTTCCGAATTTGTTGATTAGACAAAGCGATAGTGTAAAAAAACAAATTGTTGAAATAAAAAGAGCAAACAGATAGGCCGCAAAATCAACTAACATTATTCATGACGTACCATCAATGTTTGAAGATTGGTATTATGAGAACAAGTGATACATTTTGTATTTAGTCACCGTTATCTTTTTAAGCATCGTGACACTTTTAAAACTATAATAGTAATTTAACTTTACCATCTTCTAAATCATCCTTGAACATTTTTTTTTATCAGTTGTGTTGAGCTGTGCATCAAAGTAAATGTTGGCCTAATATTTATCATCAATCACAAGGTATATGTGAACATTCATACACGTACAAAGCGAAAATATAATGTGTATGTGAATTGACCAAAGCTTATACTCTCATGCAGTAGCATTATCCCAAATTCCCAATATAACCTCAAAGGAGATAGACGTTATATAAGTATAACCATGACTATGGAAATGGTAGACTCTTACTCGGCCTGATATCAGTTAATAAAGCCTGTCAGTCAGTCATGCACTCTCCCAATGAAAATCAAGGCACTATCGATTAGTTATGCAACTTGACTTAAAGAAAGAGAGGTACCAATTTGTTTTATTGAATATGAAGGTTGGTAGGGCTTTTAATGTACACTTTAATGTATTTTATTATACCGAATAATACTTCCCCTCAAGCTAAGGCCGGGGACCCACTCTTAGCTTGGATTTTAAGAACATAAAACGATCGGATGACAATCGGTTTGTAAACACGCCAGCAATTTCATCATGTGCTCAAATGCACAGAACATATAACTTCTTTTTAGCAACTTTCTTCCGTACAAAGTGAAATCTACTTCCAGATTGTCACACCATAGAACTGGATCAATCATCTAGGCACCCAGCCTAGTCAGCGTCAAGAAAGGGGTCGGATAAATGCCGTCGGCGAGATAGTAACCTTTTTTGTAGTGGGTGCCATTAACAGTGAACGAGCTATCAGGCGCACGATCTTCTATGATTTCCCTAAATAAGGGCGACTGGTTGAGAACATTTATATCGTTGTTCGAACCAGCTGTGCCGAAAAAGGCATGCCAAATCCACCTATCGTACGAAGCTACCGCTTCAAGCATGATGGTTGGATGACCGTGATCACCACGCGTAAATTGACCTTGCCATGCCTTGGGACAGTTCTTCCAAGGCCAGTGCATGCAATCAACGCTTCCAAGCATGCCTGGGAAACCATGAAGCTCCTCATGTCGAGCATACAAGCGTTGTATGTCCTCCGGTGTTGGTCTGCGCAAGTATTCATCCCTGTAAAGTTCAAACACACACTTACAGTAATAGTCTAGATAACATCTTGCTGTTTCTTCACCCATCTGTAGATACTCGTCAAGCGAGTCGGGATTGTAGCCATACGCCAACTGACGTATGGCGCATACACACTTTTGGATTGCACTGAAACCAACCTTTCCTCGACCATCAACCTGCTTGTCTTGCATTCTTTGAAAATGCAAAGGCACAGGACCTGGATGTCGAGATGGGTATGATATTATGTCGTTCACAATGCGCATGAACATAGGTCTCGACATACGGAAGCGTCGCCTAAAGTTCTTCAACGAATACGTTGGGTTTTCGTTAAAATAAGCTGCCATTAGGCGCTCTTCAGCACCATATCGATCTCTCTCGACGGGCATACGGGGTATGAATGGTCTTGATGATTCACCTTGTTCAAGCAAATCAACACATTCGGCCATGATGCCCATAAGCTCATCATCATCGTCTTCATTTGGAAACAAATCGGGTCTCATGTACGTTGATAAACTCGAACGAAACTGGTTGTTCATGATGATTTATGTGTATACAAAAGTGTGTTTTGGTATAATATAACTGAATATATGGAAGAGTGGTGTGAAATGGTGGTTCAATTGAAGTGTATATATAGCCATTTTGAAAAACTAACCGTTAAGGACTAAAGTTGACACTTTTTTGAACATGTTTTGAACAAAACAGCCGTTAGAGGGACTAAAGTTGCCAAATGGGGAAACTTTAATTTTGTCTCCTTCTTTGATTTAGCCGTTACAATTCAAAAAAAAAAAATAAAAAAAAATAAATTAAGTAATCACTCGTCCCTGCAGGAACGAGCCAGCCGGACGAGAGCCCCGAACGAGCCAGGGACGAGTCCCACCCAACGGTGTGGACTCGTCCGAGGCAGCCGAACGAGCCCTCGAACGAGGGCATTGGGCACCCTCTTAGGTTCAAAATGGTCAACTGCAATTAATACAGTCAGTGTGTGGTAGTGCGTGTGGATTGACAGTCGGATCCGTACTAGACTTTTAGCAACGACGTCACTGCTAAAAGTGTCTGGTCGGGTTACCAAATATTTTCTGGTCGGGATACATGAGGCGTAATTAAATGTAACTAATAAATTGGAATTAACTTTAAGCTACCATTGCTTGGAAAGTGTTTGGTTTATTATAGATGAGATGTGTTATGTTTCCTAGAAAGCCTACTTTGAGGTGGAATTCATTTTCAGTTAAGATGTGTAACACTAAATTTGTTTCAAATGAACAAAATAAAAACAACCAGTATACATTATCCCGTGTTGAAAGAATACTAACTTATTTCTGGAACGACTTTGAAGCTATGTTGTTAATAACGGTGGTATAACGGTGATATATCGGTTACCGGTCCCTACTCAAAATAACGGTTACGTTAATATCGATGGTATTTACCGATATTTTGATTTTAAATCTCGGTCATAACACTGATAATAACGGTTCTTTCTTTTTCTTTTTTTTTATGGCACAAAATTAATAAATAGCCCAACCTTGATTATATACTCTAATAATTGAATAGCATGTGAATAGTAACTCGCCTGCGTTCGCATCCGGTTCGGGTTTTCTAATATGAGTTACTTCCTGGTTTTTTCCATATGTTTTTCCTTTCGGGTTTTCAAATAATTATATTGAAAACGTTTATTCTTTTTTTGTAACAATATTCAGATTTTACCACATTAGATCCCTTTCAGGTTTAAAATTACGGGTTACTTCTTGGTTCCATACATTTTTTTTTCTTTTGGGTTTTCAAATAATATATCAAAACTACTTTTTTGTAATTATATTGAAAACGTTTATTCTTTTTTTGTAACAATATTCAGATTTTACCACATTAGATCTCTTTGAGGTTTAAAATTACGGGTTACTTCTTGGTTTCTTACTTTTTTTTTCTTTTGGGTTTCAAATAATATATCAAAACTACTTTTTTTTGCTATTGCCTTTGAATAAATATCATTTCATATGTCAAATATTTTAACAAACATATATAGCGACACATCATCAATAACAAAACATAATCGTTTTCAGGTTTCCAAACAATATATTAAAAACTTTTATTAATTTTTTTGTGGTATTGTCTTTGAATAAGTATATATTTTATATGTCAAAGTTTTTAGAAACATAAATCATCAATAACAAAACCAATCGAACTAATTGAAACCACGCAACACGCAGACGGAAACTATTGTGCTTTTGCCTTTAAATAAATATATTAAATATATATTTGATATGATAAACTTTTAAACAAACATATCCATGACATAATGTTTGTTCATTCAATGCAAGTAATACTAAATAACACAATCGTTTCAACACGACAATTAATGCCCCGCAACACGGGGCCAGAAATTCCTAGTTAAACATAAGCCCAAATTGATGATGAAGATGATACCAAGGCTGTAAATAATATCCTGCCTGGAAATTGGACTCGAAATTGGTGATAGTCAACGGCCAAACAAGGGCGGCTCAACAAGGATAAAATAAAAGGAGAAAAAAGAGAACTGGTTGGGATGGTTAATGTAAACATGAAGAACATATTTTTTTTAAAACTTATATATATATAACTATAGGTGAGTTATTTTAGGACCACTCCTTATTTTAGGACCATTAGGACCATGTGTAAATTGTAACTTACACATCATCATCATCATCATCACCGACCACCACCACCATGATCATCTCCGACCACCACCATGATCCTCCGGCGACGGCGACCACCGCCACCACGACTTACACATGTGTAAGTTAACTTACACATGTGTAAGTTAACTTACACATGTGTAAGTTAACTTACACATGTGTAAGTTAACTTACACATGTGTAAGTTAACTTACACATGTGTAAGTCGTGGTGGCGGTGGTCGCCGTCGCCGGAGGATCATGGTGGTGGTCGGAGATGATCATGGTGGTGGTCGGAGATGATGATGATGATGTGTAAGTTACAATTTACACATAGTCCTAATGATACTAAAATAAGAATTGGTCCTAAAATAACTTCCCCTATAACTATAGATGGATACAGGATAGAAAATATAATATACGAATACTTTAATAATAAAAGAACAGTAGAGTTTGATGGAAAGCCAACACAGCTGTCTTCCAACTCCTGATTTCAATACAAAATTTCCATTTTAACTTTGAGCATTCTTTGTAAATAATTATATAAACTTACAAAATTTATTATTTTTATAATTACCGTTATACCACCGCTATAACCGATATCTCAAATATCGGTGCTCGACCGTTATAACCGATATTTGAGTATTAACAACATAGCTTTGAAGGAAGAAGAGAAGAGTGCATTAAGGTTGGTATTCCCTTATATGAAGCGTCTATTAAAGGTGATTGGAGAGTTGCTCAAGACATTCTTACGAATGATCCAGATTGGAGTATCACCGAAAACTGTGGCACAACACTTCATGTTGGAGCATCAACTAAAAAGACCAAAGAAATGAAAGACTTTGTGAAAAACTTGGTGAACGTGATGGAAAAGGTGGACCTGGAGCTCCAAAATAACAGTTTCATGACTCCCCTTTGTTTTGCAACTGCAGCCAGAAATGTAAGTTAAAGTCGTTAAAATTTTAGTTGAGGAGAACCCTGCCTTGTTGATAATCTCTGGTTGTAACACTCTATATGGTTGGTACGCATGCTAGCATAGTAAAATGTGTCTTTTTGTATATTATTATAATTTAATTTAGATCTTTGTTGTTTAGCACTTTTGTCATAACAATGTCAGTTAAAAAGTGATTCTCAAATCTTTTCTAGACATCGCACTACTTATACTAAAAGACCGCCCAGAACTTGCTGGTAATGGGCGTCTACTTGCAGTTTTGGCCATATGAGAAATTATCAAATATCTTCAGGAGAACCTTGAACAAGGGTAAGCATCTCTACTTTTTGATGTCTATTACGTGTCATCCCTGTCAAAATGAGAAAGTTTACCTCTGATTTCTATAAACAGGGTTACTACTATATAATTTTGAGTTTAACATATATAATCTATTTTTATCTCTAAAGCATTTCTTTTTTGATACCCTTCATAATAATATTTAATTTAGATCTTTGTTGTTTAGCACTTTTGTCATAACAATGTCAGTTAAAAAGTGATTCTCAAATCTTTTCTAGACATCGCACTACTTATACTAAAAGACCGCCCAGAACTTGCTGGTAATGGGCGTCTACTTGCAGTTTTGGCCATATGAGAAATTATCAAATTTCTTGAGGAGAACCCTCCACAAGGGCAAGCATCTCTACTTTTTGATGTCTATTACGCGTCATTCTTGTCAACAAATAAATAAAAATAAATAGATTTACCTTTAAATTCTTATAAACAGGGTTACTACTATATAATTTTGAGTTTAACATATATAATCTATTTTTATCTCTAAAGCATTTCTTTTTTGATACCCTTCATAATAAAATATAATATTATAATTTTTCGCCAGAAATACATAATTCAAAAAGGATAAATTGGTGGGAAGTTTTGGTACCCAGAGTGTATATCGCATAGAACTCATGTCCGCTAAGTCACCATTCTCACACATGGATTACAAATTAAGAAATTAAAAACACTAAGTATAATCTTTTTCAAAAATAAGATCCATATATACGAGAAATTTGTTGGTCATACTTATTTCTTTATATGTTACCCGATAACGAATTTCCAACTTCCACGTATAACTTATTTCTCATAAGTAGTATATTGAAAAAGTATGGCTTTTTTTTTCTTGTGGTCCCTTACAGATTCAGTAGGTGATGGTTCTAAAGCGGTTCGTGACAAAGACACTCAAGCATTGCAATTACTAAAATTTGTTTGGGATAGTAACCTAAAATGGTCTAAGAAAGGAATGGATGATATAATCAGAGGTCAACCTAATGCGCTTAAGGTAGACAACTTAGAAGATTAAACTCTTCCCATAATGAAACCTATTTCTGATAATGTTGTTAAAATGTGTTGTTAGGACCAGTTTCGCTGAAACTGGCCAGTCTCCAGTTGCACTTGGAGACTAAGAAGATTTGTCCAGAAATATATTGAAGTCCAGTTGCAACGTACAGTTAACGCAACTGAAGATTTCCTCCAGTTGAGAACTGATCAGTTGAAGAATCATTCCAGTTGAAGTCGAAGACAACAAGTGGAAGATAGAGAATGACAATGGCAGCGAAGCCCAGTTGACATTCTAGTCAGTTACAAACTGGAGACCATCAGTGGAAAGCTCTTACAAAGCTTTACACTGATTACGAGGAATTGACCTTTATACTTTATGTGCAAATACACGGATAAAAGGATTTATCTATGTATAAAGTACAAAAAGGTACATAAAGCAGGTTGAGAAAAGTTACTTTATTCTGTAACTTTTCTTAAGGAATTAAATGCTATTCCTTAAATGTTCTCAACCATATTTGTACGGCCAAAGTTGACATCTCAATGTCAACTTTGCCTATAAATAAAGGTCTTTGCACAAACAAGAAATAACACACTTTGCATATCAGACTTTGCATACAATATTCTTGGTGAACTTGTGCAATATTCTCTCAATCGTAAAAAGGAACATTTCACAACTTTAAGTGTTTCGATTGTGTAGAGAAATTCCAAGTGTAGATCAATTGTAGTTGATAGGTTGTTAGGATATTTACATACTTTGTATTATCTTGGTTCCGCAACAACCTTATAATTTATTTAAAGTTAATAAATAAATTACACTTGAAAATTACATATTGTCTCACCAATTTACTTTACAAGTATTTTATATTATTGCATTGTTTTTATTTATTGTCACTTAAATAAGTAATCTATCCAAGAACTTGGTATATACTCACTGCAACTGGTCGTCTCCAGTTCAGTGCTTATATTGCAAAGTAACTCCACCATCGACATTGAGGTGTCTTCAGGTAGTACCATCTATTGAGTTGGGACTTACAAGTGGTATCAGAGCAGAAGGCTAAAATACTTGCCTAGATCTGCTTAGATGACTACTACTGAAGGTGGAGATGGTTCTGGTCAAGGTGAAAACCCTCTGAATACTAATACACCACCTGTTCAAAATGTTAATACAAACCCTCCTCCTCCTACTGCCCAAACCATGTCCATGTACATTATTCTAACACTCCTGTTCCAAAATTTGATGGAAACAGTGAGACCTTCGGTACATGGAAGGCCAGAATGCTTTTGCATTTTGGTGGGATAGAGAGATATATGCTTAAAATCCTTAAGGATGGACCGTATATACCCATGTCTCTTGGGGTAAGTCCTCTTCTAGATCCAACTGGAAGAAGAGGTTCCAGAGAAAAGCTCGAAGACCACTGGTCTGATGAGGATCGTAGACTTGTAGATCTGGACACCAGACTCAAGAACATGATCCTTGGAGCTGTCCCTGAAGACTTAATTCCAACACTTGTGTTGTTCCCAGTGCCAAGTCAATGTGGGATGAATTAGTCATTCAGTTTGAAGGAGGTGATGACACAATTGTCACCAGAAAGGTTGTCCTGAACAAGAAGTGTGAATCCTTCTTTGCTCTAACCAATGAAAGTCTAACTGGTTCTTACACCAGGTTTTCTAGCCTCATTAATCAGTTGAGAGGCTTGGGTGTAGAGAAGGATAAAGATATTCTTCTTGAGAAGTATTGTGATATTCTTCCTTCCAAATGAGAAAATATGGTTCTTGTCTTAAGACAAGGTAAAACCCTGCACAGTCACACTCTTGCATCGCTCTATGGAGCCTTCAGATTCACTGAAGATAATAATGCAGCAAGACTGGTGGCTGAGCAGGATGCCATGAACCATGCCCAGAGTCCCAAGTTGCTAGTGTAACTGAGCGACCTTGTACTGCTTTAATGTCTGCAGAGAGTGTCCAGGCACACTCAATGAAGGAGATGTTAAACAGTTTCTTGAACTCTGGCCTGACCACTGAAATCAGTGATGGTTGTGATGAAACTGACGATGATGATCTGGTAGCCATGATTGCTAAAACCTTTAATAGGTTTAAGCATAAATCAAAAAGATTTAATGGCCCAAACAATGCTTCCAGCTCCAGCTCTCTGTATAAAACCAATCTTACCTGCTATAAATGCGGTAAGAAAGGTCATTTTATGAAGGAATGCAGATCTAGTCAGATGAACAACCAAACTGGTCCCTCTGCCCCAAATTTCAATCGGCCTGATGATAGCTATAAAGCTAAATATAAGAAGCTTAAGGCCCAGATTGCCCTCCTGTCCATGGAAAAAGAAAAGGATCAGTGCTTAATGGCACAAACTGAGGGAAAATGTGAGTACTCTGATGACTCATCAGCTGATGAAGAAGAGGAAAGGGACATGTGTTTCATGGCCTTGGAAGATCAACAGCAGCATGTGGCAAAAGAAGATGTCATCACTGGAAGATGGGTGGACATCATTTTGAAAAAGGTATGTGATTATGACAACCAAGTTGACCCAGAACTGAAACTGGACCTGGCTGAATCATTAAGTGGTGATTTAGCTTTTGTGGAAACTGTTAGAGCAGATAGTGAAAGATATCTGGACACTATCTTAATTGAACTGAACAATGTTAAGCCACAACTTAATGATTTACAAAGTGTCCAGTTGGCTCTCAAGAGTCAGTTTTGAAAATTGAGGCTTTAGAATTTGAAAATCAAAAATTAGTTTCTGATCTTGAAAAAGAACAAATGATTATCAAGTCATGGGTAAAAGCATCTGGAAAGAACTATGATGCATTTTCTAGAACTATTGATGCCCAGAAGAATGCATGAAAATCTGGAGATCTGGAAATGGCAGCTCTCATACCAGATCTTCATGCATTGCCACCAGCTCTTAGGGTTGATACTCCATATGATCAACCTGAGACAGTCAAAACTGAACCCTCTGAGACCACCCCCATGGAGGTTAAACCTGGAGCCAAACAGGCTAAAGCTCCAGTTAAAAAGGCCACTGGTAACAAGCCTTTACCTCAGAAGTCTAAGGAGCCCAAGACCCAAAAGACTAAAACTCCAGCTGAACCAAGGTCCAAGGTTCAGCAGCCTGATGAAAACAAATTCCCCCTGGTTGAATCTCTTAGCAATTTGCTCTTCCAGGTCCACAAGCCCAATCTAAAGCTGTTTGTAATGATTTACCATCAACACCTTCCATAGCAACACAAAAGTTTTGATTTGTGGTATCGTGCGAATAACAATTTTTCCCTGCCTCAGACATTGAGATTTTTGATTCTTCTGTACAAGATCAAAACCCTTCATCTCATGTCTCGCCTCCAGATACTTCAATTTCAATTTTACCATCCCAAGAAACTGAGCTTACTGAAATTCCATTTCCCACATATAACTATATGTCTGGAAACAGACGTATGACACCATCACCATCTGGGCAGTTCTCACTCCTTCGAGAAATGCCCACCACCACCGCCGCCGTTGGACACACCTGAGCATTCTCAGCATGAACAACACATTGTTACATCAGTTTCTTCTTCTACAACCCCTCCTATTTCTTCAACTGTCACTGAGTCACCATCTGATCAGGCTACTCTTGTAGTACCTTCCCCAGTGGCTCTAGTGGCATC
>CM067174.1:61183746-61194149 GCA_034093135.1 Erigeron breviscapus | reverse complement strand
TTTTGGTTTTGGCTGTCTGTTTATTTTGTTGTTGTTTATGGAGTGTAATTATGTACTGTTATGTTTTGTGATTTTTTTGTTATGCACCCCCCCCCCATCCCCCCCCCCACCCCCCCCCCCCCCCCACCCCCCCTGCTGATTAGATCAGATTAGCAATTACATAAGCCTGCAAGTGAGAAATAGTTCTCTTATTATTAGTTATGAACAGTGACTCGACAACGATTACCGGTATAGTTTGTCCTCTTAAACACTCGGTACTTCCAGTTTCCTTTGGTTTTTGACACTTTCGTATTACTTGAGCCAAGGACAGTCACCATGTAACCTAGTAAGTTACTCATGTCACATTATTATTAATGTAAATGTGTATCCCACAGTCAAACATACACTTAAGATCGACAGAGCATTAAAGTCCTTAACCAGATGTGTTTATAAGCGTTACAACTTCGAAGTCACCATGGTTAATGATCTTACGATCAAAGGTCAGAACAAACACATTTAATGCTTAGTGCATGATTCGAATTGGCTATTCTTGATTGCTTCTTTGAAATTAACTTCATTGATGTGCAGCAATTTGATACTTCGGAAATATTTGATGATATTTCTTGACTATTCTTCATTATTTCTTTATTCTTCGGTACTTTGTTTTAGCCAATCGAGATCATGATGGTTTTAATAGTTGCTTTTGAAGCTAAAACCCATTTTGTTCTGTTTAGATTGACATACACGAATGCATGCGAATCCCCCCTATGGTTTACAAACACATCCAATCTCAAACCAAATGCTAAATCTTTCTCAAGTATTAAGGATGGCAAATCAATTCACAAGGAAAAGTCCATATTCAAAGCCATATGCTGACGTGTTACCCACAAATACGGTTATTGAACAGTTAATATTCAGGGAAACCTTCGGTACTTTGTGTCTACCGATACATCCTTAGAAGTAGTCACTGAACTAAGCAGTTATATTACGATTAAGCAAGCTTAAAAGCTAAAATATCCTCACTTCTAAACGTCTTAAAGCATCAACTTAAAACTCTATCTTATTTATTTTTGTTTTTCTGATTTTTCAATTTTTTTTTTTTTTAACACTAAGAACTCTTTTTGTATTCTTATGACTCTAGCTATTTACAGACTTAAACTAGACACAAATAAAATAAATAAAATATACAAGAAAAATAGTTCTTTGAGAGATCTAATATGAATCAGCATTCTTCATACCATTGAGAAGAATCAGCTTTTCAAAGTGAGTCTTATCAAATGCTTTAGTATACAAATCAGCTAGATTATCATCAGTTATAACTTTTTCCAAATGAATTAACTTCTTTTGGGCACAGTCACGCAAAAAATGATGTCTAATGTCAATATGCTTGGTGACTTTATGCAAGACAAGGTTATTAGTTATATCTATAGCTGACTTATTATCAATCTTAATAGGGGTATCAAGAAAATCCATACCGTAGTCTCGCAGTTGTTGCTGAATCCATAATACCTGGGAACAGCAGCTTCCAGCAGCCATGTACTCTGCCTCACAAGAAGACTGAGCTACCGATGTCTGCTTCTTACATTGCCACGATACAAGTCTCCCTCCTAAGAATTGACATCCGCCAGTCGTAGACTTCCTATCATTGTTACAACCTCCAAAGTCCGAATCAGTGTAAGCAACAAACTCAAACGTTCCTCCCAACGGATACCATAGACCAAGTCCTTAGTTTCCCTTTAAATATCTGAGGATCCGTTTTGCAGCCGTTAAATGTGACTCTTTCGGATTTGCTTGAAATCTAGCACACAGACAAACAACAAACATGATATCTGGATGCGAAGCAGTTAAATACATCAATGAACCGATGATCGCCCGATAATAAGTAGCATCCACAAGTGTATCTTTAGAATTAGGAACTCCTAAACCATGATTCAACTGAATAGGAGTACCATAAGTCTTGGATTCTAACATTTGAAACCTTTCCAAGATGTCATCGACATACTTAGTCTGGTGAATGAAAAAACCATCTTTTCGTTGATCAACTTGCAGTCCAAGGAAAATTTTTAATTCCCCCATAGCACTCATTTCAAATTCCTTCTTCATACTCATTTCAAAATCCTTGCACATCTTAATGGTCAGATGAACCAAAAATGATATCATCCACATAAACTTGCACAATTATATAATCTTGCTTCTGCCATTTGATAAACAACGTGCTGTCTATCGATCCTCTTGTAAGTCCATTTGTCAACAAATGTGTTGACAATTTCTCATACCACACTCTTGGTGCTTGATGTAATCCATAAAGAGCCTTATCCAGTCGATATGCCCTTCTTGGATAATTTGGATCTTCAAACCCCGGTGGTTGACGAACGTACACTACTTCCTTAACTTCTCCATACAAGAAGGTACTCTTCACATCCAACTGATACACCTTTATTCCTTTGAAACTAGCATAAGCTAAAAATAGTCTTATAGCTTCAATCCGAGCAACTGGTGCAAAAGTTTCATTGTAGTCATAACCTTCTCGCTGTGCAAAACCCTGGACAACTAGACGTGCCTTATTTCTTGTAACAATCCCTTTGTCATCTCGTTTGCATTTAAATACCCAACGAGTTCCAATCAGTTCCTTACCTTTAGGCACAGCAACTAATTCCCATACTCCAAGTTTTTCAAATTGAGCCAATTCTTCTTGCATAGCCTCAACCCAAAACGGATCTTGAAGTGCTACCTTAACATTCTTGGGTTCTTCTTGTGAAATAAAACATGAGTATAAACACTCAGTTATTAAACCTGTATCCTTCACTTCACAGAATAAACTAGTCATCTCCTTATTTAACTGATTTCTAGTTCGGACAGTTGCTGAAGCTTCACCAAGAATATTTTCAACTGGATGATCTTTAGTTGCTCTATGTTGAGGAGTTTTGTGACTTGAAAAATCATCACCCATATTTCGGAACAATTTGGGTGGGAGACTCTCCATCAGCTTCAGAAGATGAAGAAGAAGATGAGTCAAGCGGGTCATCATCTGGTAGTGGAATTTTAGTTGGATCTCTTGAACCACTGGATTGACCAACCTCAGTTGTAGGAACAACTCCGGTTGGTGGTACATCAGCAGTAGTAGATGCAGCAGGAGCAACCTCAGAATCATAATTGAAGTGATCTCGAACAATAACAACATCTTCATCAATAGGAGTACCAGGAAAAGAAATTGGACCCTTAAGTGAAGTAAACACACTATCATAAGCAAAACTTGACTCAGAACCAGCATGAGTAGCCGGTTTATAACTGACAATCACGACATTAGTACCAAGATCGACTCTACCAGTCTGAGAATTGAAAACCCGACGAATGGATGTTCCTGGTTTATATCCAAGAAAGAAACCTTCTTCAACTTTAGAATTAAACTTTGGTTGAGGAGAAGTTTTCAGAAAAGTACAAGGAACACCAAACGGTTCCAATCCAGACAAATCAGGTTTTCGTTTGTTGAGAAGTTCAAAACAAGTCTTATTAAACCTTTTAACAGTTAACACCCGATTTAACACATGACAAGCTGTGTTAACAGCTTCCGCCCAAAACATAGTCGGTAGCCCTGAATCAGCAAGCATAGTTCTGGCAGTCTCGATCAAGGTCCTATTCCTTCTCTCAGCAACTCCATTTTGCTGAGGTTCATACGGAGCACTAAATTGATGTTGGATTCCTTTAGACAAACAGAAAACATCCATCACCGAGTTTTTAAACTCCGTGCCATTGTCACTCCTGATTCGTTTGATCTTTGTGTTGTAGAGATTCTCAGCCTCAGTGAAAAAGTTAATCAGAATCTCCGTAGTCTCATCTTTGGTAGCTAAGAAGAAAACCCATGAAAACCTTGAATAATCATCAGTGACAACCAAGCAGTAGTACATTCCCCCTCTACTCCTAACATTTACTGGACCAAAGAGATCCATATGAAGTAACTCAAAAGGAGCGGCAATTGAATTTTGTGTCTTGGGCTTGTGAGGCTTTTTCTGTTGTTTGCTTTCAAGCATGGAACACATCTATCTTCCAATTCAAACTTCTTTTTAGGAACACCTTGAACCAGATCATTCTTCACAATGTAATTCATCTTTCAGAAATGTAGATGTCCCATTCTTCTATGCCATAAAAGAGAATCACTTTCGCTTGCCTTAGACAACAAACAAACTTCCTTCTGCACATTCTTGGTTCCTAACACTAAACCATAAATATCTCTTTTACGAGGAGCAGTCAACAATATCCAATCATCTGGAATAACAAAACCCGGCTTCAAAACGAATGCAGCTTTGTTGTTGAAGAAAACTGAATTTCCTCGGTCACAAATTTGTGATACACTCATCAGATTATGAGTAAGTTCTTCCACGTAATTGACATTCTTTAAAGTAAGTTTTCCATCGACGACATCACCTTGTCCTGAGATATGTCCGCCCTTGGAACCAGCAAAATTTACATGTGAACCTTTAATATTTACAAAATCGGACAGAAGTCTTCTGTCCCCTGTCATGTGCCTGGAGCAACCGCTATCAACATACCAAATACTTATAGGAATTGGTGGTAGCCCCTGCACATGAAACAAAAGCGGATCAGTTATCAAGGACAACCCAAGCCTTTATAGACTTGGGTTTACCATTCTCGTCCTTAACAAGCATTTCAGTCCAATATCCATTGCTCCCAATAGGTGCCTTGGATGTTTGCTGAGCATGCTGTAAAGGTCTATTCACTTGTTGAAAACGAGATGTGTTACGGTCATAGTAATTCTGTCGATGATGCCTTGAATTTGCATTTTGTGATGACTGACCAAATCTATTTCTAGAAGAAATATATGTTGGTGAATCATTTCTTTTAGTCACCGGTGGAACAAGTTTAACATTAGCTTGATTACCCATCCCATTAGAGCTACTTGACACTATCTGTCGTTTACCATTTCTTCGCTCAAAAGACACATGAGAATTAGGGGATGATCCTCTACTTTGATTTGACTTAGCAGGAGAAACTGACTGTATAGAGGACTTCCTAACTCGGTTGGGACAACAACTATACACATGTCCCTTTTCATAACAAGCAAAACAAGATCGTTGTGTTGACTTACTAGAAGATTGTTGAGCTAATGGTTTAGATGGAGGGGTATTCAAGATATTCTTAATCTCCTGAGTTGCTATTTCTTCCACAGTAGGAGCCTTAGTCTCAGAAGTTGAGAATGGTTTAGTGACAATAGGTTCAGGTTCAGTGACACACTTACCCTCAGTTGAATCAATTTGAATTCCTTTTTTAACAAACTTCTTACTTGGCTGTGGTATGTTATGATTTTTGGTACTTAGTTGTCTAGGAATGAACTTAACTTGCTTAGGTTCAGTGGAGACGGATGGCTTAGGATAGTCAGTAAGCACTGGTTTAGCAGAATCAGACTCAGCCAAATCTGGATAAACAGGGTCTAAGTTGTTGTTAAAAGGAGGTCTCACATCAGTGTAATCAGCTCCTAGTCCTGTTTTATCCTTAGAGTGTCTAGGTTTACCTAAGGAAGCTATCAGATCACTTCCTCTCCATTTAGAACAAGGTAGTCTCATGTTTAGTAATTGTAACCCTAGCATCAGCTAAATCCTTCTCTTTCTTACCAATTTCATTAGAAAGAAAGACTATCTTTTCATTTGCCAGATTTTCCCTAAAAATTGTTTCTTTCAATTTGTCTTTTAAGGCAGCATTATCATTGTCAAGTGACTTAATCCTACTCTTAAATTGACGTTCTTAATCAAGTAAAGCACTATTCTTAGAGAAAAATGAACTACGTTCCTTGCTGATAGTTTCATAGCTAGCGGCTAACTCTAAAGTCTTGGATGAGGCAATACTATGTTGTTGCATCAAATCTTTAACAAACATGCAAATACGATGACAGTCAAATAAGAAAAAGTTACCTGTTTCTCTCGATCATCGCAGTCAGCCATATACGCAACAAAGTCTGATATTGTCATACCTTCAGGAATATCAAAATCATCAGCTTCTGTAGAAATAGCCTTATCCAATTTTGCACTTGAGCTCAGCGATTGCTTATCACTCTGGCTGCCTGTCTTATCAGTAGATTCATCGATCTTCATATCAACCTTTTTAGTCTTTACTGCTTCCACTGCATCCTTTTCATCTTTTTCAGCCTTTTCATCATCAAAAAACTTTAATGCAGCTTCTGTAGCAGCAGCCTCTTCACTTGTATAAAGAGCATAATCAAACGCAACACCTTCGTCATCAATCATGTTAGCTATTTCATCATGAATCTCAACTAGTAAAGCATTTTCAGGTTCATTCTCCTTTGTCCAAAAGTAAGTACCATCTTCCTGTCTTGCCACCATGGCTTTTTTAGGATTTTGAACCTGATTTTCCGTAGGAAGTTCCTGAATGATCATTCCATCATGCTCTGTAGCCTTGGTTGATTTGTTTTGATTTCCAGCTTGCACACCTCCCTGATTGTAATTCTGACGGTTAGCCGTAGAATTATCAAAACGCTTTGGTCTTTGACATTCCTTAGCAAAATGACCAAAACCATCACAATTATAACACTTAACCTTCGACTTATCAAATCCTCTATTCCTGTCAGTTGCAAGATTTCTTCCAGTACGTTGCATAAAACGACGAGCTTTTATAGTGAGCATAGCCATTTGCCATTTCAAGTCCATTTCCTCTAAATCATCAGGATCAATTTGTTCATAATCTTTATCAATCAAACTTGGATCTGAAATTTTGCCATTGATAAATGCCTCATGAGCAGAACACATTGCAGCATATACTGCATACGTCCTTCAGCAGATTGCATACTCATTGGCATCGAGCGAACAGTTGTATTTCCACTGTTTCTTGATCCACTGCTATTCTTAGTTACAGACGAATTGTCATAAACCATGTATCCAGCAATTCCATCAGGATCCATAACAGGATGAATGGTTTCAGTGGATAAAAGAGCAGTAGTTCCACTTCCAGAAGTAGAGGAAGATGAAGACAATAGATTATCAGTATTAGCATGATAAAGACTCGGATTTTGTTTGAAAAACAGAAAGCTCATCTTTTGCTTTACGCTTCATTTCCCTGTTCTTTACTTTTGAGACAATCTCTGCCAAGGTATAAGATTCATAAATTTTCTCTTCTTGAAGACTATGCACGAAGTCATTCCATTTGTTCGGCAGAGAATCCAAAAATTTATCTACTAGTTTATTTTGTGTAAATGTAACTCCAAAATATCCCAGTTCAGTAATCAGATGATTAAAACGAGTTATTAAATCATCTAAACTTTCAGATTTCAAACCATTAAAGACTTCATATTGTCTGTTCAGCAATTTAATTCTTCCCTTTTTCATCAACTCATCACCTTCACAGTGTGCGTTTAAAGCATCCCACAAACCTTTAGAGGTCGTATGTTCTCCAAGAAGATGAATTGCGTCCCGAGGTAAACACATTTCTAAGTTCGACAAGGCCTTTCCTTCAATGGCATATTCTTTCTTCAACACTTCAGTCATATCCCCAATCTTGTATTGGACCTCATTTCCATGAACATCTTCATGAGTTGGCCACTCATATCCTTCAGTAATCATCACCCATTGGTTGAAATCAGTAAGGCGAATATAGGATTCAAAGCGTTTTTTCCAACTCCAGAATTCTCAAGTTTTATCAATTTTGGAGGTGAATTGGTACGACCGACTTCATGATCGTGAAGAATTAATGCATTAATGTATTGGGCCTCTTTGGATGAAGCTGCAGGTATTCCAGACATCATCGAAACACGACAAAGGAAAAAATTAAAATAAATGAACAAGAGCACGTGTTTGAGGTAAACACGTGTTTAGGGTAAAATGGAAGAAACACGAGTTTGACAAGAGAGCACGTGTTTAGAAGACAAACACGTGTTAAGATTGAACACGGCTTTAGCACAGACACACGTGTTTAATACAAGCACGTGTTTGGATTAGGGCTAACAAAAGGCAAAGTTAAACACGTGTTTTGATGAACAGTTGCACCAAATTTTGCACGATTTGAAGCAAAATTAAGCCAAACAAAGCGATCTCGAACCTTCAGATTGAAAAAAAATCTATTGGCTCTGATACCACTTGTAGGTCCTTGTGGACTGATCGTCAACGAGAACGCTTATAGTTATGACGAGAGTGCGGAATCCTCTCGTGATAACCCGTTTGCTTAATTATATTATCGTCTTTCGTTGTTGAAACAACCTAAGACCTTAAACGCGCGCGAGTTTACAATTGCACAGAATTTCCGTGTATTATCTAATATCACTGTTAACAAATACGTATTATGTGTGTGTATTTATACTATACTGTTCATAAACGCGTGCTAATATGGACCGTATATCTTAAAGCCCATAACCCATTAACAAACGCGTGTTAATATGTAAACACGTGATGACCACGTGTTTAGGCAAACTCGTGTTACTGTAGCACGAGTTTGTACACACTTCCTTTTGTCATCTTTTAAGTATACTTTAATTACTCAAAACGTGACTAGTTTATCACTTGTATCTGTATGTTATTTATAATCACATTCATACAAGTCGTAAACATTAAACATACCAAAACTCTGATCAATATGTAATCATTCACATTACTTAAGTCCAAATAACAAGTTTAAACATAACATAAGTCTATGATTACATATTACAAAACATAAACATATACTGATCAAATCGCTGTTGCTGTTGTCAACAGAATCATGCACTTACAGCATCATGAAAATCATCGTGTATCAATTGTTTCGTGAATCTTCGTACATCAATTTAATCATGATCTAAGGGTCAAGATCTTGTCCTTTTTGTTTTACTTTAATACTTGTTTTACAATACCCAACCCCTATATATATATATAATATATATATATATATATAGTATAGAAATTTATAATATAGATATTTATCCATACATATGTATTATGTTTAATCATATTATTGATATAAATGTGTTTTCAGATGGATTCTTTTGAAATTTGTGGGGAGATCAAAATTTTGAGTTTAATTTAGAAGAGCCTGATGAAGAATTTGAGACCCCGGAGGTGGCCCCCCAATTTGACTACGACGCTAACGATTTCTACACCGAGGAGGTATAATTAAATGATGACATCAACGTTTATTTAAAATTTTATCACAATAATGAGTTTTGTTTGTTTCGGGCACACTTTACTATTTCAGGTGTTTCATTCACACGAAGAACTGTTCAACTGGGCCCAAAGAACAGCAAAGGCGCTTGGTTATGTCTTAATCAAACGACGAACAAATTCCAACTCAGATGGTGTTGTCAGTAAAATGACCTTAGTCTGTAATCTTCATTGGCAAAAAGATAAAAGGTCATTTGGGCTCGTTAAAAGGTCAGTAAAAATTGACTGCCCCTTTAGATTGGACGGCCGCTTGACAAGCGATGGTGGTTGGACGGTCAACGTTATAGACGAGAGACATAATCACTATTCAGCTAATAATCTGGAGGGTTACGCGTACGCAAGAAGGATGAGTGAAGCTGAAAAATCATTTGTGGAAGCTGAATATCATCGCGGTACAGAGCCCCGTCATATTGTAAAGCGGTTGAAAGATGAATTTCCAGGAAACTTGAGCCGCAATGATGACATTCACAATTTTCTAAAAACGTTACGGAAGAGGGCGGCCGAAAAACATGGGGACACTCCAATGCAGGTTACATATATAAAATATACATTTTTTAATATTTATTTACTATGATAGGGTATTTGAAACGAACCACGTACGCCATTTTGTTCAACCGTCGCAGGTTATGTTCCATTTGCTACAAGAGCAAAAATACTTGTATTATTACACCACAAATAGTGTATCTGGTCGGTTGCAAAATCTGTTTTTTATACATCCGACATCCTTTGAGTTGTGGCGTGCATTTCCTTGGGTTATCCAAATAGTCGCCACGTACAAAACCAACTTGTACGCCATGCCGTTGGTCGAGATTGTTGGGGTGACTTCAACAAACATGACCTTCAGCATATCGTACGCATTTATCACAAGTGAACATGACATAATTATAGATGGGTGTTGGAGTGTTTGAAGTCGACCCTAGGTGAAGGGTTTGATGTACGTGTCGTACTCACAGACAGGGATCTGGCCCTCATGAAAGCATGCAAAACTGTTATGCCGGAAGCAAAACATTTACTTTGTAGAACCCACGTATGGAGGAACATCGACAAACATTGCATGCCAACATTCAACGCGCACGGCAAATGGGGGCCTTTTTATAGATGGTGGAAAAAACTTTATGAATCGCGGACACTAGAAGGGCCACTGGTACATACTTTGCTGCAATTGTCTTATCCCCTGGGTGGTCGCCCAGAGGACTACTGGATGATGATTCCCTATTGCGCTATGCTTCTGTCCAACAAGTTAGGTCTTATAATTATCTGTTTAAGTGTCCG
>CM067174.1:61131246-61176246 GCA_034093135.1 Erigeron breviscapus | reverse complement strand
AAACTTGTGATCCTGTACTTGACATTCAAGTATATGTCTTTGATCATGATGCGAGCCCATAACACGAATAGGTTTATTTTCAATCACCTGTCCTATGATAATTAGATGACAATTAGGATTGTTTTCATATTCTTTGATAACAATTAGGACTCTTGATTTGAGTGATAATTGTAACTTTAAACATTAATACGCAAAACTAATATATGAAAAGGGAGAAAATTTTGTAACTTTTTGATTGAATGATAAATGAATCTTGAATGAAGTTCATATTGATTTGGATTTAGTATTCAAGTAACCCTTTGTTGTAAATCGTGCTTTGTTATGTGATCGTCTCATGTTCTGTGATTCCTATTGTGTTTAGGATAAGAATGCTGTATATCGTCATCTGTTATTATGTTTGGGATAGGTATTTAGAGTTCATATTGTGTTTATATTAAATATTAATATTTATAATTTATAAAAATCTAATCTAATATATTATTAAATTGGACGACATTATCAATATTGTATCGGGATACCAATGTACGACATTTATAGGTATCAATTTATAATATTTTATACGTATAAGCTAATATTTATCTTTAGTCATGTAGTCGACATTGATATTTTTATGTGTAAATCTATATTTGTTTATATAATGGATGTGATTACGCGGATTGTTTATAACATTTTAAAGATAAGATAAATTATTAAATATATAAATTTAAATGTAAAAAATGTAAGTAAAAACAAATTTAAAAGAATATATTTTTAGAACATTGAACACATATATTGTATTTCATCTTTTGAAATAAATTTTTGTAGACAATATTTCATATGTTGAAATTTTTTTAATTAATTAAATGATTAAATTTTTTTTAAAAATCTTCTCAAGTTGATGGCTAAAAATAAATATAAATTAAGTATTCAGGGTTAAAAAGTGTAAATTATTGATGAAAAACAAAAAAATGTAAATTAATGAGACTTTTTCTACAAATATTAATATAATAATATATTTGGATAATGATTATTAGGATTTTTAATTTATAATTAAAGTAAATGATGACATAAACGGGAGTCAATTTAATGAAATTGGGCTATTTAATTGGTTAATAAGTCATTAGTTTAACTGTCTTATAATGTATATTAAAATTAAGATTAAGATGGTCTATCCCTTCATCTAAATCACTATCAGGCATTGTGAAATGATCGTATATGACTCCATTTTTATACACTAATTCCATGATATTGACATTTAGTTCATAAATTGAAAATGATCATGTTCTGTAAGACCAAATGCATTCAACTTTCTACCAACATAATGTCTTTTAAGGATTGCAATGAACTCCGCCAACATTAATGGTGAATAGATCATTGTAGGACTTTGTGACAATAAACAAAAATATGTTGATCATTGGTAAAGCCTCAAAAATTAATAAGTTAAAAAAAAACCTTATGTTACATTATTGAAAAAGTTGGGAACCATAAATGTTTTCGGTATCATACTCGAATCATTCAGGTCTCATGGACCCATCAATTAGGATTTTGCGACATGGTAGATGGATTGATTGAGTTTTTTTCGTGGTTTTTTAGTGCAAAAAAAGCTTGATAATGATTTTGGGATTTAGGTTACTTAGACCATTTATAACCGCCGGCTAAATAGGTAGGTGAAACATGATCCACTATCAGTGAAAGCGTTATTATATGTCGGTCAAATGACAAGGTGAAAATGGATCGGCTAATGTATTCACCGAATGAATAGAGACATATGTGGAGCCACGAGAATCTTTTGTAAAGTCCACTATTTTTATTATTTGTGTAGTATAGATATTTATTTTTTATTTTGAAAAGTATTTATATAATGTTTTGCAAGTGTTTGAACCTAAATTGATCGGCTCAGTGACGAACTAAGATTGGGGACACAATCACTACAACTCCTGATAATTCAGTGCGAACCTAACAAGTTCTTGACGAACCTAAGGTGGCAGTGATTGTGTAATATGATATGAATCTTGATTGCAATGATTGAATCTTGATTAATTGTGAGTATTAAATGTGGATGCCATTGAATGTCTTCACAAAGTATTTATACAAGAATATTAGGAAACTCTCAGGTGTCTTTCTAATATTCTTGTATAGTTGAATTCCCTTTGTAGTAATAACTTACAGTATACAAATATGTTTAAGCGTACACGATTCATATCCATATGCACACTTTCAAATGTTTTATTAGAATATTGCAATTTGGGCCGAGCCCATTGTTATGATGTTGGATCTTTCATATCACATGATAAATATATACATGTCTTTGGCCGTCCTCTTTACTTCGCATATATATATATATATATAGAGAGAGCGGGTGCAGTGGCATAAAGGAAGAAAATAAGGAGGCAATCCGACCCTAATTACATCCGACCCGGAGGTAGGATCCAAGTAGACCAGGTAGGAAACATATATATCTATATATACTTAAGGGAGCGAGCGACAAAGGTATAAAAGAGAGAAGCAATCCGACCCTAATGGGATCCGACCCGCTCGCTAATCTCACCCGGTTGTTGACCCGGTTTGTTAGTATATATATTCCATGTGGATCGATCTTTTTTTGCCGACCAGGCTGTAGTACCCCGATCCAAATTTCTATCTCGTCCGGTTGTTGACCCGACCATGTTTTCATCTCTCCCGGTCGTAGACCCGGTTATGTTTCGATCTCACCCGGTTGTTGACCGTGATGAAAACCTTCCATAACAACTTTCTTGCATTTCGATCCTGATGCTCTTGACTTTTGTATATTGGTTTAAGCATGTGTTTTTAACTCCCGGATATCTATACGGGATCAAATCCTCCCAAGTTTAGATAAAAAAGATTTGAGCAAGATTTTTTATGTAAACTTAAACTTCATTTGCTTTGCTTTTCTAAATTTCATCTCAACCTCCTAACTATTTGTGAAGGAGGCAGCTCAATCTTTTAATTTGTGGAGGTCTGGTCGCAATCTTCTAATTTTGTGAAGGTATGTATTTCACATATTTTGTTTTGTACTTATCCCATTTGTACTGGATTACATAAGAATTCTTGGATGTCCACCACAACTTTATGAACAATGATGGAAAAGAAACAGAAATGTTAGTATGCCTTAGTTGTAAGTAAACTTCAAAGAAAAGAACAGTATCTTTTCCTTTTGACTTTGATAGCAACTAGTAAAATTCGGTCCCACGTTGCGGGACTTCAACAGTTTTGTTGAAACAGTTGTATCATTCTAGCGTAATTGCATTGAACTTTCAACCGCCTGATTAGAAATCATTATGTCATTCATAGATTTGTTTCAAATATATATTTATTTATAAGCAAATCCACATCAGGCTACTTCGACGCATTACGAAAAAACATCATATTTTAATTATTTAGAAATGAATATCAGAAAAGGTTCGAATCCAGATCGCAGAGTTCAGTTGTGAAAGTTTTCAATATATTAGTTAAAAACACCAAAGGAGAAAAGTGTGAGAAAAACTAAATAGTAGTACATATTCGTATGGGATATAGCGACGAAAAAGTTACAATATATTGATTGGAATCCCAAAAGGAAAAAAAGTGTAAAAAAACTAATAAGTAACTCGTATTTAAATACCCGAACGGAATGCGATTTGACAAAATCCGGTCGATGTTTCAGAATGTGTGGTGGACGAATAGTAACTCACCACGTAGGCGGTTACTATTCATCATGTTACTGTTCATTTTTCAATCTCCGTTAATATAATGATATAATATCTCAAGAAGAAATAATTAATTTCTTTCCTTTCTATCGGCTCCATAAATTGTTATTCTTCTATTTTAGTTTGATAGCTTAAAACAATTAAAAGGGGTTGGGTGTGCTGTAGGTTTTTTATGGCATTACCCATGCTTTCAACCTAAGACTTTAGCTTATGTATTTATTGGTTGATGTAAGATTTTTTGGCAAGTTATATTTTGCTAGGAAATTTCTCCATAATGCCTTATTTTATCGTAGTGGCTTGTAATTTATAAGCAACAAAATGTCTTCTCCGTTGTGACATTTTTTGCTTCTCATGTGGGGCTCATAAGATAAGTCATTTATTTGATGACATATACAGGAGCCACGTCTACTTGTCATGACTAACAATCGATACGTGCATGTATTATGTCATGGAAAAAATTTATATGTGCAATGTTAATTTATATTTTTAACATGTAGCTAGACATGGGAATTGAACATGGACCTAGACCTTATTTGGTCTTTTCTTTTCTCAGGTTGTCTTCTCTTGCAATGTTCTTTTAGAACACTTTAGAAAATATACTAGAAGATGTCTGAAGTTACTAATGACCCTCCACTAAGTAGTTGGGAGGACATAGATGATATTGATGCGACACATATTTCCCACTTGGTATTTTTGGTTTTGAAAAACAACTAGAAGATTTTCCATGCCTTGCTAAGTATAATCCTGTTAGGGCCACACAGACCAAAGAGCCAATAGTCCCCCGCCTGGAAAGGTTGTTTTTTATCAAGCTTATTTAACCGTTTCCAACCTTAGGCTTCCTTTGACAACCTTTTATCTAGAAGTGTTGACACATTATAAAATAGGTATTGCTCAAGTGAAACCAGTTGGTGCTAGCAAGATTTTGCTTTTTGAGATGATTTTAGCTGCTTTAGAGATTCCTCGATCGGTGCATCTGTTCAGGAAGTTTTTTAGGTTGGTTACCACTGGAGATTGGTTTAGTTTCACCATTAGAGAGTTTGGCTCGTCGTTGATGACCAATCTCCCTGGCACTATTAAGTTTTGGCGTCTTGATTATTTTTTTGTGGATGCCTCCTTTATTCCCGGAAGATAAGATCGCTTTACTTGGATGGAGGGATACTAAAAATAAGAAAGCCAATGCTAGGATTAATAAGAAAGTTAATGTATTGCCTGAGGAGCATTTGGTTAACAAAAGAGACGTTGAGAGAATAATGGGAGTTTCTGTCCCATATAGGAGTTATGTGAAGCGCGAAGCTATTTTGGTTGTTGCCAAGGTTAACCAGGATTGGGAAGGAGATGCTCTCACCTTAGTTGATGAGTCCACAGGAAAATGTATGGATTCATTTCTTGCTTTTCTTTCATACTGTTTCGCAATAATTTGTTGTTTTTAACTTTTGTTTTTGTTGCAGCTATGGGTCTCTTGGAGGGCTTGGGCGTGGACCTTGGAAAACTTAAAGCATCCAATAATCATAAGCCCACTGATGATGAGACAGGAGGGGTAGATATCTCTAAGGATTCCCCCCAGGCTAGGAGGCTTTCTTTTTCGCCTGAGCGCCAGAATGTTGGCATTGACGGTTCTTCTCTTCGTTCTTATTCCTCCCTTCCTACAGAAGAGGAGTGTGGTAAGATGATATCTGATCTACTTGGAGGTGTTTCTTCTCCCACTGGTATAGTTGTCTTTAATATTACAAATATATTTATATATATTTGTATATACATATATTTAGTTTATTTAGTTTATTATGCAGCTAAACATTCTTCTGGAAGTCTTTCTCATGGTGAAAAGAGGGTTGGGGAAAATCTTGCTAGTCCCCCATCCAAACGTTTCATGACTACTCCTCCCCCTACACTTAATTCTTTTAGTAGATTTACTTCTTCTTCTTTTGGTTCCACCTCGAGTGGACCTTTACCATTTTCCCGTGAGAGTTTGGATGAATGTATGGCTAAACTTGAGCCCATGAAGCGGGAAGGATTTCATTGTGCAGAGTATCCTACCCTTCAGAGCATTAGTGAAGATGTGTGGAATGAGCTAGGCGTAAGAGTTCTTATAAGCTAGGTTATAATGATTCTACCCGTACCAGACAGGTTCCACTAGTATTTCTCATTCCATGGATGAGTTTGATACGGGTGTGGGCAATGATTATTATATCCCACCCGACGCCCTTCGTCTTAAGGATGACGTGAGAGATCCGGATGTAGCAAGGCGTTATGCAGATTCTTTCGTTCCCCCGCTCTTTGCGGCAGAAACAAGCTTCCTTTCTCCATCACAATTGGCTAGGGTACGTGATATATATACATATACATATATTATTGTTATTATTATCATTTAATTATTTAACACCTGTGTGTTTATGCAGTTGTATGATGTTGGTGCCGCTCTTTCTTTTGCAGCTGGAACTGTCATGAGGGGCAGCTTTGAGAGAGAGCTTGACACAATGACTAAGAAAGTTAAGGCCCTCGAGTCTGACATGGGAGTTGTAAGAGGGAAGCTTTCTAATTCTTTGATAGAGGTTGAAAATGAGAAAGAGGAGAAAAAGTGCTTAGAGGATGAGGTTCGTATGCTTAAGTCGAAATTGGAGACAAGTGATGCTCAGGCAAAGGAGATTGAGAGGGCTCTTGAGGAGGAAAGAGCTCGGGGGAAGGCCTTGGAGATGGATATTGAGAAGAGTGCTCAACTTAGAAGGGATATCCTTATAGCCTTTCCTCGCTTGTTTAGGCTTGCTATTAATCATTCTGATGTGATGGACATAATTGGTGAATTTAATAAGGCTACATTTGCTCTTGGTAAGCATTATGTGTTGGATTAGGTGTCTAAGCCATAACTATAATTGATAGAAGCACAGTCCTTTTGGGTTGCCCTCGAGACTCAAAATGAATAGACTTGATAAAGGAGAATAAAATTTCCCTTGGGAAGTTTGTCCCACATCGGTGAGATAGAAAAAGCATGGAGGCTATCCAAGGATATAAATATGGCCTTAGGGATTCATTATTTTCACACAATACTTGGCTTGAGTATTCGCCTCCTTCTTTCTCCTCTTGGAAGAACTCTTCTATAGTTCATCCACACTTAGTTATTTTTTTGAGTCGCCGGGTGTGATTCCATTAGAGGCACGACATTTGTGGTGCTTGCTTCCAAGAGATTTGGAGGGATAATTTTAGTTGTTTACTATAACAACTAAAAGGTATGTAATTTATTTATTTATTTATTTATTTATTTTCTTTAGTAAGTTTTGATTATTTACTAGAGTATTAGAATTTTATATTATGTTCATAGTTATAGGTTCAATAGTGAAAACATAGATCCTGTTTTAGGTTGCATGCTCCCTTAAAAGTTTAAGTTAGTTTGTAATGCCTAAAACCCATCAGTGGTATCAGAGAGTTAGGCTTGTTTTCAATTGAATTTGCTATAATTGTTGAATTGATTAAATAATCATCGTATTTTGAAAAGTTTTAAAATACACCTTATACTATATGTAAAATTAAAAGCTTAATTATTACTATATGTATAAGAATAAAGTCAGTCAAATCAATAGTAGGCCTCATTCACGAAGCTAGTCTATAAGGGGGGTATAAGGAAACTGCCTATAAAATGGTAGTTGAATGGGTGTCCACTCTCACCCACCGCTTCCTTGATTAGTGGAGGGTCGTTAGCCGAACGGGTTTGATAGGACTATATTAATTCTCATTAAAAGTATAATGATAATAAAAGTAACTAAACCTTTTATTTAAATCCCAATCTTATTTACTTTAGGAAAAATGTGAAATTGTATGCTAACCCATGAAATTGCACATTACACTTTATAAGTCATTAGTGGAGCGTGTGTGGTTAACCAGCACACTAATAGGGACTAATAAAGAGTTGTAATGGGTATCTCATAAATTGTCATTGTTGATGGAGCGTGTGTGGTTTACCAACACATCAATTGAGATGATAAATGACATTGAGGTTACCAAGTACATTTGCATGGTTATTCACATCTTGTTTGTGATCCTCGGTATCCCAGTCACAAATGGAAGAGCATAATCTGAGATTAAACATGCCATTGAATAGTTTCAATGAGTCTCAAAAGACCTACGTGTATGAAATTTGCAATTAGATTACGGCATCCCTTTTCTAAGTTGTGAATTTCATAGTTGGTACCTAGCCTCGATATTTCAATTTTGAGTTGTTATATTAAGGTTAGTTTTTATCTAACTCAAACTACCTTTTTAGAAATGTCTACCCCTAACGATGCTTCTGGTTCCTCCTCCTCCAACCACAACTTTTCTTTGTTGAACATCTGCTCAAATGTGACATTAGATGGCACCAACTACAATGACTGGATGCGTAACATCAAAATGGCTCTTCGTTTCGAGGACAATGAGTATGTCCTTGACAAGGAACTTGGAGAAATTGACGAAGAGAAAGCCACCCCTGAAGAATTAGCTGCTTATAAGAAACACTACGTTGATGCAACAAAAGTTGCCTGCATCATGGTTGCTACCATGACTCCTGAACTGCAAAAATTCTATGAGGATTACTGGTCGTACGAGATGAACAAGGACCTTATAGAAAAGTATCATAAGCGAGCTCGTCAAGAAAAGTACGAGATAGTAAAGTCTCTCATATCAAGCAAGATGAAGGACGGAGAGTCTGTCAGCGGCCACGTGCAAAGAATGCAAAGATACGTGGATCGACTTGTGAGGCTAAATGTGCATATTGATGAGGAGTTGGCCATTGACATAGTCTTGAACTCCTTACCAAGTTGTTATAATCAGTTCATCTTGACCTATCATTTGAACAACAATGAGACCACATTGTCTCAATTGCACAACCTCCTGAGAACAGTTGAAACAGGGATGAAGGGAAAGAGTGATGTCCCGCCCCTGCTAATACTACCGTTCTAGCCATTGGTCAAGGAAAGGGGAAGAAGAGGAAAGGTCCTCCAAGCAAAACTGGAAGGGAAAGTCTCATGTAAAAACCAGTTCTGATGTTACCCCTGTTCTGATCCCAAAGAGGCCACTTGCTTCTATTGCAACGACAAAGGACATTGGAAACGAAGCTGCCCAAAGTATCTGCAAGATTTAAAGGATGGCAAAGTGAAGCCATCTACTGCAGGTATATACACTATTTCATTTATTAACCCATCATCTTCTAATTCTTGGGTCCTTGATACAGGATGTGGTTTCCACATTTGCTCTATTTTGCAGGGACTAAGAAAAAGTGAGGATGTGGAGCATGGTAGAATGAACTTGATCATGGGGAATAGGCGATCTTCACCTGTCACCAAGATTGGAGTTTATAGTATAGTGCTTAGTAATGGTGTTAATTTAGATTTATTGAATTGTCGCTACTCGTCAGAAATGACACGAAACATTATCTCTTTTCATGCATTGTTCAAAAAAGGTTTTAGATTTTCTTTTAATGATGAGAATGGTTCTATTTCTGCTTATAAGAATGATATTTTCTATTTCGAAGCTTTACCTTGTGATGGTGTGTATGAAACTGTGATATGTGTAGACAATTTAGGCAAATAGTGTATTTCAAATTGATTCGTCTAATGGTATAGACAAAGCGTGCTTGTGGCATTGCCGTCTTGGACACATTAACAAGAAATGCATGGCTCAACTCCAAAAGGATGGGGTGTTGGAATCATTTGACCTAAGGTCAGATGATACATGCGAATCTTGTCTTTTGGGTAAGATGACAAAATCACCTTTCTTTGGATTTTGTGAAAGAGGTGAAGGTTTGTTGGATCTCATACACACAGACGTGTGTGGACCCTTTAGATCAGCCACAAGGGATGCTAATCGATTCTATGTGACTTTTACTGATGATTATAGCAGATATGGTTATATCTACTTAATAAAGCATAAGTCAGAAACCTTTGAAAAGTTCAAAGAGTTTAAGCAAGAGTCGAGAATCAATTAGAAAGGAAGATAAAGATGCTCCGATCAGATAGAGGCGGGGAGTATCTTAGTATCGAGTTCCATGACTATCTCAAGGAATGTGGAATAGTTTCACAATTGACACCTCCTAGGACACCACAACTTAATGGTGTGGCTAAGAGACGCAATCGAACCTTGTTAGACATGGTACGTTCCATGATGAGTCGAGCTTCACTTCCAATCTCATTCTGGGGTATGCCTTAGAAACTGCCGCCCACATTCTTAATCTTGTTCCAACAAAGAAGGTTGCCAAAACACCTCATGAAATGTAGACAGGGAAAGTTCCCTCGTTAGCACATATTAAGGTTTGGGGTTGTGAAGTTTTCGTTAGACGAGAAACTCACGACAAGTTTGAACCTCGTAGTGAGCGATGTGTTTTCATCGGCTATCCACGGAAGTCATTTGGATATCTGTTCTACAAACCTAGTAAGAACGAGGTCTTTGTAGCACGGAGAGGAGTCTTTCGCGAGAGAGAGCTCATATGCAAAGAGGACAGTGGGAGCACCATTGACCTTGAAGAAATTCAAGAGTCAGCCGATGAAGGAACCTCTGAAACCGCTAGGGTTCAACCAGAGGAAGAGATTCCAGTTGAACCCATTGAAACCTCATTACCTCTTAGACGTTCTAGTAGAGTTATCAAGCCAACTGAGTTCTATGGTTTCCATATAACTGCAGATGAAGACACGTTTATCAGTGATAATACACTGGTAAATTTGGATGAGCCGACTAACTACAAGGAAGCCATGGCGGGACCAGAGGCAGCCAAATGGAAAGAGGCAATGGACAGTGAGATCAAGTCCATGTATGACAACCAAGTTTGGAACTTGGTTGATCAACAACCTGGTCGGAAGACAGTTGGTTGTAAATGGATCTTCAAGAAGAAGATTGACATGGATGGTAATGTAAGCACATTCAAAGCACGACTGGTGGCGAAGGGCTTTACTCAAACCCTAGGGATTGACTATGATGAGACCTTCTCACCAGTGGCTAAGATAAAATCTATTAGGATATCGCTAGCCATAGCTGCGTTTCATGACTATGAAATTTGGCAGATGGATGTCAAAACTGCTTTTCTTAACGGAAAGCTGGCTGAGGATGTTTACATGAGTCAGCCAGAAGGTTTTGTGGATGCAAAGTTTCCTAATGGAGTGTGCAAGCTTGAGAAATCCATCTATGGGTTAAAACAAGCGTCTCGCAGTTGGAATCTTTGTTTCGATGAGAAAGTCAAAGAGTTTGGCTTCTCTAGAAGTGAGGATGAGTCCTGTGTATATGTCAAAGCTAGTGGGAGCATAGTCACCTTTCTAGTATTGTATGTTGATGACATACTTCTTATAGGAAATGACATTCCAACTTTGCAAGATGTTAAGTCTTGGCTTGGAAAGTGTTTCGCTATGAAAGATCTAGGAGAGGCTGCCTATATTCTGGGAATAAGAATTTTAAGAGACAGGAGTAAAAGGCTAATTGGACTTAATCAGAGTACCTACTTGGATAAAGTACTGAAACATTTCGGTATGGAGAATTCCAAGAAAGGAGATCTACCCATCCAGAGTAATACCAAAATGAGTAAGACTCATAGTCCGAGTACAGATGAAGAAATAGCAGAAATGAGTAGAATTCCGTATGCTTCCGCTGTTGGTTCTATCATGTATGGTCTGACATGTACTCGTCCTGATGTGTCCTTTGCTTTGAGCATGGTCAGTCGTTATCAGGGAAATCCAGGTAAACCTCATTGGGTAGCGGTTAAGAATATTCTCAAGTATCTGCGAAGGACTAAGGACTGGGTTCTAGTACTTGGGGGCTGTGATACATTGAGAGTAACTGGGTATAGTGACGCCAGCTTTCAAACAGATAGGGACAACTTTCGTTCCCAATCTGGCTGGGTCTTTACCTTAAATGGAGGAGCAGTTACTTGGAAAAGTTCCAAGCAAAACACAGTGGCTGATTCTACTTGTGAATCAGAGTACATAGCGGTGAGCGAAGCATCAAAGGAGGCAATTTGGTTGAAGAACTTCATCGGAGATCTTGGAGTTGTGCCAACCATCAAGGAGCCAATGGAAATTTTCTGTGATAATGAAGGAGCGATTGCATTGACAAAGGAACCAAGAGATCATGGCAGATCTAGACATATCGACAGAAAATACCATTTTATCAGACACAAGATAAAAGAAGGTCACCTCGTAGTGAAGAGGGTTTCATCTGAAGAGAATCCTGCAGATCCACTCACAAAGGGTCTGAGTAGGGTTAAACACAATCAGCATGCTAGGAGCATTGGGCTGAGAGATGATGTTAGTTTTAGTAGTTAGATAGTTAGTTTGAAACTTATAACAAAATAAATGTGATTGACTTTTGGTGATTAAATAATAGAGAATTATTTATGAGTTTGCTTACTACCTTTTGTCAATTGTTTATTATTGTGTTTCATTTTGCATGTTTTACTTCCCGAATAATTTGATTATTCGAATTCCACAGTCGGTCATACTTTTGGAAGTAAGTAGTGAATAAAGACTGTCATGAATGGATTTGTAGATTGTCTAAAGAGTTTTAGACATAGCAATGGTATTGCTGCAATTTTCGTGAGTACTTTGAAATGGAGATTTAAGTATTGGATTAACCCACGCTCAGAGAATTACTTCATGGAATTTATCACGAGTAATTCTGAGACGATAATATCTTATAATCTTTAAATGGAGATATATGAGTTGTGGTTTACAAGTCAGTTGTGCATTGATAATATGTAAACGCATCAGTAACTTGATGTTATAAAATGTATTGTTGTGCATGATTTGATGAGTAAATGGTGCAAGCATATAAGTCAAAGTTTATTCGTTCCTTTTGCCCTAACGGGAAAAGCGATATCTTTGGGCCCCTCGATGATTTGATGTTGACAGATAGTGTCGGGCCCGACCAGGACTAAATTGATGTGTTCAATTAGAAGTTCTATGTCATTACAAATCAGAAATCGGGAAACAACGTACTGGACAATGAGATTGATAATATTCCATGTCTCATGTTCAAATGATATCTTGTAGAACGACGGATTATATGATCTCTTATCTTAGGACACGTAACTGACTAGGTCCGAGTTCGACAATAACTTTTGGAGGCTACAATTTGCTGATCAATTAGGAAGTTATATTGGCAATAATAGTTATTAGACTTATCCAAGTGGGAGACTGTTGGATTAGGTGTCTAAGCCATAACTATAATTGATAGAAGCACAGTCCTTTTGGGTTGTCCTCGAGACTCAAAATGAATAGACTTGATAAAGGAGAATAAAATTTCTCTTGGGAAGTTTGTCCCACATCGGTGGGATAGAAAAAGCATGGAGGCTATCCAAGGCTATAAATATGGCCTTAGGGATTCATTATTTTCAGACAATACTTGGCTTGAGTATTCGCCTCCTTCTTTCTCCTCTTGGAAGAACTCTTCTATAGTTCATCCACACTTAGTTATTTTTTTGAGTCGCCGGGTGTGATTCCATTAGAGGCACGACATTTGTGGTGCTTGCTTCCAAGAGATTTGGAGGGATAATTTTAGTTGTTTACTATAACAACTAAAAGGTATGTAATTTATTTATTTATTTATTTATTTATTTTCTTTAGTAAGTTTTGATTATTTACTAGAGTATTAGAATTTTATATTATGTTCATAGTTATAGGTTCAATAGTGAAAACATAGATCCTGTTTTAGGTTGCATGCTCCCTTAAAAGTTTAAGTTAGTTTGTAATGCTTAAAACCCATCATTATGTTGCCATGGATCTTTCTAATAAAGACTCTTCCCTTGATCCTACTTCTCTTCCCTTTTGTGATCCGTCATCGGTTGGCAAGGCAGAAGATGCTCATATTGCTTTTGAGAATAAGTATTTTTCGATAGTTGATGCCATTGCTAAGGATCCTGATGCCTCCTTGGAGGACATAATGTCTCTCCTTTCGCCACTTGCTCCCTCGGAGACTATCCCATCAGAGGCTTCTCCAATGGCTTCCTTGGAGACTTAGTTTTATTTTCTTTGTCTTTTTCTCTTGTATTCATATTACATTTGTACCTTTACTTTTGGATTGTCACTGCAGTGTATGGACTTTTGTGACATTGTGTTAGTTTATCTTTGATGCATGGCTTGTAGCCTATGAACATTTTAATATTAATGTTGTCATGTAAGCGTAGTTGTAGTTAACTTTGCTTTTTATGATTTATTACTCGCGAGTTTCACTTCCCAATGAGAAGTGCTTATCGATTTCACCCAATGAGTGAAATGATGAATATTTTTTAAGTTTTTGGTAAGGGGTTTCACTTCCCAATGAGAAGTGCTTATCTATTTCACCCAATGAGTGAAATGATGAATATTTTTTAAGTTTTTGGTAAAGGGCATGTATTAATCCATATAACCCTTCCATCATATATGCCACCCTATGAGTAGAAAGAGTTTTGTAAATTTCAATTTGGTAGGGGTGAAGGTATTAAGACCTTTTATTTTGCCCCTATCACTTCCCCATGAGAAGTGTCCCATCTTTTCATCCTATGAATGAGAAATATGAAGTTTCTTTTGTCATGACATAATAATGTAGTATAATCTCAATGCTTTGAGAGTAATGATTTTTAAGAAAATGCTACTTTATTTAGAATCTTAAATATGACGAGAAGACCAAATACATGATAGGTTGGGTATTAGATACCCATCAAGTTCTTACAAATAGCACCTTTTTAGGTTAGTAGCATTCATGGTTCTGGGTATTGGATACCCATCAAGTTATGTTAGGATGTATGATCCATCCCCGTTTGCTTCCTTGACCTTGTTGTATAGGCCTTCCCATTTTAGACCTAACCTGCCAAGGTGTTCCCTTCTGCTTGTGTCCCTTTATGGTGGCTACCCCGGCTGGGGTGGGAAACTTAACCATCCCATGGATGGTTGATAGCACGGCTTCGAATTTCTGCATGGATGGCCTACCTAGCAACACATTGTATGCTGAGGGTTCTCTAACTATTGTGAAATCAACAACTTTGATTCTATGGAGAGGGTATTCACCCATCATTACCTCTATACTTACTTCTCCCATGGGCCAACTAGATTCTCCATAGAAACCAACTAGTGGCCCCAAAGGTGGGCTCTTGAGGTTTTTAACTCTTTGTGGGAGTTTGTTGAAGCAATGCTCATAAATAATGTTAGTAGAGCTCCCATTATCTAAGTATATTTTTCCAACCTCAAAGTTTGCCAAGCGAGCTTGTATGATCACAGGATCTGAGGATACTATTTACACTGGTGGAAAAGAAATTGGAACCATTGTCCAATCCTTCAACAAGTTTGTTTTTCGCTTTCCCGGATCTCTTCTCTGGTGGACCATACAAACATGTCCTTCTGCTGGACCTGGATCATCATTGTTTTCTTGTTTGACTGGCGCCTTCTGCCATGCAAAGGTTTTCTTTGTAGGAGTTTTTCTTCCTTGCTTGGCTCCAGAAACAAGATGCTCTAATTTTTCTTCTTCTAAGGCCCTCTTGATTTCTGCTTGGAGTTCTCTGCAATCATTAGTATCATGACCATGATCCTCATGAAAGTCACAATACTTATTCATGTTTTTCTTTGCAGATCTCATAGGGGGAGGGGGCTTGAAAGTTGAGCCTACCCTCTCAGTTTTTAAAATCTCTTTTGGAGATTTTGTTAAGTCCACAAGATGGACACTTTTGGCATATTGAGCTGGCCTCTTATCTCTTCTGTCATGTGGATGTTCATCTCTTCTTGTATCTCTTCTATAATCTTCCAAGCAGCCATCGCGGCTAATATCAAAACGAGACCTTTTCCCCCAGAGGGTCCTGCCCATGACTTATCCTTCCTTATCACCTCTCTTACTAACGTAGAAGTTTCTCTCGAGCGGAGATAGTCATAGGCTCGATCAATGGCTTCTTTGAAAGTCTTGGGAACTTTTGTAGTCAACTTTTCTTGGAGGCCTCCAGGGTGTAAAGCAAGAGTAAAGCCTGAGATCTGTTGACTCTCTGGCAGACCAGGTATCCTTTGACATTCTTGAGTGAATCTTAAGATGAAGTCTCTGAGTGGCTCATTCTCCCATTGTCTTATTAAGTGGGCTTCCAAGTGATTACACTGGTGCTTCTTCTGTTGAAAGAAATGGGCTACAAATTTTTCTTTCAAATCTTGAAAGTCTTTTATACTTCTTTCGGGTAAGCCCGTAAACCAATCTCTAGCATGTCCTTGTAATGTTCCAGGGAACAAGTGACAAGCCACAGGGTCTACCCACTTTTCCGTGAGTATTGCTTGGTCATACAATGCTAAGTGGTCTTCTGGATCCCTGGTGCCATCATAAGTCCCCACAACTGTAGGAACTTTTTGGCCATCTGGGAATGGGTATTCTGCAATCCAGTCACAGAATCTGGACTTGACAGCTGATCTTGGAATGCTTACAGCTCGTGTTTGCTCCCCAGCCTCTTCACCAGACAACACTTTCAACATTTTTAACAGTTCCCTTGCCGGGTTTGGTGGTGGTGTTGGTTTTGGACGAGGTTGCTGCTTCTTAAGCTGCTCTACCATTAAAGACATCAAAGATTCCACAGCCCCCAGTTGAGGGATTATTGGAGGAGGAGGGAATTTGAGTATGTTGGTAAGTTGTGATAACCAATCTTGGTTGGGTTGTGTTGTAGCTGGAGCAGTATGTGTTTGGGGAGGTCGTTGGGAGGACTCCCCAATAAGCTTTAGCAATTCTACCAGGGGGCTTTCTTGGACAGTAATGGTCCCGGATGAGCTAGGGACAGATTGCTCAACTGGGATTACTAGGTCACTTCCAAGTGGAGAGGATGTGACAGGCAAGGGTGTGACAAGAGGAGAAATTGTTGGAATGACATTTAGAGCCTCGGGACCCTTGTTTTTTTAACAACCCGTGGGTGTTGGTGACAGAGTCACTTTTGCTTACAAATGAGGTGGTGGGTGAGGATGATGTTCCTCTTATGGAGAACACTGACCCTATGGTACCCGAGTTTAGGGTGGGTCTTGTAGTAACTATGTCCTCAGACGAGTATTGGAGTCTCGATCTAACATCCAATAAATTTTTATCAGAGATTCTCTTTTCACCATGGGTATGCTCATTACTAGTAGTTTGCATAGTTATGAGAGGTGGAGGAGTAACGGTGGTGTCTTTTTGAGACTTTTCACCACCACTTGTCTCAACCTCCATAGACCCAGGTGAAGTTACTTTTGAAAGTGGAGTTTCTTCCCTGGCCATGCAAGACCAAGAAAAAGAGAAATGAAATGGTGATTTTGATTTACAGTAATGGAATCCGTTCAATAAACGGGTCCCACAAATGGCGCCAATGTTTGAACCTAAATTGATCGACTCAGTGACGGACTAAGATTGGGGACATAATCACTACAACTCCTGATAATTCAGTGCGAACCTAACAAGTTCTTGACGAACCTAAGGTGGCAGTGATTGTGTAATATGATATGAATCTTGATTGCTATGATTGAATTTTGATTGATTGTGAGTATTAAATGTGGATGCCATTGAATGTCTTCACAGAGTATTTATACAAGAATAATAGGAAACTCTCAGGTGTCTTTCTAATATTCTTGTATAGTTGAATTCCCTTTGTAGTAATAACTTACAGTATATAAATATGTTTAAGCGTACACGATTCATATCCATATGCACACTTTCAAATGTTTTATTAGAATATTGCAATTTGGGCCGAGCCCATTGTTATGATGTTGGATCTTTCATATCACATGATAAATATATACATGTCTTTGGCCGTCCTCTTTACTTCGCATATATATATATATATATTATATATATATATATATATATAGTAAAAAGATAAATCGAGAACCAAAAAAATGTCGAGAACTATGAAGGGCCTAATAGGAATATAAAATTGAAAAAAAACTGAAATGCGAAATGATCGGTCGCAAGTTTTGGGGAGTGAATTTGAGTTTTCAACTTTTCATTAAATATTTCCACGACATCTACTATTTTGCTACCTTGAATTCATTGATTCATCAACATCTACATTGAATCAACCCTTTAGCCGTGAAACTTATATATCATTAAAAAACAATCCCTTACTGTCAAAAAATAAAGTTCTCAAAGTTGTTAAGCGTGCTTATTTTAATTGGATAAATAGAGTTTATAAAATAATTAACATAATTATATTCAACTGTTAATACCAATATACGATGTTCACATGTGAACGGTAAGTGAGTACACATGTGAAAAACAATCATATTTTTTTATAAAGATGTAATAATCACTTGTGTACATAGATGTGTACACAGATGTATAAAGATGTAATATCACTTGTCTTGATTCATTAAGTTTTATTATCTTCCTTACTTTCATTTGTCTATTGGATCGTGTATTGTACTTGCTAGTTTCTTACTAGCTTTTTTAATAAAAATTTTAATGCCGTTCAAAAAAAAAAAGAAAGAATGTATACATGTGAACATTAAGTAAGTACACATGTGAAAAAAAATTATGTTTTCTCTAAAGATGTAATTATTAATTTGTGTACACATATAAACTGATGTGATTCCATCATGTTTACATGTGACGTCTTTATTACAATTTTGTTATGTGCATAGGTGCACATCTAATTTGCACATGTAAACATATAGTTTTTTTTAATTAAAAAGCTTCAATAAAAATGTGAGATGTACACATGTGAACTAATAACTTTTACATATTTAATTTTTCATAAAATATTATCTGAAATTAATTTTTTTGCAGTTAAACAAAAAAAAAGTAGCTAAAATAAAAATTAAAATCAATAAAAGTTGTAAAATAAAGAAAACGTTTAATTTGATATGATTATAATCAATATAAAATAAAATAGATATAAAAACAAGAAACACAAAGTTAAGGTTGATGATGGTTATCGTTGAACGTGGCTGAATGAATTTTTTTAAAAGGTGATGATCGGTTATGGTTGAAGTTTTACGGTTAATGAGATATTTATGGGATTTGTTGTTTAATTATATTTAAATTTAGATGGTATATATTAAAAGTACACAATTACCCCCATGTGTTATTATAATAAATAAGTTCTCGTAGTTCTCGACAAATATTTGGTTCTCACAATAACCTAACTCTCTCTCTCTCTCTCTCTCTCTCTCTCTCTCTCTCTCTCTCTCTCTCTCTCTCTCTCTCTCTCTCTCTCTCTAATATATATATATATATATATATCAAATATATAACATATATATATATATATATGTATATATATATATAGAGCGGGTGCAGTGGCATAAAGGAAGAAAATAAAGAGGCAATCCGACCCGGAGGTAGGATCCAAGTAGACCAGGTAGGGAAAACATATATATCTATATATACTTAAGGGAGCGAGCGGCAAAGGTATAAAAGAGAGAAGCAATCCGACCCTAATGGGATCCGACCCGCTCGCTAATCTCACCCGGTTGTTGACCCGGTTTGTTAGTATATATATTCCATGTGGATCGATCTTTTTTTGCCGACCAGGCTGTAGTACCCCGATCCAAATTTCTATCTCGCCCGGTTGTTGACCGTGATGAAAACCTTCCATAACAACTTTCTTGCATTTCGATCCTGATGCTCTTGACTTTTGTATATTGGTTTAAGCATGTGTTTTTAACTCCCGGATATCTATACGGGATCAGCAAGTTAAACTAAAAATATTAATCTAAAACTCTAGTACATAAATTCATACATATTTATATTAAATAGATACTAAATTCATTTAAAAAAAAAAAGAGAGACATATAAATTAAAATGAGAACATACTTAAAAAATACTCAAATAAAAAAAATATAAATAAATAAATAAATAAATAATAAATAAAAACAAAGAATAATAAATAAATAAAAAAATTCAAAAAATAAAATTAAAAAATAAATAAAAAAAAATAAATAAATAAATAAATAAATAAATAAATAAATAAATAAATAAATAAATAAAAAATAAATAAATAAATAAATAAATAAAAACATAAATAAATAACAAGGAGCATTCTAATTGTTGTAGTTCCTCCAAACATGCTCTGTAAGGTCTCGACGAAGGGTGTGGTGTGTTTCTGGGTTGCGTAGTCGTGCATTACCATGAATTCGTGCTTCGCATATCTCAGTAAAGGTTTAAGTAAATCTTCATTGGGTGATATTTGCATCAAGTTTACAAGAAAACATATCGGCTTTAAACTTGAGGAAAATGGATGCAGTTGAGGAGGCTCGAAGACTTGATCACTTCAAAACAAAAGAAAGCCGATCTTAAAATTTTAAAAATGACACATGAAGGCCTAGGTCCAAAAGAAATTGAGTGGTTGGAGCAACAAAAACATGACATCGAGTCCGTTGGGGTCTACTATAATTTAGTGTTATTATCATTATGTACTTTTTATTTATGTCTTTTTTTATTAATGTAATGTTCTTAATATAATGTAGTTTTAATTTATATATTAATAAAATATGTTATTTATAATTTAAATGTATTGTGTTTTTAATTAAAAAAAGATGGTGCCCAAATAGTAGGTTAATGGTTAAGGGGAATAATAGATGGTGAAAGATGTGAAAATGTGATGCTGATGTGCTAAGAAAAATGTAGGTGAAAGTGGTGAACGGTTACTATGGTCTTAACAAGTGAAAGACAACCTTTTAAAAACGCAGCCCGTAGCCCGACCATTGTTTTTTGGTATCTCGACCACACCTACTATTTGCAGCGATAGTCGCTGCAAATAGTTGGATATGGACAAAACACCACTATTTGCAGCGATAATCGCTGCAAATAGTTGGATATGGACAAAACACCACTATTTGCAGCGATAATCGCTGCAAATAGTTGGATATGGACAAAACACCACTATTTGCAGCGATAATCGCTGCAAATAGTCTGGTCGAAATACCAGATTACTGGTCGGGTCACAGGCGCCATAAAAAAGATCTCGTCAAAAGGAAAAGATGAAAATGCCCTTAAGTGACTTGCATGTGAAGAGGGTTAATAGTGGGGTTATAGTTAATTAATTATGACATGGTTAATAAATTGACCATGGGGATGATTGGTAAAAAAAAACGATGTTCTAAATTTACCCTAGAAATTAATAATATGTGTCACTAATCCGATTGGGCCTGTGTAAGAAACAAAATCAGGCTTATTAGGATGAACCAATAATCCAAGACAAGCCACGTCAACGACATAACTAAAACAAAGATTCCAAAGACAGCTCAACACAAACATAATAAAAAGTGATATATATGCTATGAACAAAACCTAACTTGGATCCGAAACTATTGTTTTGATTATATATATATATATATGTGCAATCACATTGCGTTTTATGATCTTTACTGCCTAAAATTTAAGGTAATTCTTGTTCAATTTTAATCCTTTTTTCTTGTTTATTACTATCAATTCGTCTTCTTTTTTTCTTTCCTGCTTTCTGTATAGCTCCCATTGGATTTGGTAAATTAGTAATATTTTTTGTGATTGATTGTATTAAATTATTAGTTATCAATAAGTTATGATTATTAATATTGGTGCAAAAGGATGAGACTTTATGTGTCCTGTTTACTCGGGTATCCCGGTGACCGTTTCCGAACCCTTAACATAGCTAGCCAAGATGTTTGGCAACTGAGGTTTGAACCCGAGACCTCTTGTGACGATATCACCTAAACGCTATGCTACCCTGGTGTTGCTTATAGTTTATTCATGATTATTTTAGATAAAGTTGTATGATTTTATAGTGATGTATGCTAAAGGGTTTGTTAGAAAAGTGCTTTTAGAAGGTGGGGCTAATTGATATCACATGATACCTTGTTAAATTTTGGTACTTTATTGATAATTCGAGTCACCGCAATTGAGCTACACAGAACGACTAGTAATAGTATTATAGAGGCTAGTTAAACATGCTAGTGAAGCCAAATAGTCTAAATTCTGTATGGTTTCGGATTTGCATTTCTAGGGATAATGTATATAAGGACACTTTAAAGTAACGAGTGGATTGCGTATATGATTGAGGTTTATGTCTTTTAGAATTTAGGTAGGAGCCGTCAAACACTATGTAGGTTGGAAATCCAAAATTGGATTATAGGCATGTAGGTTCATGATGAGGTTGCATAAGGCTTTATCATGTTTAAATTTTAGCACATTAGCAACTTGCCACCTAGATGTCTGAGTTTTGTCTACTGCATCTATGTTATATTTGTCTGTCATATTTTAAATTTGCTTTTAAATGTGTAGGAAGTATGTTTGAAGAAAGATGAGTGTTTGTGGAGTTGTAGACGAATGCTTAGGATCTTGTGAGAAGTGTAAGAAAGGCATTGATGCACAACTTTCTCATGTTTCTCACAAAAAATTATTATTTTATCTGTTTCCTACTTAGGTGACAGCAACCTAAATGTGTTTTCACTTACCAGCAGCCATATATATTTTTGGTCATATTGCGGGTCTACTTTGTTTTCTAATATGCTTTTCTGGTTTCTCTCTATTGCAGGGTTTTGTAATTCTGACATGGCAAACTCCAGAGGGCCATCAACAACGAGAAATATGATGTACAATGGAAGGAATTCTTTACTCCCTCCTAAAAGTCCATTTCCAAGCATTGCTCCCTCTTATTCTGATTATTTTTCAACTTCTGTAAACGGACCAAAAGGATTACCTAAATTTAAAGATGGAAATTCACACCATCAACGTGCTTCCTCTGAAAGCCTTGTAATTGAAGAACAACCTTCTTGGCTGGATGAACTTCTTAATGAACCAGAAACACCCGTACAAAGAGGCCATCGACGCTCATCAAGTGACTCCTTCACATATTTGGAGGCGGCCAATGCTGCTAACACAGAATATGCTGTAAAAAATGAGCACCAGATGAGAAGTTTGACTTCTGCTCCTTCATGGGGGTCACAAAGTTTTCTTTGTAAAGATGCTCGAAATACGCCAGTCTATATGGATCCGAATCTTGTAATTAAAAGTAATACCCGGGCATGGGAATCACCACAAAATGATAACTTGGGTCTCCGAAGATCAATATCCTTGGGTGCTGCACAAGAACTCAATGGAATGGCTTCAACTCGGGAAAAGCAAGAAGCATCTGAATCTGGCCCACAAGATTCTGCCGAAGCTCGACCGCACGAAGCAAACAATTCTTCTGAAAAAAAGGATTATTCTAATACTAAGGATTCTGCATCTGAATTAGATACAAAACGTGCCAAGCAGTAAGGATGCTCTTCTGTACTTTTTCTTTTGCCATCACATTAATCATGTTATTATTTCTAAATTGTAAAACCAAGTATTTTGGAATAGATTGTACGACAAAATCCTTAATAGCAGTTGTCAGGTAGATACATCACTTGGTAATAACTTGAAACAATTCTCTGTTTAACTGAGTCAAAAATGCAAACTATACTCTCGTACACCAAGCTACCAGAAGGGTTTTTATCGCTTCTGTTCAAGCATGACATGGTTGTTAAGCAACTGTTGTCAAATTGTTTTGGTTTCACTCATTAATACTTTTGGCTAATTACTAAGATGTCTTGTGTGTCCTTTAAATAAAGATAAATCTTTCTATGATGGAGATTTTTTCCAGAAGTTATTTGTTATTCAGGCTACAAAATATAGTTGCATAACCTTGTAGTTACTGATATAACCGAAACTTAGCCTTACATATTGTTTGATCTATAACCTCACTTGCGCTTCCACTCTAAAATCAATGGGTGTTGTAGGTGGTACCATAATCTTATATTAAGGAGTTAGGCTTAGTTATTACATCTACCAATGTGGGACATGGGTTTGCATGCAACAGTTACTCGATATCATTCAGTATTCATTCAAAATTTTAATATACATCTTTAATATGCTGAAGTCTCCAATGGACGGGCTTGCATGCAAATCTCATCTTGTAGTGTTGATATGAAACATATATCTGCTTTATCTACGGAATAAGTGCTCGTTGTTGGTTTAGTGATACATCTGAAAGTTACAAATCTTTATTGCTGTTTTCTCTAAAGGATTCCAGTTTTTGTATCGTTTTAAATCCCCTAATCAGAAGACTAAACTAATAGACTGACCTGTCAAACGAATGTGGTAGTCAAAGAAAGAAGTAGCATGATATAACATAAGCTGCCAATGGGGTTGGTGGTCCATTTGTAAGGTCTTTGACCTTGGGGTATTCCACCCGGGTTCGATTCATACTTCCTACATTTATAGAGGTGGATTATTGGGCGGTTTTTCGGAAGTCCTGGGATACCCACACATTTGTGTAGTTTAGGAGTAGGAGTAGGATAGTTTGCCGATCTAAAAAAAAAAGAAAAAATACAACATACGCTATCTGTGCATCTAGATATCTAACGGGTATATATATATTTTTTTTATTTATCTAACGGGTATATGATGCAGGCAATTTGCTCAACGTTCGCGGGTACGGAAGCTTCAGTACATAGCCGAGCTAGAGAGAAGTGTACAGGCTTTACAGGTATATTAGAACTTGTGGACATAAAACCTAATGTTGATTGTTGTGATGCAACATTTGCTGTGGTTTCAGGCAGAAGGTTGCAAGGTTTCAGCTGAGGTGGAGTTTCTAAACCAACAAAGTCTTATTTTGGGAATGGAAAACAAGGCACTGAAACAACGTTTGGAGAATTTGGCTCAGGAGCACCTTATTAAGCGTTGTAAGTTTCTGTATCTCCTTATGCCTATTACTATGGCAGCAAAATGGGGGGTTTGGTGATGGGTCAAAACTGGCCTGGACTGGTCGGTCCCTGGTCGACATTGTTCTTGTTCACTTTGATTAACTTTATAAATACTTGGGGTATGGAAACTAAAATTTAAAAGTACAATCTAATTCATTGTTTATTTAGGTGGTTTTTTATGCAATGGAGAACATTTGTGCAACTATTCACCCGTTTGACCATCCGACCTGTTTCACTCCTTTCCTTCGTAGATAAGATTATGCAAACCAGGATAAATATATATGCTAGACATGCTGATTGAATACTAGAAACCTTTTTAAGTTCTATGCAAAATTAAGAGTAATCATGGATATTTTTAAGGTTATGTTATGGAACTAAGTGTTATTCTCTATAAATTCAATCGATACACTATCTAAAGAGTAAGAATCCTACTTCCACCCAGGGAACAAAAAACGACTTAAGAGAAGATACTTTTAGGTTTAAGATAGTATACCTAATCTAAGTAGAGAGTTTTGCACATCTAGGTGTAGTTAATGTTACCTTTTGACAATGTTAAGTTGATTCTTACTAAGATAGGAAATTCGTGTTCTCCCATTTACCGACATCTATGCATAAGTCGATTACAAAACTAGATATTATCAAGCATAGATTTTACTAAGGAGGTATTTTGATGGAGGAGTGTGGATTGGGTTTTGAGTTTTGTAATAATAAGTTAATAACCCATGTTTGGTTTGTCTAAAATGGGTTTGAAAGTTAAAGGGAACAAGAACACTTAATAAAACACTTTTAAACCCGAAGTCTTTCTGGAGCAGTCTCTTCATCTTTGTGTTGGGATATGAGTATCTACATCTTACCTTCTCATACCCTGCATATATGTGGGATTGGATATTGTTGTGAAAAATGGATTTTAAAATTTAAAAGAAGGATTATATAAACCCATCCAATGTGGTGGTTTTTCCGAAAGATTTATTGATAACTTTGGTGTATCCGTTGTGAGTAAATATCATGTTATTGACAAAAATGCACTAGGTCATACTGCAGACTGCTTTTCACAATAATTTACTCAGTCATACTGCAGAACTAGGATACTGCTTTTTACTAATCTGTTCTTTAAGACTTCGCTTTGGATATGCTTTGGAATTGCTTTTTAACTAAAGTTGCAATCTGACTCAGTTATATTTGAAATAATAGGAGAGGTAGCAATTTTAACTCCTATATATGAAACACGCAATTTCGGTTTGTATTAGTTTGACAAACGATCAAACAGATTTAATATCAATAGTTGCTATAAACAAATTAGGTTAAACAAGAATTTTAACCCGGGCGTTGCCACGGGAGACATATTGCCGCCGCATCACGCAAACATACATCTAGCATTACCCAAAATTTTGGACACTTAAAGTTTATTATAAGAAGTCAAAAAGTAATAATGGATAGATAAAGTTGAAAAAACCGAGAGTTCGAAAAAAATTATGGAAAACAAATGCCAAAAAAACTAACAAAGAAAAAAAAATTAAAAAAGGAAAAGTATAAAAAAAACCCAAAAAAAACAATTTTAAAAAAGTTATTAAAAAACAAAAAGTTACAAAATATATAATCCAAAAAGCAAAGTAAGAAAAAAACTAAAAGGAAAACAAAGATGTTAAAAACAAAATATTACAAAAGTTAAAAATATATATAATTAAAAATTATTACAAAAGTTATAAAATATATAATCCAAAAAGCAAAGTAAGAAAAAAACTAAAAGGAAAACAAAGATGTTAAAAACAAAATATTACAAAAGTTATAAAAATAATATATATATATATTACAAAATACAAAATTAACAAATTATTACAAAAGTTAATTACAAAATACAAAATATACACACAAAAGAATAAAAGTAAAACAAAAGCACAATAGAAAACAGGAGGGGGCAGGAAGCAAGGAAACAAACTGGAGGGGGGAAAAAGAAAACCTATGAGGGGGCAAAGTGTAAATTAGTAAATCCAAAAAAAAAGAACCAAAAAGAAAAAAAAGGAGAGGCGGGTTTCGAACCCCCGACCTCTCACACAGAAAGCCGCGCGCGGACCACCCCACCAAAGGGCTACTTTGTTTCCTTATTCGCAAACAAAATATATATGTGAGTCCGAATTTTTTTTAAAAAAAAAGAAAAAGACAAAATAGCTGACGTCAGCATGACGACAAGTTACTGTAGCTACGCGCTGGGTACTGTAGACACGCGCCAGGAGAAATGTTATATATATTAATGGTCTGAACACATCACAAGTTGTCTAATTATCGTGAGATAATTTATTTTTATCAATTGCAGTTTATCATTGAAGAGTTCAAAAAAAAAGTTGCTAAAAAAGTGTTGGTGGGTCAGCATAACCTTACCTCTCCCAATTTTACTCACATATGTATTTTTTTTTTTGGCTTGTTACCAAACCCTGCTCGAGCCATCGAAGTTGCCACCTTTACTTCGTCAAAAGTCCTTAGGTCTACCAGCCAATTAAATCTCGAATATAACGTACAAGAGTATTAAACTGTTGTTACGTTGCCTGCTTGGCTACTTCAATGTTCTTATGGTAGAATTATTCCCAATAAAAACTGACTCATTAAAATTTTGTAGTGGAGCATGAAGTTTTGGAGCGAGAGATTGGGCGACTGAGGGTCTTGTATCAGCAACGACAGCAACCACCTCCACCACCGCAACCACAAGGTCATCGACGAACTGCTAGTCGTGATAGACTTGATTTCCAATTTGCAAACCTTTCTTTGAAAAATAAGGACTCTAGCTCTGTCCGTGATCCTGTTTCTAGCCAACCCCGGACCTGAAAATGAATTATTACAACTGCATCTGAAAACAATTACTACCCTTGAAGCATTATCCACTCTTAGCCTTCTTTCCCGGTTTTGGGAGAGTGGTTTTGCTTTTGGGTTTACGTTTGTTGGCTATTTTATTACCTAAAATTAGCATCTTACTTGCACCTGGTAGTCACTTCCCCGGAAAACGTCGTTTTTTTCCAGTCGGGAATTCACCGGAGGTGGAAACTTGGGAAATGGTACAATGTTTCACTTTCCTTTGGTTTCTTGGTGTTTGATTGATAGTTGGCATAGACTTGTTTACTCATCTCATAATGATTTAACCTCTTTGTGATAAGACTAATAAAGATTCTCAATGAAGTTAATCCAGATTGTTTATGCGGTGGTCATGTGTTGAGTAGTACAAGAGTTTATTGTATTACTAAACACAGTGCAATAACGACTACTTACTTTTGTATAATTGTGAATGGTTAAGGCATTAAAATTATAACTTGAAGTTCTAGTATTTGAATGTTGTTTTGTAGCTTCTAACGAGTAGATTTACAATTTTTTTTTTTTTTGTCCAAGGGTCATTGTCTTATTTAGTGTTGCAAAGGTTTGTGGTGGTCATAGTTATCATATTAACGAACAATTGTATTAATGGTACAACTAATTTCCATATGTTTTTGTCAAGATGTGTTGTATTATGAATTGGCCACATCCATGTGCTACACATTACATAATTCCATGTAAAGATAACAGCTTTATATACCTTCACCATTCTACTTTTCACAGAACAGAAAAATATATATTTACTACTTTAACATTTGGTAAAGTTGTACACTTTCTGAAAGATGATATGAGTTAATCAAGGTTAGTATTTTAGTAAGGGGCAGTGATAAACAATGTCCGCCTTATGCAACTGAATTATATGATGCAAGTATTGTTGTAGATGGATGGATTAAGAGTTTATCATTTCCCTTCAATGAGTGATATTGATGTGATGGCTTTGGTACAATCTCTCTTTCTATTGCCAAAGATTGAAGCATACCAGAATTGAAGGACCACGGTGGTCATTCATGAACCATGAGGATGGGATCATTTATTTTAACGTCAAATGTTAATTGTTAGTAGTTATTGTAATTGTTAGTAATTTTAAACACTAATGTTTGGATTTGAACCCGGTATTTCTATTGAGGCAAAACCGCCCACCTCCCTCTTACACTACAAAGAAAAATGCGAACTTTTTTGCAACGAAAATTTTTCGTTGCAAAAAACACGCTAAACGACAAAATACTGGTTGGCACCATAAGGATGGTGCTGGAGCTACAAGCTTAACAGCACAAAAATGAGCCACAAATCCTCAACCTCAACTTGCAAGTCACACAAATAGAGAAGTCTAATTTGAGTTATATGATCATAAGTGTACAATTATTTAATGCACCTTAACTATAGCCTTAAGGGTTGTGTTTAGCAAACCCATATCTTATTTAGCATTTTAGCTCTGATTGATTTTAAAAGATGCAACAAAGTTTTTTGTTAACTATTTATGTGGTTGAAAATGTCTGAACTTGAACTAGATGGGTTGGATCAAGTGATTGGAGACCTTGCCTCTAAAAGTAGAGGTCAAGGGTTCGATTTTTATGTCTGACAAGCCAGATGTCCTGTTTTATATTTGGTAAAACATATAACCTATAGAAGACATTGGATTTTACTTATTTTTATTTAAATGACCAAGCTTTGTCGTTTCAAATAAACACAAAGATGTTAGATAATGTTTCATTGTCCCATGCATTTCAGAGGCAAAACTCTCATTATGTAAGTAGTTGGAGTCGAACAACTCCGAAAAACCAGCCGCGTGGTATAATAAGAAACGATTTGAATATGTTTTTATCAAGGAAAAGTGAAAGTGCATACGACGAAATGTAATGTATTATAATAGGCAATCAAACACGCAAGAAACTATCCAAAATAGAGTGGTCGGATGATTAAATTAAGCGAATTACATTTTGATTGTCAATCAAGCACGCCAACAGTAAGAACAAATGCTTGTAGGTAAGCAAATGACAAATTATTTAAATATTTATCTAGCTGTACACATTTCACTATTATATCGAAATTAACGGGTTATCTATGCATTGGCGGTGGTGACAATAGTTTGTTATGTAGTCCGAAACGTTAGTTGTGCATATGTAAGTGTGTGTATGTGCGCGAATGACGTTCCTTCGAAGTTTGGGGGAGATGAACGATAGATGGAAAAAAAACAAAAAAAATTGAAGAAGAAATATTTAAAGGTGATAGATAAACGAATTGTAAATTGTTGTTGTGTTGGTAAAAGTAGTGGTGTATATCAACTTAAAAAAATAGGTAGCGCTCGAGATCATTATTTCTTTTTTTATCTATAATTCAATAAGTCTTCAAATACATGTAAATATGCTTAAGTATATAATATTGATATTTATACTTATGAACTTTGAAGACTTTACTATTGTAAGTATATGGTGGCATATTCATTCGGATACCGGTATTTTTTAACCGAGAGGGTAGCCATTTATGTTGTCACGTTATTATAATTCATATATCATCATAATATATGTCATGTTACTTTCTAAAACATGCCACCTGAATGGTTGAAGTTTTGATACATGTATATATAAAGGGAAAATTATGAAAATAACAATATTGTATTGTTGCTTTGATGTAGGCCCAAGTATTGAAACCCAAGCCCTTTTGTATTTAGAAGGTCAAGACATGATGAAAAAGAGGCCTTCACTAAAATGGCCATAACTTTTGCTACAGGGCTCCGTTTTGGGCGTATGACCAGTCAAAACGACCGCAGAAACGAGACGAATCAAGCTGCAAACCGCCTTTGGGTCGACCTTCGAGCCCCGAAACGGCCCTTTTCTATGAGTTTTGGACATTTTTATGTTTTTTTCGGGTTTTTATGGACCTTTATTTTGTTATAACTTTCGGCCCACTAATGTTTTTAGGCCCGTTCGAAATTTGCTTGCTTATTTATATGTATCACATCATGGGGAAATGATCAGTTTTCAGATAATCAAAAAATCATTTTTCCCTAATCACATATGTGTGTGTTTTAGTGTGAAATTCCTAATTTTCGGTATTCTCTTTTGAATCAACGAATTTTAGAAGGATTTGTTTCTGGGTATTCTTAGAATCAACAGAATCAATCATTTATCTTTATTCCGTCTGCGTCAGTTGGTATCAAAGCCTAAATTCCTGATCGATATGCCTCCCAGGAGAACAAGAAATGTTAATGATGTCCATGAACAGGATTTGGAGGAGCGAATTACAGAAAGATTGGAGGGACGATTGGAGGAGCGGTTGGATCGATTTGCTGATGATTTGATTAATCAGATGAATGCCTTGATGAATCAAAGAGGGCGTCATAATCGTAATTATCATGAAGATGAGGATGAAAATCCGTTTGCTGGTGGTGGTGACCGTTCATCTTCTGATGAAGATCTAAAGCCAAATCAACGGGGTAATAACAGCCGTTGGGAGTCTGGAATAAGAACCAGTATTCCTGAGTTTGATGGTGATACTTTGAACCCAGAAAATTTCATTGATTGGTTTGCTGTTGTTGAAGAAGTTTTCGAATTCAAGGGGGGTTCCAGAAGACAAGAAAGTCTCACTAATCGCTACTAGGCTTCGTGGTAGGGCATCTGCTTGGTGGCAACAATTGAAACTTACACGGGTGAGAGTTGGAAAGTCAAAATTCAGAACCTAGGAGAAGATGAAGAAGTGTATGAGGGTCAACTTTATTCCTCATAATTATCAACGTTTAATGTATCAGCGGTTGCAGAATCTGAAACAGGGTTCCAAATCTGTTGAAGATTACACCACTGAATTCTATCAATTAATTGCAAGAAATGATATTCAAGAGACAGAAGAACAGCTTGTCTCTCGTTACATTGGCGGGTTGAGGGTCCAGATTATGGACTTTGTTAACATGTTTGATCCTGTAAAACTTTCTGAAGCACATCAACGTGCCCTAGCATATGAGAAACAGAACCGACGGGTTGGTGGTTCATCTTCTGCCATGACGGGGGGAAGTTCAGGTTCGGGCCCCACGACATCTCGTTTTATCCCTAACCAAGCAAAATAGGTTGGTGGAACCTCTAGTACAGTTTCAAAAGGGGCAAGTTCTAGTGGCTTGAAATGTTTTAATTGTGGTGAATCTGGTCACCGTCAGTCAGATTGCAAAAAGCCTGGTAAGAGACACTTGTATGTTGATCCGAATGACGGGGAAGACGATGAGGAGGCCGATGGAGAATATGAAGAGGCCCCAGTGTTTGATGAAGAGCCCGAGTATGACGAAGAAGAGGTGGCCGGAGATGTGGGAGTGAATTTGGTGGTTAGGAGATCGTGTTATACACCAAAGGCTAATGAAGATGACTGGCTTAGACATAACATCTTCCATTCAACATGTACCATGTTGGGGAAGGTTTGCTCTTTTGTTGTTGATCCAGGAAGTTGTGATAATTTGGTTTCCGACGAGGCTGTCAAGAAGTTGGCCTTGAAAACAGAAAATCACCCTAAGCCCTACAAGCTTCAGTGGCTTAAGAAAAGGAGGCGAGGTAACAGTATCTAAACGTTCTCTTGTTCCTATTTCTGTTGGTAAAACATATAAGGATGATGTCTGGTTTGATGTAGTTCCCATGGATGCATGTCATTTGTTGTTGGGTAGACCTTGGGAATATGATCGTAATGTAGAACATAATGGGCGAAAAAATACTTATAGTTTCTTGTTTGATAATGTAAAGATCACTTTGTTGCCTAGTAAGCCTAAGGTTGTAGCCACCAAACCCACTGGCACCCTGTTAACTCTTTCTCAGTTTGAGGATGAGTTGGAGGAGGGCGATGATATTTTCGTGTTGATAGGTAAAAAAGTGGTTGAGGATGGCAATGTTCCTGATGCCATGGTTCCTTTACTTGAGGAGTTTTCTGATGTTTTTCCAGACGAGTTGCCTGATGGATTGCCACCTTTGCGTGACATCCAACATCATATTGATTTAGAGCCTGGTTCACAATTGCCTAATAGGCCACATTACAGGATGAGCCCAAGTGAACATGAGGAATTGCGTAGACAGGTTGAAGAGTTGGTTTCTAAGGGCCATGTTCGCGAAAGTATGAGTCCTTGTGCTGTTCCTGCTTTATTGACTCCAAAGAAAGATGGCACTTGGCGTATGTGTGTTGATAGTCGAGCCATCAACAAGATCACTGTGAGGTACAGATTTCCTATTCCTCGATTAGATGATTTGCTTGATCAGATTAGTGGTGCTACTATTTTTACAAAGTTAGATTTGAAAAGTGGGTATTATCAAATTTGTATTAGACCTGGTGATGAATGGAAAACTGCCTTCAAGACTCGTGAAGGATTATATGAATGGTTGGTGATGCCTTTTGGTTTATCAAACGCACCAAGTACTTTTATGCGTGTGATGAATCAGTTGCTTAGGCCTTTTATTGGGAAATTTGTAGTTGTGTATTTTGATGATATTCTTATTTATAGTGCTTCTTTTGATGAGCATGTCATGCATGTTAGGCAAGTGTTGGCCTTACTTCGCAGGGATAGTTTCTATGCAGCCACAAAGAAATGTGTGTTCATGACCCCTAAAGTCCTGTTTTTAGGGTATGTTGTTTCTGGTGATGGGATACAGGTGGATGAATCTAAAGTTGCAGCAGTTCAAAACTGGCCAACTCCTACTACCATTACTGAAGTTCGTAGTTTTCATGGACTTGCTTCTTTTTATAGGCGGTTCATTCCCCATTTCAGTTCTATTATGGCTCAAGTGACAGATTGCATGAAGGGGAAGTCATTTGTATGGACAGAAGAGGCAGAGTTGGCTTTTCAATCTATCAAAGTCAAGCTCACTACAGCACCCATTCTGGTATTGCCTGACTTTTCTCAAGTTTTTGAACTTCATACTGATGCTTCAAAGGTTGGAATTGGTGGAGTTCTTAGTCAAGGTGGTAGACCTGTTGCTTATTTCAGTGAAAAATTGACTGGACCCAAATTGAAGTATAACACTTATGATTTGGAATTTTATGCAGTGGTCCAAGCTGTAAAGCATTGGCGTCATTATTTGTTCCATAAGGAGTTTGTTTTGTTCACTGATCATGATTCTTTAAGGCATATACGAACACAAGATAAAGTATCTCATAGGCATGGTCGTTGGTTAGCATTTCTTGAGAAGTTTACTTTTGTGGTCAAACACAAGACTGGTGTTTCTAATAGAGTTGCTGATGCACTGAGCAGGAGGAGTAATCTGCTTGTATCTATGAGAGTCGATGTGCCGGGTCTGGATGTTATTCGTGAGCAGTTAATTATTGACCCATATTTTTCAGTTGTTATGCAGGATGTGCAATCTGGGCAGAAATCAGATTTTCTGATACATGATGGCTTTCTTTTCAAGGGCAATCAATTATGTATTCCTGATTCTAGTCTTCGCTTGAAGATCATTAAGGAGTTACATGGTGAAGGGCATGTTGGTCATGATCGTACTTTACAGTTGGTGCAAGCTTCTTATTTCTGGCCTACTATGAGGAAAGAAGTTGATCGTTATGTCAAACGGTGTCGTATTTGTCAAGTTTCTAAAGGCACAACTACTAATGTCGGTCTTTATATGCCTTTGCCTGTTCCTTCACAGCCATGGGTTGATATTAGCATGGATTTTGTATTGGGGTTGCCTCGTACTCAGAAAGGTAATGATTCTATATTTGTTGTTGTTGATCGGTTTTCTAAGATGGTTCATTTTATTCCTTGCAAGAAGACAACTGATGCTGTTAATGTTGCACAACTTTTCTTTCGTGATGTGTATCGATTACATGGTTTGCCTACTTCTATTGTTTCTGATCGGGATACCCGGTTTCTGAGTCACTTTTGGCGTAGTTTATGGAGGATGGTGAATACTCAACTCAATTTCAGTAGTGCTTATCATCCCCAAACTGATGGGCAGACTGAGGTTGTTAATCGATCCCTTGGTAATTTGTTGAGATGTTTGGTTGGTGATCATGTCAAAGCGTGGGATCAGAAGTTATGCCAGGCTGAGTTTGCTCATAATCATGCTGTTAACCGCAGTACTGGTTTTAGTCCTTTTCAGGTTGTTTATTCATCTCAGCCCAGAGGACCACTTGATTTAATGTCACTTCCTGTTTCTGGTTCTATTCCCAAGAAGGTCCAAGATTTTGTAGAGGGGTTACATGAAGTTCACAAGACTGTTCATGACAATTTGAATAAAGCCAATGCAAAGTACAAACAAGCTGCAGATCAAAAGCGTAGGCATGTTGATTTCGAGGAAGGTGATTTTGTTTGGGCTGTTTTAACTAAAGATCGCTTTTCAGTTGGAGAGTACAACAAGCTATCAGCCAAGAAGATTGGACCTGTTGAAATTGTGCAGAAAATAAACCCCAATGCTTATCGTCTAAAGCTACCTAGCCACATTCGTTGTTCAGATGTATTTAATGTGAAGCATTTGCTGCCTTATCACGGTGAGTCTTCAGATGATGATCTTGTTGCGAATTCGAGGGCGAATTTTGTCTACCCAGGAGGGAATGATGTAGGCCCAAGTATTGAAGCCCAAGCCCTTTTGTATTTAGAAGGTCAAGACATGATGAAAAAGAGGCCTTCACTAAAATGGCCATAACTTTTGCTACAGGGCTCCGTTTTGGGCGTATGACCAGTCAAAACGACCGCAGAAACGAGACGAATCAAGCTGCAAACCGCCTTTGGGTCGACCTTCGAGCCCCGAAACGGCCTTTTTCTATGAGTTTTGGACATTTTTATGTTTTTTCGGGTTTTTATGGACCTTTATTTTGTTATAACTTTCGGCCCACTAATGTTTTTAGGCCCGTTCGAAATTTGCTTGCTTATTTATATGTATCACATCATGGGGAAATGATCAGTTTTCAGATAATCAAAAAATCATTTTTCCCTAATCACATATGTGTGTGTTTTAGTGTGAAATTTCTAATTTTCGGTATTCTCTTTTGAATCAACGAATTTTAGAAGGATTTGTTTCTGGGTATTCTTAGAATCAACAGAATCAATCATTTATCTTTATTCCATCTGCGTTATGCTTTCACATCATCTTCTTTATTTTTACCCTTCCATTTGAATGTGAAGGAAGTAATGCCAATAAAAAGAACAATAGCGGTACAGATTATATTCCCTGTATATAATGCATTAATTTGATAAATTGTGATGATTACAAATGAGTGTTTGGTTGCTCATTTGCCTTTTATAGTCATCCCATGGTTAATACGCACAACGTTAAATACAAACCACATTTGCCATTCGGTTAATGTAGCTTATTTATGGGAGGGGATTCCCTTAAGTTCCCTAACATGACTAGTAATGTTAGGATGAAATCTAAGAGTCAAGATTCAAAAATGATATTTGAATCTTGACCCTTGAATTTAATCCAAGGGTTGAGATGTTCTTAACTTGACCCCTCAAGTTAAAAACAACTTGAAGAGATCATTTCCCCTTATTTATAGTAATTTATTGTGTTTTAACATATTTGCTTATTAGTCTTAGGTAGTGTTTGTTAGAGTCTTTATAAATTAAGTCATGACTTAATCAAATATATTTAGTGTTTGTTTTTTTGACTTAATAGCTAAAAGACAACTATATTGACTTAATTCATGTAAACATTATTTAACTTAATTTATGGAAATATTATTTATCTTTTCAGTCAGTCATTTAATTGTTAAAGAAAACAAACAAATCTTTAGTTTATCAAAAACGCATTACAAGAAGTAGTGTTTGGTCCAGCCTATTTGCTTTTATGCATGCTATATGGCAATTTATCTCGGATTCATGTCACTAAATATCACTGAATATATAAAATAAAATTAAAAGTATATATATAATAAAATCTTAAATTTGTTAAATATGATAAACTAATAAACTTTACAAAATGTGATTTCAATATTCAGTAAAACTCCTATTCTTTTTGGGGAGTGAATGAGTGATATATCCACAACAGTTTTTTGTCATTCACAACAAATATACATGTTATACTGTACATTGTATAACTGTATAAAGTGTCTAAAAATTATTGTGGATATATCACTTCCCAATCTTTTTAACCTTAAATCTATCGTTTCTTGATATAATTATTAATTAAATATTTCCATATTTATGGTAACTATCATTGCAGTTGAAGAAAATGTGATGATTAATAGTGCCATTAATGGTCTAACAAGGTTTTTGTCAAAGAATCCAACTATTTCATGAACTACAATTCTAAATTTCTAATATCATCCAAATCTAAATCGTTGACATTCATTATCTAGTCAAATTCTTCTAGCATGAATGCATTTTTATTTATCTACATCAACATCATCATTCTGTCTAATTCTGTCTAATGTATGGACGATTCGGAAAATCCGGAAGATTGCATTTTGCATATTCTCGAGGGTGTCCGCGCGTTGCAACGGTAACGGTTTATAACGTGTGAGAAGCCGTAACAGTAATACAAGCTGTTTAGGTTACTTTCATGAGATGCGGCGATGAGGCATCTAACCGTGGTTATCATTCTAAATATAAGTCGAGGTTATTAGATGCAAAAAATAATAAGGTGCAAAAATTAACCATTTTAAATATATTTGTTAGGGTTATTTAAGGTTAGTTTAGGGATATTGAAAATATTGTTGAATTTTCTAAAATAGAGAGATCAGTTTGTTTTATAAGAGATTATACACAAGACGTCTGTCACTCCGTTATGCAATGAAATATATCAAATGTACCAGTTTTCTATGGATAGCAAATATATCAATATTGTCACACCCCGTTGTAGCGGAAATACAGGGTTTAACAGTTAATTGCGTACTAACCAAAAGCTAATAGAAATTACATCCATTAATGCCAATACAAGTTTAATACAAGTACAATCGTTCAGATGTGGACCCCAAAATACGGATACAAGCCATCCTCATTTGGAACTGGGCCCACTAAATACGAGTTCAATATTTGGACAGTCTAATACAATTAGAACTAAAACATGATAGTCCTCAAATGTCTGACGCTAGTTGTACGTCCAAAGTCAAAAGATGGCCCTATAATGCCAAATACGATCCAAGACTTACTGTTGGTTACCTGAAAAGCATGAAATTTAGAGAGGATCAACTATCGAAATAGTTGGTGAGTTTACAGTGTGTTTGACCAAAAGTCCAGTCGTCATTGGGAGCACACAATGAGATGTAGTTATTTAAGACAAGACAGCCGGGAGCAAAGTCCGACAATATTATGACAAGACAGCCGGGATTACATATCCGACAATATATAATGACAGTCCAGACCGAAGTCCGACAATAAGACCAATATGCCTCGCACATGATTTCCCGTCTAAAGTGGGGTGCGGACCAGAACTATGACAGTCAGATACGAAAGCTGACCAGACAACCATTAGGATCTCTTAATAGTGATAACTACATAGGGGCAACATTTTAGTCCGTCAAACACAAAGAACAATTTAGTCAGCCGACAACATGGCAAGTCAAAGTCTTTTAGATCAATATTTCATAAGACACGTATACACATTTTTCGACAGCCGTCAACATGGCAAATATAAGACAAATGATTTAAATAACCAAATTTCATGGCATAGACAAAGACAAATCATTTATAAAGTAGTCGTGTATACAACAGTGCATGCTTTTCAGGCCCAAAGTAAAAGGAAAAAGGGCGCCATAAACTCACCTTAGCGATCAACGAGCTAAAAGGGCGAGCAAACTTGAGAATGAGCAATCTAGTCTCCACGTCTATCCAAAACCTAGGATATGAGTACGAATGGTGAGCATCAAGTCTCACGACGTCAAGTATCTTATGTAAAACTACTTAGCTATCGACCATAGAATGCCCCGACCGAGAATGTGATTTAAACGGCCATTTTATTTGACTTTAGTTTCCAACGTTGTTGTCATTGATATTATAATGTAGTCTCAAGAACTAATCCATATAAACAAAGTTCAAGTGTACAAGTTACCGTCTTTTGAAAATATCATACAGAGCTAAAATTCGCGGCGTGATCATAGACCATCGCGGCGCGATACTCAGTTTGTACTACTTCGCGGCGCGACTAAGACCCATCGCGGCGCGATGCCTGACCTGAACGAGTAAAAACCCAGATTTCGACCATTTTCCGAAATCCAAAACGTTTTATAATCCAACCTTTTCATTACAATGACTAGAGACATGTTCAAAGAACTGAAAACTATCCATTTTGCTAACCAAATACGATTTCCAACTCTTTTGATTTCAAATACTTACTTCTAATCAAATTTCCATTTCACTAACCAAATTTATCTTCTAGACTAACAAATTCAATCAAAAATAAATGGAACTACATCAAGATTAAATTTATAAGAATCAAAAGTTTTAAAGAAACAATTTACTTACAATCTTGATGTTCTTGAAAAATGAAGTCTAAGAAGAAAAGAGGATGAAGATGATGATGATGATTGTTGCTAGATGATCTTTGTTACAACAATTAAAAGTATTTTTCCTTTTGATCTTTCCTTGCCAAATCCAATTGAGAGTGAAGAGATGAGAGAAACTAGAGTGTTTGTGTGTGTGTGTTTTGGTGTAGTAACAAAGAAGAAAGGGAAAGGGGGTGTTTGGTGTTTTAATTCCCTCCACAAAAGGGAAGGCCGACCCATGTGGCCTAAAACTTGATATTTTGGTACCCCAAATTTGATAAAATGCTTACGATTATACACCGCATGACTAAAAGGTTATATTTTAAAGTAAAGGTATTTTTCCTCGTGTTATTTAAATTAAGACGAGTCAATAAAATTTCGTCAAAGTAAACTTTAAAAATATGAAGTCTAGACAGTCTATTTATTTTGTACAAGACATAACCTTTAAATATTTATTTAAAAATTGATCGGATTATGGGGAATATGGAGTTCATAGATGCATTTCCAGCAGCTTGTGCAATGTTTCATCCCTATAAAATCTCTGATCACTCGCCATGCATCTTGAAACTTCTTTCTATTACGAGAAGTCGTCCTAAACCATTTAAGTTTGCTAATTTTCTTGTTCATAAGCAGGGTTTTCTTGATGTTGTTGTTAATGCGTGGAAGTTAAATGTTGAAGGCCATCACTTCTTTAAGGTGATTAATCGTCTTAAAGCCACCAAGAGGCCTCTACGTAAGCTTCTACATGATCAAGGCAACCTTCACTCAAAGGTTTCGAAACTAGGGGGTTGCCTTGATGAGCTACAAGGTGAGATTGATAAGGACCCAACAAATACGGGTTTATTGGAGAAAGAGGCAGCTTGTTTGAAAGAATTTCAAATAGCTCAATTAGATGAAGAGCGTTTTCTTAAACAAAAGTCTAAATTGGAATGGCTAGGGATGGGTGACTCAAATTCAGCTTACTTTCATAACTTTGTCAAAAGGAAAAACCATAGAAGTCGAATAGAGGTCATCCGAGATGGTAATGGGATTATTCATGAAGGTGGTGCAGCCCCTAAGGCTTTTGTTGATCACTATGAGAAGTTTTTGGGTCAGGTTGGGGTTACAACCCGTTATCCTACTCCTGATGTATTCACAAAGAAATTATCCCCACAGAAAGCTGAAGCCATGGTTCGTAATGTCACAAATGAGGAGATAAGGAAGGCAATGTTTTCGATAGGAGAAAATAAAGCCTCGGGTCCTGATGGGTATACTTCGGCATTCTTTAAGGGTGCTTGGGCTGTGGAAGGAAAAGATATATGTCTTGCTGTCCATGAGTTTTTCAGGAATGGGAAATTGCTCCAGCAGGTTAATCATACTCTAACTGCTCTTGTTCCTAAGGTGGCAACCCCGACTTCTGTAACTGATTATAGACCTATATCTTGCTGTAATACACTCTTTAAATGTATTAATAAGATATTAACTGAAAGAATGAAAGATGGGTTATCGGATCTTGTTAGCATAAATCAGTCGGCATTTGTTCCTGGTCGTAGGATTTCTGATAATATCCTACTCACACAAGAACTTATGCATAACTACCATCGCAATGTTGGTCCTCCAAGATGTGCATTCAAGATTGATATACAGAAAGCATATGATACCGTGGATTGGAGATTTTTGGAATCGACATTACATGGTTTTGGTTTCCATTGAAGAATGATCAAATGGATCATGGTCTGTGTTACTTCTACATCGTTTTCTTTAGCTATTAATGGGAATGCGCATGGATTCTTCAAGGGTAAACGAGGATTAAGGTAAGGAGATCCTATGTCCCCGTACTTATTCACACTTGTTATGGAAGTGCTTACTTTACTTCTCCAGGATGCGGTTATGAGTATGGCTAGTTTCAGATTTCATAACAAATGTGAAAAGGAGCGAATTATTAATATTTGTTTTGCAGATGACCTCTTTTTGTTTGCAAGGGGTGATGTGAGTTCAACTAGTGTTATTATGAATATACTAAATGAATTCAAAGATATGTCTGGGTTGGTTCCAAGCATGCCCAAGAGTAAAGCTTTCTTCTATAATGTTTCAGATTTTGATAAGCAAGCTATACTTTTTGTTAGGTCCAGATTTACTAGACTCACTCCAGACTCGACTACTGGAGACTTACTGAAGATCTGTCCAGAAACGTGTTCTACTGGACCTACTCCAGACTTGGAATCTGGAGTCCCTTTGAAGATTTGTCCAGAAATAATGGAAGACCAGTGAGCAAATACTTGTATAGGAAATCTGGAGTATTCTCCAGATTAGCTCACTGGACTTCACCCCAATCCAGATCTACTCTACTGAAAACGTTCTCACTGAAGTCAAAGATTGAAGTCAGAATAAAGAAGACTGACAAATGGCGGAGTCCACTGGAAGTCTTACCAGATCTGTACACTGGAGGATTGTCAGTGTTCTAGACCTTACAAGTCTGAACACTGATATCGAGGAATTGACTTTTGCCTTTACACACTTTCCAAAGAACAATCCACTTGTTCTTTACCAAAGTTTATGCGTGTAAAGGTGGTTGGTTAAAAGAATAAAATCATATCGATATGACTTTATCCTTGTACCATTAACCAATGCATTTAATGTTCTTGTCGGATCATTAAATGCATGCAACCATATTTGTACGGCACAAAATTCACTGGTGAATTTTGTTGCCTATAAATACAAAGTCATTTCATTGAGAAAATACTTTTAAGCATACATTTTGCATTAGAGTGAATTTGTTTAAATACTCTCGATCTTAAACTGGGATACTTCACAACTTTAAGTATCTCGATCCAAAAGAGTTATTTGACAAATATAGATCATTTGTAATTCATAGGTTGTTAGGATACATACTTATTTGTATTATCTTGATTCCACAACCTTGTATTTTATTTAACATCATAAATAAAATACACCATTGAAAAATACATAATGTTCCACTTTACTTGTTTATTGCTTTAAGTCTTGTATTACTTTGTGTATATATTCTTGCATTTATTTACAAGTAATACTAGTCCATTCTAGTGATTATTAGACTTGTTGTATTTTACACTTCTAGGTTAACCATCGTATTTCAGGGACTCACATTTGGTATCAGAGCAGAAGGCTAAACATTGCCTAGATCTGTTTCTTTGATGGCCAACCTAGAAAATACACAAGGAAGCTTTAATTTTGGTCCCGATCCTAATGTTAATGATCAAAATAATGAACCACCTATTGTTAATAACACTAATCCACCACCTCCTCCTCCTACTCCTGCTTCTCCACACGTGCATGTGCACTATTTAAATAATCCTGTTCCTAAATTCAGTGGGAACAGTGATGAGTTTGGTACGTGGAAGGCTAGGATGATATTGCATATCACTGGTATTGAGAGGAACATGATGAAAATCTTAAATGAAGGTCCTTATGTCCCTACATCACCTTTCAATCCCCTTCTTGATCCTTCTGGATCTAGAAGAGGAAGGGAAAAGAGGGAGGAACATTGGTCTGAAGAGGAGAGGAGACTGGTGAATCTAGACACCCTTATCAAGAACATGATCCTCGGGGCCGTTCCAGAAACCCTAATTCCCAAACTAGTTATTTTTCCTAGTGCTAAAACCATGTGGGATGAACTTTTAAACCAGCATGAAGGAGGAGATGACACCATTGTCACCAGAAAGGTCTCCTTAAACAAGAGGTATGAGTCATTTTTTGCTCAGCCTAATAAGTCTCTCACTGGTACTTACACCAGATTTATGAGTATCATAAACCAGTTGAGAGGTCTCGGGGTTGAGAAGGACAAGGATATACTTCTGGAGAAATTTTGTGATATTCTGCCCACCAAATGGTCTCACATGATCCTGGTCTTACGACAAGGTAAAACTCTGCACACACACACTCTCTCAACTCTTTATGGAGCTTTCAGGTACACTGAAGAAAATCAAGCTCAGAGAGTGGTGGCAGAACAAGATGCTTATAACCATGCCTCCAGTAGTCCTAATGTGGTTAGTCATACTGAACCACAAAGTACAGCACTGATATCTTCTGAGAATGTATTTTCTATGAAGAAGATGGTGTCTGAACTCATGGATTCTGGAGAGTCCAGTCAAATCTCTCCAGACTGTTGTGATGAAATGATGACCTTATTGCAATGATTGCTAAAACGTTTAACCGTTTCAAAGCAAGAGCAAATAGGCTATCTGGACAATTTGCATCCAGTTCTTCAACTGATAAGACCAATTTGACATGCTTTAAGTGTGGCAAAAAGGGTCATTTCATAAAACGTTTAACCGTTTCAAAGCAAGAGCAAATAGGCCATCTGAACAATTTGCATCCAGTTCTTCAACTGATAAGACCAATTTGACATGCTTTAAGTGTGGCAAAAAGGGTCATTTCATGAAAGATTGCAGGTCCAGCCAGTTTGTATCCAAGCCTGGTCCATTTCTTTCTTCAAATAATAAGCCTGATGATAGCTATAAATTGAAATATAAAAAGCTTAAGGCCTAGATTGCTCTCATGGCACAACAAAGTTGAAAACAATAATAAGTGCATGATCGCAACAACTGAAGAGAAGTGGGTTCCTTCTGATGAATCATCTGCTGATGAAGAAGAAGAAAGAGATTGCTGTTACATGGCTCTGGCAGACGAAGAGCACCTGGTGAAGGAGGATGTCACATCTGGACGATGGGTGGACATTGTTATTAAAAAGGTTAGTGATTATGATACTGCAACTGACCAAGAATTAAAACTGGACATTGCTGAAGCTCTTAATTCTGATTTGATATTTGTAGAAACTGTTAGATCTGATTGTGTAAATGGTCTAGAAACAGATTTTTCTGAAATAACTGTCTTAAAATCAAAATTAAAAGAACTTCAAGACATTGAACTGGCATTTCAAGCCAGGTTCTGGTAACTGAACAATTGATTCAAGAAAAACAAGATCTTGAAGTCATTTTAGAGAAAGAAAAACTGGTGATTAAATCATGGCTAGAAACCAGAAAGCCATATGATGCTGGAGTAAATCAATTTCCTGCTAAAAACGTGCATATTTAGATGGAAATACTCATGTAGCATCATTAATACCAGTAATCGATCGATTACCAGAGGGGTTCAGGCCCACCACTGTTTATGATGAGCCTGTAACTCCCAAGGCCAATATTTTCCCAGTTCAATCCCCAGAGGTTAAGACTGGAGCATTCTAGATGACTGCTCCAGTTAAAGAGGTTTATCGGAATAAACCTTTGCCTCAGACCAATCCCCTACCTAAGCCTAGGACTGGAAAGGCTAAGGTATCATCTGATGAAAATGTTTTGTCCAGGTTAGAGAGCCAGATTCAAATACTGACTCGTCAATTTTAAAGTTTTAATGCAAGATTAAACTTTATTGAGGGTACTTCATCTGGCCCTAGACAAAATACAAAACCTTTTGCAAAGAAAGTTAAATCTATTTCTCCAGTTGAGAAAAAGAAAAAGGTTTCAAAACTATCAACCCAAGTGGTCTTTTCAACTAAGACCACTGTTGAAGAAAGTGAACTAAACCAGATTGCCCCAGGGACCTATAAGGGAGGGTCCAGTGAACCCATCAGTCGATGGGTTCCCAAATCTAACTGATAATATCTGGTGTGTGTGCAGGGCGATCGAAAGAAATATATCTGGTATCTTGACAGTGCTGCTGGAAGGACGATGACCGGATGTAAGACCCTACTGGAGGAGTTCACCATTTCTGATGGACCCTCCATTACTTTTGGAAATGATGGTTGTGGAAAGACTGAGGGATACGGTGTTCTGAACAATGGACAAGTCAAGTTAAGACGTGTTGCATTTGTGAATGGTTTGAAATATAACCTGATCAGTGTAAGCCAACTATGTGATGATCAACTGAAGAGGACTGGGCACAAGTACCTCTTATGACCAGATTGCCTTCATCTTGAACCTCCCAGTGGTCTCTCCACTTCATCTTCTGCCGAGGTCCAAGGCCTTTTAAGTAAGGTGGCGGACCTGGAGAGATCACTCCAGACTTCATCTCAGGTTATTTCAGACTTCAAATCTTTATTATCAAATAACCTTGCATCTGAGATGAATGTCTTTGCTGGGAATGAGAAGCTGGTTTATGAGAAGCTTGATGAACTGGTACTGGCCACAAACAACAACACTGAAAAGATCAAAGTGGCAGTCCAGGGTCTAGAGACAAGGTTGGTTAATTCTGTTCAGACTGCAGTCACTGGCGAACTGGCAGGTCTGAAAGAAGATGTTCAGAAGTTGGTTTTCAGGGTAGTTCTCTGAGAGTAGATCCACACTTGACCAGGATGCAGTGGTCAGTACAATAAGTGATGAATGCACAAAGAAGTTCAGAAACAATATGCTGAAAGAATTATCTGAAGAGATTTCTGAGACTGTTCTTCGTACCATTCAAGATGGGGTGTTACCCCAAGTAGATAAGTTACTGGATGAGAAGTTGCCAAAACACTGCCT
>CM067174.1:61079455-61130246 GCA_034093135.1 Erigeron breviscapus | reverse complement strand
GTTGAAATTAGAAAAAATTTTCTAATTGTAAGTCTTGATGAATGGAATGAAAGACTTAACTTGAGTATTAATTGGAATGAAAGAATATTGATGGAAAATGGTTTTGAGAAATTTTCTTGAAATTTTTTTTTTTGATTTGAGATTCTTAAAATCAACTAAGTGCCGAGCTTAGTTCTCTGCAAATGGTGTAAGTGACCAAATTCTTAAAAACAACTAAGTGCCGAGCTTAGTTCTCTGCAAATAGTGTAAGTAACCAAGTTCTTAAAAACAACTAAGTGCCGAGCTTAATTCTCTGCAAATAGTGTAAGTAACCAAGTTCTTAAAAACAACTAAATGCCGAGCTTAGTTCTCTGCAAATAGTGTAAGTGACCAAATTCTTAAAAACAACTAAATGCCGAGCTTAATTCTCTGCAAATAGTGTAAGTGACCAAATTCTTAAAAACAACTGAATGCCGAGCTTAATTCTCTGCAAATAGTGCAGTAACAACTTATAAAGTCACTTGGTCGAAGAATCAATTTCAACTATTTGCCGAGCAAATAACTCTGCAAACAGTACAAATAGAACTTGTACTTAGTCACACCACCCAAAACCACTTGTTTGCCGAGCTAAACTTCTGCAAACAATGCAAGTAGCACCAGTCTCCAATCAAGAATTCTCAATTCTCAAAAACAACTATTTGCCGAGCAAAATGCTCTGCAAATAGAACAAGTGAAGTTCCAGTACTTAGCCAAATTTCTGAACACGTATTTGCCGAGCAAGGAGCTCTGCAAATAGTACAAATAAGAATATCACTTAGCCAACGACTTCTGCAAATAGTGCAAGTAAGAATTCAACAACACGACAAAATAGTCGGTTATTTTGTTGTCTTCTTCGTTCAACTAACACCTCATTTGCAGAGAAGATAGTAAATCTTCGATATCTTCTTCATTTTTGCGAATTAGAACTCAAACTTTATATCAAAATGTTCAGAAAATCAATGCGCACAAATCCTCAAACAAATTAGATGTTATTTTCAACTGGAAATCAAACCTTCACGAACATGCGATTTGTAGAGCTCGATCAAAAACACTTCAAATGATGAAATTAGCTTCTGAAATTGATAGCGAAGGAAGATATATTGCCATTAAATCGATCGGTGAACAAAATAAGGACAGAAACACACTTAATTTGCAGGAATCACTGAAACAGTGAGCTCTGCAAATGAACCTTTCAGAAAAATGCTCAAATTCTGAAATTAAGCACAAATTAAGCTTGTAATAAGCTTGTGGATCGTTCAGCAACTCTGATTGTGCTCTGATACCAATTGTTAGAAACAAACTTGAGCTTAATTGAAGGTTTAATGGAGGTTTTAGGTTAGTGTGTGTAAAGTGTGTTTGTGTGTGAAATGGAGGTTGGAGATGATAGGGAGGAGAGAGAAAATAAGGTTAGAGAGATGTAAGTATGGAATTATGTGTTAAGGCTTAGTTACAAATGGTTAAGGAAGGGGTATTTATACCTATCATCTAATTAACACTAATGCCCCTTATATAACTAGAAATATTACAATTTAACACCATTTATATTTCTAACAAACCCTAACACAACTTGGAAATAAAATGCTGGTTTTTCCTGCCATTTAAGGTATCTCTTCAATTGTAATCAATACATTTTGTATTGATTATAATACATACCATTCAAGGTATCTTTTCATATCTCTGCTATTGAAAACATCTATTCGTTACAAGATTAATACATTCTTCGTATTAATCCTATTATTTAAAAATACTTCAAAAGGATTTAGAAATATCAGAGGAATACTTTATATATCCTACGGATACGTATTACATACGGAAAGTTACATTTTTACCCTACACTTTCAAAGGTATCATTTTTCGTTCTTATACTTTGGACATTTGACAATTTAGTCCCTTAAACTTTTATAACATAAATTACGTTGACAAGCGTATTAATAAGGTAACCTTATAGTTGTATATCTATATTTGGAATTTAGCATGAATATAAATCAATTTACATTGAAATTAGGTAATACGTAACGTTGCCAGTTGACTCGCTCGTCATCGTTAACTACATCAATCTCTTCTATTTTGCTGTTGAACTATTAACAATAAGGTGAGTTTCGTAAACCCTCCCTACTCAATTGAGATTCGGGCTGAAAAGTGTACATGCTTGTTTAATTGTTGATTGTTGATTTGATTTGATTGATTGTATGATTGAATTGTTTATGTGGACATGTTAGCGCATTGGTTACTATGTAAGTCGCACCGTTAGCGCATTATTTATTATATAAGTCGCATCGTTAGCGCGTTACTCGTTATGTAAGTCGCACCGTTAGCGCATTGTTAATTATTAACTATGTAAGCCGCATTGTTGTTGATCGTTATTGATTGTTATGGGACGTTGTTGAATGTTATATGGAAGCGTTGTTGTTGAACGTTGATTGTATTGATTTGTGCTAATGTGAAACCTTATAGGTTTTCCTTGGATGTGATTAGTTCTCCTAATCCTCACTTATTGTTAACGGTTGTTATCCCGATACATACTTGTTTCCTGTTACTTGTCCCTACGAACTCACCAACTTTATGTTGACGCTCTTTAGTACACTTTTCAGGTAATCAAGTTAATTAGAGACAAAATGGATGATTGCATGCATACTTGCTAGGATTGGACTAGCTTTGGACTTTCTGGATCCATGATCTTTACTTCCCTTTTATGGGTTACTTTTAGGATCAACTACTATTGATTGAATTGCCTTCTATTATTGATTGAACATGTATTTCGATAAATGTTGATGATTGTATACGTTTGTACAAGTTTAAGGATTGTTTCAATCCTATGTTTTCATATAGTTTGATTCTACATAATTTCCATGTCGTGCTGTGCTTTTCTAAGTGATACCCCATGATTCCGCCATGTTGGGGTGTTACAGGTTGAGCTCATCTTGCATGGCTTCAACCCAGCTTGGGTCTTGCATAGCCTCGTCAATCTTCTTGGGTTCAATTAGAGATAAGAAGCTGACGTTTAAGTATTGATCGCTTGTGGCTCTTCTGGTCTGAACCCCTTTACTGGACTCTCCAATAATTTGCTCGATTGGATGTGCTTTTGTCCATTTAGAGTATTGACCATGATGAACAATGATATCAGTGCAAGAACTACTCTGAGTACCTTCAGAAGGAGCTTCAGAAAATACATTTTCAGCTTTTTCTTCTTCCTGCAGATCATGATTTGCATCATGAAATTCTTCAGATTGAGGTTGCTCAGTGGAGCCTGATATCAGAGGAGAAGTAACATGTACATCTGATCCAATAGTCAGTTCAGAAGGTAGTTTGAAACTGACTGGAGGATAAAATGGAATGTTGCTAGGCTTGTTTACTACTGGTTCTGAACGGAGATGTTCAGAAGCAGGTTCAGGTGACTGATCAGTTTCAGCAATAGGATCAGAATCACCAAAACTTATTGGACTTTCTGAGGGTGGTACAGGAATGGAATTTTTAAAGATTGCAGAATTGGATTCATCAAAGGTAACATGAATTGACTCATCAACCTTTTCAAGTCTCTTGTTAAAGACTCTAAAGGCTTTGCGATTTGATGAATATCCTAGGAAGTATCCTTCATCAGCTTTTGCATCAAATTTTCCAAGCTGATTTGAATCATTCAGAATGTATACTGGACACCCAAATATATGGAAGTATCCAATATTAGGCTTTCTATTTCTGAGTACTTCATAGGAGGTCTTCTTGTGTCTTTTGACATAAACAGATCTGTTCTGAGTGTAGCAGGCAGTTGCAACAGCTTCAGCCCAGAAATTCTTGGGAAGACTAGATTCATTCAACATACTTCTAGCAGCTTCAATCAGCGTACGATTCTTTCTTTCTACAACACCATTCTGCTCTGGTGTGTGAGCTGAGGAGAAGTTCTGAGATATGCCAGTTTCAGTGCAGAAGGACTCCAGAGTAGCATTTCTGAATTCAGTGCCATTGTCACTTCTGAGCTGACAAACTTTTCGCTTGTGCTTGAGCTCAATTTGTTTGATGAGAGCAATGATTTCAGCAGCAGCTTCACTTTTGGCCCTGAGGAAAATCACCCAGCAGTATCTTGAATATTCATCAACGATAACAAGGGTGTACTTCTTCCCTGCTCTGGTCTGAACATTCACTGGTCTAAAAAGGTCTATGTGAAGCATGTGAAGAGGTTCAGTTATACTAAAGCTTTGTTTTGTCTTGAATGAAGCTCTTTTCTGCTTACCCATTTCACAACCTGGACATGGCTTGTCTTTATTGAAAGACATAGAGGGTATCCCATCAACAAGTTGTTTTCTAGACAACTTATTAATATTTTTGAAGTTCAGATGGGATAATCTCTTGTGCCACAGCCAGTTTGTGTCTTCATCTGCCTTTGAGTAGAAACATTCTTCAGTGGTAGAAGGATTCATATCAATGACATAAATGTTTCCCTTCCTTGGTGCAATCAGTACCACCTTTCCATCTCTGTTGAATATGGTGCCTTGTGAAATATCAAATAAAACCTTGAAGCCATCATCACACAGTTGACTGACACTAATCAGGTTATATTTCAAACCGTTCACATATGCAACACGTGTGAATTTGACTTGACCATTATTCACCACACCATATCCCTCAGTTTTTCCATTACCATCATTTCCAAAAACTATTGAGGGCCCCTCTTGCACCCTATATTCCTCTAGCAGGGTCTGATAACCAGTCATGGTTCGGCCAGCAGCACTGTCCAGAAACCATATATTCTTCTTTCAGTCTCCCTGCACACAAACAAAGATTAGTTCCTTTTGGGAACCCATCTTTGGATGGGTTCACTAGACTCTCCGTTAGCAGTCTTAGATTTCTTTGGTTCATAAGGAACGGAAGGATCAAAGGGGATTTCAGTCATTATTTCAGATGACACAAACATAGTTGGTTTGATGGGGTTTTCAACCTTTTTCTTTTCAGATTTCTGCTTGATTTGCTTAGAAAAAGGTTTTGTCATTTGTTTAGGTTGAGGAGAAGGAGTTTCAACATTTCTTAAACGTGCATTACAACTCTGCACTTGTCTAGCCAATAGTTGAAATTGACTTTCTAACCTTAACAAAATTGATTATTCATTAGACACCTGAGCCTTACCTGAATCTGAGGTAGATGGCTCAGTAGGGGAGAAATTTTTCTTCTTCTTTAGGTCTTTAGGAATCTTAGATGAAGTCTGAGGGGATGGCTTTTTGGATTTAGCCTTCCTTTCTGAAACAGTTATCTGAGCTGTTTCAGATTTACCCTCCGATTGTTCCTGGGCTTTATTAGTTACAGTTTTCTGCTTGCCAACTTTAGGAAAAAAGATTTCAGGCTTCATTTCCTTTGGAAGTGCATCTAAATCAGTGATTATGGATGCCAAATGAAGATCACCAGACTCATATGCTGCTCTTTGTGATGCAAAAGTATTTTTAATTGCAGCATCTGGCCTTGGTGCTTTCATCCAAGATTTAATAATTGCTTGTTCTTTTTCAAGGATAGATTTTAATTCTTCCTTTTCCAATTCTAAAGTTGCAACCATAGACTGATAACTTTTTAGAGCCAAAAGAACATCTTTCAATTCTTTCAGTCTGGCATGACTGGCGTTTAGTTCAGAAGCATTATTTTCAAACATTTTTAGGCTTTCTAAACGCACTGTCTCAACAAATGAGATGTCAGCCTCTAAAAGAACCAAAAGGTCCAGTTTGTGTTCCTCATTCTTTTCAAAGCCAAAATTACTGACCTTTTTCATTACAATATCCACCCAGCGACCAGATTCAACATCGGATTTGACCAAATGACCTTGATCTTCTTGTGCCATGAAACACATGTCCCTAACTTCTTCTTCATTATCAGATGATTCATCAGAATCTTCCCATTTTTCAGTTTTGGCAATCATACAACTGTTGCTTGAGTTGTCTTGTGCCAGAAGAGCCATATGTGCCTTTAACTTCTTGTATTTGGCCTTATAGCTGTCATCAGATTTCTGAAAAATAGAATGGTTAGGAGCAGATTGTGATGATGATGGTTGACTAGATCTGCATTCCTTCATGAAATGTCCTTTCTTGCCACATTTAAAGCATTCAAGATTAGACTTGTCAATAGAAGCGCTGGAAGAAAAAGGTTTGCCAGCTCGATTTTATTTGGCCTTAAAACGATTGAACGTTTTAGCCAGCATGGCAACCAGATCATCATTGTCATCCTCATTACAATCATGAGTAACATTACCAGAGACACCAGTTTTTAACATTTCAGAAACCATCTTCTTCATCGAGTCAGAAATGTCACTCTCAGAAGATAGTAGAGCAGTACTATGTGGTTCAGAATACTGAACCATACCAGAACTGGTAGAAACATGATTCTTGGCATCCTGCTCAGCCAAAGCTCTCTCAGCTTTGTTCTCTTCAGTATATCTGAAGGCTCCATAAAGGGAAGCAAGAGTGTGACTGTGCAAAGTTTTGCCTTGTCTCAAGACCAAGATTAAATTTTCCCATTTAGAAGGTAAAATGTCACAAATTTTTCCAACAGAATTTCTTTATCTTTGGTAACACCCAGGGCTTTCAGTTGATTTACCAGATTTGTAAATCTGATGTAAGTTTGAGTTAAAGTTTCCCCAGGGACAGCAAAGAAAGACTCATATCTTTTGTTTAAAGCAACTTTTCTTGTGACAATTGTCTCATTTGTGCCTTCAAACTGTGTCATTAGTTCCTCCCACATTAATTTGGAATTTTCAAGTAAAACAAGAGTGGGCATAAGGGTTTCAGGAACTGCATATAAAATCATATTTTGTAACTTAGTGTCAAGGTCTACAAGTCAGTTGATGTGACTTATAGTACTACGTTCCAAACCTATACTTTTACCTTGTACCTTTTATTAATAGATAAATCTATTAACTGGGTAAAGGTATGTAAAGTAAAAAGTCTTCCTCGTAATCAGTGTAAAGTGTTGTAAATACTTTATACTGAGATGCTTCAGTCTTCGATCTGGTAGAATCACTCTTTGCTCGCTTCTGAGATGATTCTCTTCTTCATACTTCAGTCTTTGACTTCAGAATGAATGCTTCAGATTTATCTTGATCTGAACTGAAGTGAAGCTTCAGTGAAGTAATTCTGATACGGCTCAGAATTCTGTACAAACGTTTTCACTGAACTTCAAGCTATTTCTGAACAAATTATACTTGGTCGATTTCCGACCTAACATATATATATATATATATATATGAATATATATATATATAGACATATATATATATTCATAGTATAATATAATATATATTACAAACAACTTTTTATATATATATATATATATATATATATATATATATATATATATATATATATATATATATATATATATATATATATATATATATATATATATATATATATATATATATATATATATATATATATATATATATATATATATATATATATATATATATATATATATATATATATATATATATATATATATATATATATATATATATATATATATATATATATATATATATATATATATATATATATATATATATATATATATATATATATATATATATATATATATATATATATATATATATATATATATATATATATATATATATATATATATATATATATATATATATATATATATATATATATATATATATATATATATATATATATATATATATATATATATATATATATATATATATATATATATATATATATATATATATATATATATATATATATATATATATATATATATATATATATATATATATATATATATATATATATATATATATATATATATATATATATATATATATATATATATATATATATATATATATATATATATATATATATATATATATATATATATATATATATATATATATATATATATATATATATATATATATATATATATATATATATATATATATATATATATATATATATATATATATATATATATATATATATATATATATATATATATATATATATATATATATATATATATATATATATATATATATATATATATATATATATATATATATATATATATATATATATATATATATATATATATATATATATATATGGATATATATATATATATATATATATATATATTTATATACTATATATAATATTTATATTATAAGTATGATATCTGATGACCAATGAAGAAGCGAACTAAGATTGCAAAATGGAAGAATGCAAATGAAAGCGAAATATTACTAAGATTGCAGAATGAAAGCGAAGGAAGATAGCGATGGAAGAATGCAAATGAACGAATTCGAATTCTGAATCGTATATAAGGAAAAAGTAGAACAATGCCGTTTCGTCTTATTAGACTTTCCGCAACGACATCGCTGCGGAAAGTCTAATAAGACGAAACGATACTGTTGACTAAGACAGTCGACAGTGTCCATTTGTCCTATTAGACTATTCGCAGCGATGTCGTTGCGGAAAGTCTAATAAGACAAATGGACACTGTTGACTGTCAGTCAACAGTGTACGGATAAACGTACAAGACCTTCCGCAGCGACGTCGCTGCGGAAAGTCTGGTTGGAAAACAAATTCACTGGTCGGCCTACATGACGCCTAATGTACATGTGACGATAGAGGATGACTCTTATAAAATCAATGTAGGGTTTTTAATTGTTGAAAATGATGATGATTTTTAGAATATTCTAAAATTTCATGTTTGTATTTGTATTTATTAGCAAAGTTTGTATTGATTATATATTGGGTTTTGAAATAAAATGACGTCTATAAATATTAAACTTAATTATCACTACTCGCTAAAAATAAATTTAATACTTAACATCGTTTCTTAACATAATTGTTATGAAATAGATATTTTAACGTTGTTAAGTTTCAATAATTTATGTAGTTGACATGACGTTTGGCAAGAGCCGGGGCATATTGGCAATAGCATTTTGAAACTTTTAGCTTTTAGTATTAAACAATAAATTATTATTATGTTAAAAGTTTATTGGATTCTGCTAGCTATAACTTTTATTTTGAAGGCAAAAACTCCAAAAAAATAGCTTTTAGAAAGCTTTTAACTTGGCTCGAGCTTTTAATTCTTTGAACTATATCCTTTTTATAAATTTTTGCTTTATTTTTATTTCTTCTCATTTTATACTTTTAAGTTATAGGTACAATTACAGTGTCAAATATTTTTAAGAAATAAAAGCTCTAACTAACAATTTTGATTAAAAGCTACTTACAACTCTAATTAAAAACTCCAACTATCATTTACAACTATTTTTGCCAGACATACGTTATATTGCTAACATGAATTCTTTTGAAGGTAAAATAATGTTGTTAATGGTAACTAAATCGAGTTTTTTTTTCTTTCTTTTTTTTACCACGGTCCTCCATATCTTTTGAGCTAGGCAAATTCCGTATGATCCAATTCATTGGCTGTTTAAATGAAAATTATGATCACTCACAATTTTAATATTTGTTTTGCATGTAAAATTTTGACCAAACAATGTAACTAAACAAATTTAAGTAAATTATAAAACAAATTTTGTATAGAATTTTCATGAAAAATTTACATCCAGATGATACATGTATTTAGACGATTTTTAGTTTATCAATTATGAGCCAAGATGGTAGGGGTCATACACTCATACACAAACTTAAAATATTGAAACTCAATTGTAGTTCTAAATAAAATAAAAATAGAAATTTAACCACCGTTTACAATCCTGTCTTTCATGAGATATGAGATGATGAGATGTCGAAAGTTTTATCCTTACACTAAGGTAGAAAGCTGTTTTTCGAAAGACCTCCGACCATTTTGTAAGTAGCGAAAATCGAACCTAGCTTTTACCTCTGTTTCCAAAGATATAAGATTTTTTACGTGATCCAACATTACTTGTTTTAAGTTGTATTTCTTAGTCTTATACTCTTATATAATAATCACATGATAAACTTAGAAATATGGATCCTTGAATATTTGTTTTGGGAATACTAATGATAAATAAGAATTGTCTTCATTCACTGAAGAATAACGCGATAGTTTGTTGATAGAAATAATTTATTCGACACTTCTTTATTTCACAATATTAGACCATACTAAGAAAGAGATTTCCCGAATGACATCAAGAATAATCTTAAAGTAGATATTTTTTTCCACAAAGGTTCAAATGGTTGCAATAGATCATTACAAGACTTATATAAAAAACATTAATGGGACAAACATTTGAATGTTTTTTTTACCGATAGAAATGTGTATATATGAATAAAATAAAAAACATATATTAAATGGCTAGGGTTAACATGCCACAAGGGTCAAAGAAGAAATTTATCACAACGATTAGATTACCATAAAAATGACATACAAACGTCAAAAAAATGTCCTTGTTACTCTCTTTATTTGACGGTAAACACGCACCATTCTATTTTTCCAAATAAGCCACCAACATACGGAGAATATACCTTCAAATATTCATTTGTAGGATGTTGTACAGGTAAGAGATGCAATCTACGAATAAGGCTCAACCGGGCAAATAATGGGAATATTCAACTGAAGCCAAGAGGTAAGCAGACTTCTAAATTCATCTGCGAAAGTGCGATTTCAAAACAAATGTGTGTAACAAACTAACAATCAGATCCATATAAACATGCCAAACAGTCAATATGCAATTGGAATACCTCAAGCACTTAAGGGGATGTTTGGTAGGAATAAATCATAAGAAAAGAAAATGTAACAGAGAATAGAAATAGTGAGAAAAAGAACGAATATTTAGAAAGAGAATATAGATTGTATTGTTTGGTACAAACAGAAAATAGATATAAGAAAAATATAAAATTTTAATTAATAATTAAAATTAACAATATAACATAAAAAAAAAAATTATACTCACTCATTCTTCACAATTTATAAAGAATGGAGAGAATATATGTAACAAACTAACAATTAGATCTATATATAAACATGCCAAACGGTCGGTCAATATGTAACTGGAATGCCTCAAGCACTTAAAGTTAGCACAAGTGGGGATGCTATAACGAAAAAGCCGTCACACGAAAATATTAATCTTCTTTTAGACTTTCTTCCAATGCGTACCGATAAGATACGCGAGAAAAATGAAACTGTCAATGGAATAATGAAAATCATGAACCGATAATTCCAACGGTTTATTATTCATTCTACAATATTTTAAACTTGTAACATTACTTATCTCTTTCACAAAAAAGAAAAAATAATAAACGTTTACATTTCTATTTTAATGTCACAATTTTTTTTTTCTACTTCTAACGATAGTCAGTATATGGTTAATGATTCATGTTTTAAGTGGTGACATATCCCGGTTTTACTCATAAGATAGAAGTTCGAATCTTGTAAAGTACAAATTCATACTTTATTTATTCCATTTGCTAGGGGGAGCCTAGTGAGGTCTTTCCTTGGACACTGTTGTTTGGTGCGTGATAGCATAATCCGATTTAAACAACCGATCGTGTATTGTCGAGTTAGAACCTTACCATTTAACGGTGAGAGGGTTATTTGAGAAAGAAAAAAGGTTGGTATGTGAAAACTTTTGACTTTTGAGTCATATCGAGGACCACAATTGAAATCAATAATAGAAATAATGAAATGGTTGATACGGTCAAAGAGAAACACAATGGGGCAAAAGAGAATCAGTTGCTAGAGAGTGGAGAACAAAAAAGCTTTTGCTTTAAAGCTTCTACACTTTTGCTTTTTTTCTTAATATATTAGAAAAACAAAATGATAAAGTGAATGCACTTGTCACATTGGAGACCAAATAATTTTATTTTTTTTATAGAATTTTAAAAATCAAATTATTAATTACAATATATGTTATTATCAAGCAGAGTTGGTATAGTGATAGAACTCATTCCTTATGGTTGAATAAATTTCGATTCTAAGTCTCATTTACATCAGTTTGAGAGATACTGTAACACAAAGTATTGAGCCTTGTATTGAATCCCAACTCGCAAAGAAGGGTATACTAACTTGCCTCGTTCGTGCCCGATCGTGCCAATGGGCGACGCGACGCTCCTAGTTTTCCTCGTTATGAGGTTTCAACTCGGGACAGTGGGAATGTACAAAATAACCATTCTCAAACAAACATGGCTAAGCCGGGTAGCCGTTCAAAAAATAAATGTTAAAAAAATAATTATATAGTGTTTGAAATATATATTGTTCAAAAAAAATAAATGTCCTAAGATCTATATTGTTGAAGAAGGGACTAGGAGGTTAGATATCCATTTTGAAATCTTTTGTCTAATTATTATGATGTGAAGTCCTAATAGTTGGTTTTTAATTGCTGATAGAAAGAGAAAAACTCATCAATTATTAGATATTAAATAATCTGTTGCAACAAACTAGATTATGAAGATTAAGTTAAACAAAATACTTTACTGGTCATTTATCCTATCATTTGAAAATTGTAAAATTATATTTTACAAGAGACTTAAACAACTTAGTATTATCGAGTATCGACATAAATACAACTTCAGTCCAAACAAAGGACACAAAAACATAAATCAATTATATTTCATCTCCGGAATTTGTTATGGCTGAGATCAAGGTGTATTTCCAATTGTGGTTATCATCAAGATCTAAAGGGGCTGCTACTAATGTTATCTATAGCTCAGTTTAGGATGCTTTTGTAATATTTTGTAGTTTACTTGTCTTAAGTGGAAGGTTAATATTGGTGTGTGTATTGGAGTCTTCTAGCATCTTGCTAGTCGACATTTTTTATAATAATATTTCATCTTTGTCGTTAAAAAAAAATATTATATTTTAGAACTCTTGATTAAAGTTAGTTAATTAATAATGCATATATCACTTTCAAAACATGCATCCAAATAATTTTTAGTTTGCAGTAAACTCTTTTTTAAACACACGAATCTTTACTTTTTGCCTTTTTCAAAATAGATGCTTTCACCTTTTATTGATTGTAGCTATATCTTTGCATCAAAACATGATCAATCATCTATCACTTAAAAGTATTTTGAAATGAAAACAATGAAAGAATTTAAATGTGAAGAACTTGAAGAAGCAACTCATAACTATTCAAAGTCACATCTCATAGGCAAAGGAAGTCATGGATGCATTTATAAAGCCACTCTTAAAAATGGCCAAATTGTTGCCATCAAGACACCATCTTTAGGCCTTTGCAAGCTGCAAGATACTTCCAAGATTGAAAACGAATTTCGTATCTTGTCGTCTATGTGCCCAAACCAGTTCCTAGTTAATCTGCTAGGAACGAGTCATAACTCGGTTGGTCATAGAGTTCTTGTGATCGAGCACATGCCTGGTGGCATGCTTCATGAAAAACTTCATCTATCCTTGCCTGACTCGTCTCCACCATCATGGCGTAAACGTGTGAAAATGGCAATCCAAATAGCTCGTGCGGTGCAGTTTCTTCATGAGTCAAATCCCTTGATCATCCACCGCGATATAAAATCAGAAAATATCTTGTTAGACTTGAAGTCAAATGCCCGGTTGGCTGATTTTGGGCTAGCAGTGTGTATGGCAAGTTATGACTCACTGAGTCAGAGAGTTGACATGTTAGGATTACCTGCAGGTACTATTGGGTATTTAGACCCTAATTACACTACCCCTTGTAAGCTAAGTACTAAAAACGACGTTTTTAGTTTTGGTGTGGTATTGCTAGAGATCATTAGTGGCACGAAAGCGATTGATGTTTCAAGGGAACCCGCTTCAATAGTGGAATGGTCACTAGGTTTGATCGACGAGAACAAAATAATGGATATATGTGACAAAAGGGTCAAGATGCCACGGCATATGGAGGGCATCATACAAAGTTTGCTAGTTTTAGCTATACAATGTGTGTCATCGGATGAAGAATTGCGTCCATCAATGACAGAAGTCGTTACCAAGATGGATAGATCAAGATTTCCGATATGGGTAGATATGGTACAAAATCTAGTTCAATTAAAAGGCAGGAAAAAACAAAGTTCTAAGACGTTCAGCGCCACGACTAGCACTGAAACTGAAAGCGGCACTACCACCGTGGTTGGAACCACCACAAGTGGTCATGTTGGTGTTACAAAAAGGAAATTCTTACTAAGAGAAATATTAGCAGTTGATGATATTTACTAAAGTGAGTGTACCACTTGTAACATTTTTGTAAATTTATGATCCTACTAATTCAACTCAGTTGAGTTTGTACCTTTAATGGGTCAACACAATCAAACTGGGAATAGTTCAATTATGATGCTTGTTAATTTTGAAGGGGATGTGTATGTGAAGATTGTATGAAAACAAACGTTCGAGTTAAAAATGAATTATTCTGAAAAATAACATAATAACATGTGTTAAATAAGGATAGATAGAGTCATACAGACCAAATGGGTGAAATTATTGGCATACTGCAGAAAGCACAAATATTGTATAGTCTGAGCCTTATATGTCAGTTACATACAGCAAATTTTGTTAAGATGAAATTAAATGATAATTTACACAATCAGGTTTAACCAAAACTCGAGAATCGATCATTGATATCATGCCATCACACTCACAAAGATAAACTTAATGGAATAGGACACAAAATTAGTAAAATAGTACCAAAATGATAATCGTATATGGTTTGATTCTGTACAAACTGATATGATTACCATATATATAGGTATGATATATTGGTATGAGATAGTACTAAACGAAACAAAATGTATGTAATTGAAATGTTAATTATTGGCACCAGAAGTTCAGGGACTGTATGATCTCAGAAAGGATAAAAAAAACATTTTAACATACTTCAAGTAATCACATGATGTTTCTAGTAATTTGTAAAAAAAAATTGAGATTATATCCAACACCTGAAAAATACATGAAGCATATGATGTTATTGTTTTCTGTAAAATGATGTAAATAACAGTAAAAGTTAAACAAAATCAACATTCATATGTAACCAAATCAACCATGTATGCAGCTATAAAACCTTTGCGTTCATCTCAGCGTCTTAATAAGGTGAGCAAGCATGTTCGGAAAACTTCAATCAACCAACTTTCTAAAGGTAGAATATATCCTGTTTAACCAATAGACATGTAAATGTCTCTGAATTCGTTAACTAGTGTGGGATCCTGTATCGAGATAGTGCTACCTTATTATGGGTCACACCAAACTCCGATAATGGAGTTTTGCCTTAGATCTAAAGACGTCATTAGATCACAGGGGAAAAAGCATACACCTGCAAGTCATATAGTTACAGGAGCTGATTCGCACACACCTTTTTTAGTTACATTGATAGTTTTCGCCGTTTCACCCTTTGCTGAGCAAAACAGAAGGGGTTATGACTAAAAAAGGTATTGTACAAACCAGTTAATTGGCCAGTGGATAGTTTTTACTTCTAGCAGAGACAATTCTAACGCCGAATAATATGATCATCAAACTCAAAGTCGAACCTAAAAGTAGCAATTCAACTTATTTACTTATCAATAGGTCGATTTCCATTTCACATCATCTTAATGGAGTCAAATGGGCAAAATAAAAATAGAAGTAAACACCTTATATGAAAAACTAAACAGGTCAGATGGCTCAATAGTCACCCGTAGTTAACTTACAATTTATAGAACTTCACAGATGGCTGAATGATAAATATTGTTATGTAATATAAGTAAAATAATAAGATAACTCTTGTCATGGGTAACACTTATAAAGACGGAAAAATTCCTATTACATCTTCTGTCGGGACCAGCGGCTGCAGATTGAGCTGAAGATAGGTAGCCCATCTCAAAGGATTGGATAACTATTGCTAAAAGGCAGGGATCCTGTTCAAGCATTGGTGCGACACAAACATATGACATAAAGTCATAAACTCAAAATTTATGAGATGACTCTAACCCACACAAAACTAAATTGAGATAAAAATGGGTTGAGGAGAAATGGAAGTTATTCAGGTTGACCCGCACCCGTCAGCTTGATCCACCTATGATTGGTAACACTGACAGAATGTATGTCAGGTTTTAAGCCATCAAAAGTCACCTCATAGAAATAATCTATCAGACCTACCCATTTTCCTACCTGGTTGAAATTGAACTATGTCAGTGAACATCAACCGTAAATCTGCCATTTTCTGCGACTTGCTTGAACAGGATAATCGCATTTGTTGGGTTTAATCGTGCTATGATGAACAAAATCACAGGTATGTATGATAAACTTGCTAATATATTGATACTTGCAATATGTTGTTCATAGGAAATTACATACGTTCGTTCCCTATTTATAGATTTCTAACCGGTGTAACTACCAAATATTGGTACCGGTTCATTAACGACATGTCTATTGGGCTTTTAACTGCCAACTTATTTACAATATTACATACACACTTCCAAATAACTACACTAAGACCCCTATATTTAGTTTATACTCCAATACTCCACCTTAAACTAAATATAGTTAAAGGTCTTCATCCTTGATTTGTCTTTACAGTAGTGCTGGTTCTTCATCATCCCACACGAGATGTGCCTCTTCTTCCATTTCTTTCTCTTTGTCCCTTCGTCTTGTACATTCGTATGCGAAATGACCATATTCACCACATTCATAGCATTTGAATCTACTCTTGTCATTGCTTGTTTGGCCAGCACCTCTTCCACGTCCTGCACGTCCTGTTCCTCCTCTGAAAGGTCCTCTTCCACGTCCTCTAACATGGCTTTGATCACCACGTCCTTTTCCATGATGCCAACTTTCTAAATGATTATTTCCACTTGCTATTAGAAGTTTTCCTTGATCATTATCTTCCAATTCGTCTTGGCTTTTGATACATTCCTCAAACGCTGCTATCCTTCCTACTGCTTCTTCAAACTTCATCTTTTCTAGATCTTGAGATTGTTCGATAGTTGCCACAATAGGTAAAAACTTCTTTGGAACCGAATTGAGTAACTTCCGGACAATTGTCTTATCTTTAACTGTCGAACCAAGGTTTTTAAATCTTGCCCTTATACTGCCCAACTTTCCTGAGAAGTCACTTATGGTTTCATTTTCTTTCATTTTCAAGTTTTCGAGTTCGCTCCTTAAAGTTTGTAGTCGTGCCTTCTGAACGAGATCTGCTCCAAGATATAGAACTTTGATCGCATCCCATACTTCCTTTGGACTTTCGTATTGAGCAACTTGCATTAAAATATCTCCTGGTAACGTTTGGAAGATCATTGCTTTCGTTGTATGTGCCTTCTTTTCATCCCCCTCTTCTGAATCAATCGCTTCTCAAAGACAATAAGCCTTTAAAATCGTTTCCATCAGAATTGCCCATTGGGTGTAATTTGATTCAGTTAGTTTTGGGCATTGAAGGGATATGTTTCCTTGATCACGGTTTGACCCAGACGTGCCTTCCACTTTCTTATCTTCTTTGCCCGTCATGCTTACTTCTTGAGTTGATTTCTTGGACTTTTTCTTTCCAATCTTCTTTGCTCTGCTTCAATCTCTCTTCTTGCTTGTACCACGCAGGTTTTCGTTTTTCTTACTTTATTGTAACACACAGTTTAACACCACGAAGGTTTGTTCCACGAAGGATTTTACCACGAAGTTTTGTTCCACGAAGGATTGTTCCACAAAGGATTGTACCACGAAGGTTTGTTTCACGAAGGACTGTACCACGGAGGTTGGTTCCACGAAGGATTGTACGACTAAGGTTTTGGATTCTTACTTACTATACCACAAAGGTTATGATTTCTTTCTACCCACACCAATCAATCCAAGGGCATAAACTTGCTAATGCGAAATTCCAAATCAAATCTTAACTGGGTTTCTAACTTGCTATCGATAATCAGATTCTTATACGGGAAGTCTAAATTGCAAATAAAATTTAAAAGTTGAGGGTTACAAAATCTCCCCCTGAATACTCACCCCTTTGGTATTCAAAAACTTATATTGATCTTTTTTCAAACTTTATCTGATACAAGACTTTTGTATTTACAAAGCAATTAACAGAATAAATATTTTACTTGTTAATTTAAAATATCCAAATTAAAAGTCTTTTCTTTTTATAAAAATCTGATTTTGTTAAGTCAAATTTCAAAAAGGTGAATATTTCTTATTTGTCTTATTCAAAATCCCCAAATAATACGGGTCCTAAATTCAGTGTGCAAAGAAACAAACCAAAATTAGGGCAGGGACTCACAAGTTTCTATTTTTTCTCCTTTCTTTAATTGATCAAACAGCCCACTGGGCCCTTTCCTTCTGATCGCCAATTGTAAGGGACGAAACTTCTGTTTTGCTTCTTGTCAACCGAAGAAATCCTCTGTTCTTTCTTTCTTCTCTAATACAATCGATTAACTCTTGCACTCGTTCTGCTTCCCGGGATCAATTAACGTTGGCTCTGATGCCAATTGTTGGGTTTAATCGTGCTATGATGAACAAAATCACAGGTATGTATGATAAACTTGCTAATATATTGATACTTGCAATATGTTGTTCATAGGAAATTACATACGTTCGTTCCCTATTTATAGATTTCTAACCGGTGTAACTACCAAATATTGGTACCGGTTCATTAACGACATGTCTATTGGGCTTTTAACTGCCAACTTATTTACAATATTACATACACACTTCCTAATAACTACACTAAGACCCCTATATTTAGTTTATACTCCAATAGCATTTAGCAAAGAATAGACATGTAACCTCATATGCAAGATGTAAAATCAAACAAAAGAATTGCATTTTCTATTAAACTAATGTTTCTTACAGTTTACATGAGATGGTCACCCAAAACTGATTTCTTCTTAACTAAAGAAGACACCAGCAAAAGAATTTCCGTTCTTCCTGTTGTATCTATGAAAAAGCATCAAATGCTTGGTAGAAGTACACTGTGATATAAGTATGGTCTATGAGTCTAACCTCAAAGAAGAATCAAGATTGACACAAACACTGGACGATGGAGATCTCATACTGTCAGATCTTGTCGTCTCAAAGGGATGCCCTCTTGATCATCCTCTTCTGTTCTGTGCTTCGGTAGTCGCCCTGACAGAGTCGGTGAACCTGTAGTTGATTAAATTGTAAATTTTCCATGTGCAAAGAATACGGAAAACACTAGAAATTGAAGTGCACCCAAACAAGGTTACTACTGGAATATGTGTCAAGGTAGTACAATGGGTCAGGCTGAAACGGTTAGATAGGCTCAAAACATGTGTCAAAAGGGGGCTTGTGAATTTATTAGAATTTATCAAACCCAATTAATTCCTTAAATATAATAACAAAAACTATATCAAATACAACAATAATCTAAAGCAGATATAGTAGTAGGTTGTATGCACACAAAATTACATTCAAGACGAACTTTTACCCACTCGACCCAATGTTTGTATAATTTAGGTTGTTAAATTGAACCATTTGATATAGAACATAATCTTATTTGATCCATTCATATGTTAATGTGCCAAAATCGTCCTTAATTTATGTGTTCAGCAGCCTCTAAGTTAAAGGGGTACCCAAATACAGCAGTGCGCCAATGCTCGTCAAGCTGGAAAGTGTTTATGCAGTTGGTGCAAAGAGGTTGTTAGTGTGACATCATACCGTAATCAAGTCACAAAAGGGTACAAAAGAATGTTGTCGACTTGTCGTAGAAAAAAGAAACCCATCAAGAGAAATGTAAATTAGAACCGCAATGGTTCCATTTCACCTACCTAAAGTTAGAATAACACAAGTTTTTTTCTAAAAGTGTTCATATCCTAAGCGTGCATTTAAGTGGAATTCAATACAGAGAGGAGAATATAAATATAATTTCAATTATAATAGTTGCCAATTTGATTAGAAGAAGAGATTATTCTTTTACAAGAAGTGCTAAAGAATAATAAGCACTCAGCAGGCATGCTGCAAAAGTACACATTCTCACATGATGCAAATGCAACTATTTCATGAATCATTAAAGAGACTGGCAGCAAAAGTTTATGCAGCAACAGCGGACCCTTATCCAAAAAAATGGCAAACCAACACACACACACGTTACCATACCAATTTCACATTTGACCACCTGACAACAAATCTATAATTCTTGATTCTTAGAAGAAAACTAAAAAATCGAACAGTCTATACAAAACACTTTTAGGTTCATATCTCAACCTATTTGTAACTACATCATACAAGTTCTTAGATTAAGCTATTTTGTATCACATTATATGATTACAGTGAAAGTTCCATCAGTAGTCTCCATGATACAAGGCATATCAAAATTGGGCCTTATTCTGACGTAACTATTGCGGTCCCATTAAATGTTTTACGTTAATTTTCTTAGCGACTTCCTCGATATATTATCTATAAGGTCAATACTAGTGACGGTACACTTTCTCAATAGACAAGTAGTTGTACACACTTGATTACTCATATAGGCTTTTCCTTTCATTTCAGTTTGATACTAATAATACACAAGAGCAACTGTTTGACTTACACTATCATTTTCAGTTTGCGGTTGGTCCCATGTGATGTCTTTCCTTTTATTCGCTGGTGAGTCGGTGTTACTTTTACTTTAATTATATTGATCACAGATACATTTTTTAGTTATGAGATTCAACTCTAGAAAGTTAAAAAATGGTTGTCGTGATGCAGATATATCTTCGACGAGTTAAGCAAAGACCTTCAACATTAAGTAGGTGGAGCTAAAATGCAGAAGATTAGGTAAAGAAGCATACCATCGACCATGTCTTTCGTTTTGTGAAGAAGAAAGGTTCCGGAGAGTATTGTCACAAACCCACACAATTCTGTGACAATCTGGGTAGGAGTCTGTCCGGACCAATCCTGGTCCCAAAATTAGAATATTTAAATTATTTATAACTATAACACCATAACCAAACTTCAAACATGATAAACTAGACAGTAACTATTTCGACCCACTTATTTATGAATGGTTGATTTAGGTAATAGCTTATTTCTCAAGGGTCAAATGGGTCATAAGTCACTAAATTATATTTTATAATGCGTAAAAACCTCCTAACTTGCTTTATGAACAAAAAGTACATTTTAAGGAGAGAAAACAAAAGGTGTATTAATTCTATTTGTATGTTCTTGAGTCTTGACTAGGGAGAAAAGGAACGTTTGTTAGTAAACTTTTTGTGTTCTAAATTCGGAAAGAGGAAACAATTTTTTTTTTTTACCAATTCACAAATGTATTTATCGATCAACACTTGGGTAATGAGGTTGAACTTAGTTAATAGTGACAATCTCCAATGTATAGTCCAAAACACCAAATTATTTGTTGTGTAAAAAACCAACTTTGCCACCTCTAGAGATACCAATTGTTTTCGTTTATATATTTCAGAAATACAGTAAGATTGGTAATAATCAGTTTTTTGTGATCATATCCAACTCGCCCTCCCAGCCTATTTTGCCACCTCTAGAGATACCAATGGGTTAAACCTGCTACAGTCATATCAATATGCATTCTAATACAAAAAACCTCGGATATCTATTTATTTATTTCAGAAAAACGGTAAGATTGGTAATTTATACAGTTTTTTGTGATTATATACATCTCGCGCTCCCAGCCCATTTTTCGACCTCTAGTCTCTAGAGATACCAGTTGTTTTGGGACTAAGAAATAATACCTTGAACATGATCACACTTGCCAATATAGTAAGAGTTGTGAACATAGTGTAGTATATGGGTGAGACAACAGCAGTGTTAAATGTGTCTAGCGCCTGCAGCATATATAAAACACCATTAGTAAAACATTACCACTTGACTGCACTTAAGAGAGAGGAGCCATGGAACAGATAGAATATCCATAGAAATGCAAGCACATTTTTGCATGTGTACTCTAAACCGGTGGACCTGGTACTTGACCCGTATAATCTGCCTATTTTACAACCTCGACTAAAAACTATTGCAGCACATTTCATATCTCATATCTAATTAACAAACTAGCCCCAACAACTTACTTCTACAAAAAGACAAGATGTGACATAAGTGAGAATACAATGTGTCTATTCCAGATGGTTTTTACATGTCATGGAATTACATGATACAAAACCGATTAGATAATCTAGTATAAAAAGGAGGGTTGTTACCTTGTTCAGATAGTTCATCTGAGTGATGACACAAAGGAGAACAATGAACGTAAAAACCCAGGTTTGGGGATACACTAGCTGATTCACTCCTGAAAAAGTAAGTTTCAAAGCGATGCCAACAGCTTTCACACTCATGACCTGTGAAACATGAAACCTTATATTAGATTTGATGAATAGAGGTATCATAGCAGAACATGAAGAAATGCATCCAACTGATGAAGTGATGATGAATACCGATAAAGAGCCTACAAGCGAACACACTCCAATATAGCACATTATGTGTGTCTGGCCATATACTGGGATATAAAGGAACACAATGATGAAAACAGCCATCAGCACCAGTACCGCATACAGAACGAAAGCTGCAGAAAAAGATCTTAGTTAAAAAGGAACGCGTCAAAAGATTGGAAGATCAAATGCATTAGAATAGACTTTGGGTGACTTTCAAACCCGCTGATCCATTTGACCCGTTCCCCTTAGAATGTGGCACAACCCACATAGATTCATTCATATGTATATGGGTTAAAATTGCCACCAATAACTAAAACTTATTTTCACAAACGAAAATGTTAAATTCAAAAACAGTTAATCATGAAAGCAACCATTCACCTGGCTCTGTAGCAAGGTCCCATAACTCTGCCACTGATTCAATCTGACGTTCCTGAGGAGCATGCAGAACAATTGTGGTGGAGCCGACGACACATAGAGCACAACCGAGAACTCCAAAAATATGTAGCTTCTCTCGCAATATTATATATGCAAGTACAGCACTAATTATAATGCTGAGGGCCCCAAGAGGAGTGACCAGAATAGCCGGTGCAAAAGCATAAGCAGCAAAATTTGCTATTTCTCCAACAACCACTGTTGAAGTAGTTAAACAACAGTTGATGATCAGATTTACGTCACATTGTTGCAATTAGAGTATAAAATATGGCATTAAACAAAAGAAAACAGGGAAAGCTCACTTGTTGTCATGCCTACCCACCATAAAGGCTCCAATAAGTATGAGTAGCCTCCAGCTCCTGATAAAAAGGTCACATGTTAGTCAAACTAATAGAGACCAAAACACACACATGCCATATGCTAATTGTATGTTAGGCGCATATATAATCACTGAAATTCAGAAGCATGCTATTATGGAACACCCTTACATGGCATCACACCCTCAGTTCATTTAAAGCTAAGAATTGAGATAGAAGGCAGTAGTTCTCTAATCGTGCTGACATCAAAACTGAAACAAAAAGCTTGTTAAGCTGAAAAATAAGGCCATTTTTTCTTACAAGAAATACTTAAGAAACACCAAATACAAACACTATTTACAACCATCTTAATCAGCACAACTGCTAAGAATAACGAATGCTACATCTCCACATGTAGAGGCTTCTATCGCCTATGAAACGTTACAACAAAACCAAATGAATTTCGCCAGTACATATCACCAAGGTGGCCTAATGATCAGGAGATATGATGTCCTCATAAGAGGTCACGGGTTCGAATCTCACTAGGTAACATCTTGGGGTGGCCTGGGAACAGTTCGAAAACAGCAAGGGGGGAAACCGGTTTAACCATGTACATTCGAGTCAAAATACTCATTTCCTGGGTAGCCTGAACAAGGAAACCCATCCATTGACTCGTTTTACAACATCATATTAGAGTATTAGACCAAAGAGGTGTCATGTTAAAAAATAAACTATCAGTTTTAATACTAACCATATCACCCTTTATAAAAGGAAAAATCCTCAGATAATCCAGAAGAGGACTCATTTTTATTTAGTCTTTGTAAATTTTACATGATCTTCTATTTGAGTCATCATCAAATAGCAAATTAGAAAGAGGATGCACCTAAAAATTTCGACTCACCACCTCACACATCCTCTTCTCTCTCGCTTCGTGTCATAAATAAAAACCATCAAGTATTATCACCACACCATAATTGAACCCATAGCTCATACACATTCGCATCTCTATAAATACCATAACCAATCAAAGGCAAGCATGCATGCCCAAAATCAGTACTTCACACTTTTACAAGGTCAATTAACCATATCCTAATAAATGAACAGTGTGTGTAACAAATTCAGAACCAACATTGACTCAAACTTTTAATGAGGCCATCATCAAAGAAGTAGGGAAAATACCCGTACAAATTATAATCATGTGATCAATGATCACGTCTTCTATGGACCTTAGATATTTAAAATATAACCGTCGAGTGCTATCATCAACATAAATGGCACTGGTGACTCATATACAAGACTAAGTTAGAAAACACTAAACTGTCCTCTATATATAAGAAACTAAAAAAACATAACCGGTCAAAGGCAATGATTATTATTCGCATTAGACCATCATAAAAGTAAATCCAAAACATAACGAGTGCCTGATTAACAAAATAATACAATTTGCATAGTTATTTAACCATCCTAAACCATCTCTAAGGTAGCCTAGTGGTACAGCTTCCCGGGGATCTGGGTTCAAACAACCACATTTTCACATATCTAACATTTTACATGTATATCTACTAATTATAAGTTACAAGTAAAAATATTTAACAAACACCCACATTTCCACATATCTTAAACATAATAAAGATCAAAACTTTATATCAAAAATCATAAACAAAAACCCGAAAAAGAAAAAAAAATGGAAAACCCACCTGCTCGAGTGGCACCAGAAGAAGCACCAGCTTTAATAAGTCCTTTTTTCTTGACAATGAAACTAGCACCAATAAACAAACTAGAAGATAATGCTAATATTAATCCCTTTATATTATCACTTGACATCCCTCTGTATGCATCTCTCCATCCTTCTGACAATTCTCCCATTCTAATTTTTTCTTAATTATTATCACAACCCCATTTGATATATTATTATTATTATTATTATTATAAAGTTAGATAAAAGATTGTTGGAGAGTGGAAATGGTTGGTTGTAGAATGTTATAAGGGTTTTAAGAAAATAGATCTGGTTTTGTGTAGATTTATTGAGATCGAAGATGGTGAATCGATCATGATTGTGGGCAACAAACTTATTTCAATTCGAGTGAGTGACTGAGTGATGATATAAGTGATGATATACGTTTTGGTGGATGGAAGTTTGGAACTTTTTAAGAAACACGGGAGAAACCTTAACTAGTATGCAGCCTACGGATGAGCATTTGGACCGAAACCCGTGACCCGACCCGGAACCGGGCCGCCCCGCCCGAAGGGCTAACGGGCCGGGTCACGGGTCACGCTTTTGTTGCATTTTCGGGTCACGGGTTGCGCGGGTCGGGCCGGGTCAAGCCAAAAACCGAAAAAAGGTGAAGGAAACCCGTAACCCGCCCGCGACCCGCCTGAACCCGACCCGAACCGAACCATCACGGGCCGGGCCACGGTTCCGATTTTCATCCACTTACGGGTCGCGGGTCGGGTCGGGTCGGGCCATTTGCATATCCCTAGATCCTAAACAACTAGATGTACAACGAGATGGTGAGTATAGGCCGGTTCGAATCACATGATGACTTTTGCCTTATGTCCAACCACTGTAGTAGAGATGAGCATTTGGACCGAAACTTGTGACCCGACCCGGAACCGGCCCGGCCCGACCCGCCCGAAGGGCTAACGGACCGGGTCACGGGTCACGCTTTTGTTGCATTTTCGGGTCACGGGTTGCGCGGGTCGGGCCGGGTCAAGCCAAAAACCGAAAAAAGGTGAAGGAAACCCGTAACCCGCCCGCGACCCGCCTGAACCCGACCCGAACCGAACCATCACGGGCCGGGTCACGGTTCCGATTTTCATGCACTTACGGGTCGCGGGTCGGCCGGGTCGGGCCATTTGTACATCCCTACACTGTAGTGCAAGTGGAATCTAAACATCTCATCTCTTCTCAAATACTCTGTAATAAACCTTTATCCCTAATATGCTCCTTGTATCCAACAGAACTACCATCTAAAATGCAGTCTACCAAAAATACTTTTAATAAAACTAAACGTTTACATGCGAGATACGGCGGCGATGGGATGGTGACGGTGATGATGGCGGTGGAGGCGACGACTGTGGTGGTGTGGTGATGAGTGTAAAAAGGTATTGTAGTTATTCTTAGCGTTGAGAGATCATCAATTATAGTATTAGAGTATTATAGGTATATTAAGTAGATATGTTTTTATTACTCAATAAATTGGTAAAATAGGAAAATTGCCTCCTTTTTTGAGAAGATGAGGAGCAATAGTCTAGTTTTTAATGTATAAGTAATTGATGTAAAAAGAGTTGTGTTGAGAGATATATGTTGTAAATAATTTTATTAAAGTTATTATAGTTATATTAGGTAGAAATATTCAAATAAGTTAATAAAGGAAAATGATAGTTTGGGTATATCAAATGTTTATAAAGAAATAGCAGACCACTTTCATCAATTTACAAACTTCATTGTGAGCTTTGACGAAATTCTACACAATATGAAATTGAGTTTTTAGCTTTTTTCTTTCTTTCTAAATATTGTTACTTACCTTCTTTCTTATTTATTATGTTATTTTTAATTTTTGATTTTTAATTTTCGATGTTAATTAGCTAAGATCTTCATCTTCTTACATTGCTTTGTCAAAAATTATTTCATGCTTGATATATACATCTTACAACTATTGATTTTGTTATAGATTTCGTGATTTCAATATTATTATCTAAAGTAATAATTACATATCGATCCTATCGAATAATTTAGCATTGAATTAAATATGATATAGTGATTTTCTTTTCATCCTTTGAATTTAAAAGATTAATTATCTTTTAGTTATTAAATAAAAATTCAATGTATTAATAAGATTCAATAGATTATTCATTTCTTGAAATTAATCGTTCGATCAGTTTATGCATTATGCATTGAAATTGAACTTATATTGATGGTTTCTCTATGAAGTATATCTTATATACTTTTGATGTGGAAATGTCCAGATTCACTGAACTGGCTGACGCCAGTGAACTAGAGAAGTCAACTGAACTAAATGGTGGAACTGAACTGAAGGGTGGAACTGAACTGAAGAAGTTAACTGAACTGAAGGAAACTGAACTGATAATGCCATCTGAACAAGCCATGTTGATTCTGCCAGTAGTGGCCCATTTCAGACAAGTCTTTACTAAACCAGCCCAGTCGCCAGTAGTAACACTTCTCCAGTGGCAAGAGTCTCCAGTGACAACCAGTAGTGATCCACCAGAAAAGTTTACCACTGAAGCACTCCAGTGACCAGCTCCAGTCTAGTCTCCAGATGGGTGCTCCAGACTTAAGTCTCCAGTGGAAGTTCCAGATTTACGTCCCAGTTTTCATTAATAAAGTTTGTTTCATGTTTGTGGACCCAATAAAGAAGGAATGACAGCTGTCAAAGACGATAAGGGAGAAGCGTGCATCAACATTCATTTCCTAACGGTATTGTGGGACCACTTGCAGGGGAATGTTTCTAGAAGCCTACTCTGTCCATTTCCTATTGGTTAATAAATTAGTGGTTGTCTTTTACCCATGACAGCCTTTTATTTTATTTTGTTTTTTTATTGTATTTCGTTAATTCCTAGGAAATAGCATGTGTGGCTATAAATAGGGGCTTATTTTCTCATTGTAAAACAATTTTTTTTTATTGAATGAAAATTAATAGAGCAGCCTCTATTTCTTACAAAATCTTCATTTACCTTTATAGATCTAAGATCTTGGTGGTTTGAAGTGACCCCTTTATCTATAATTGTGGTGACTCGTTCTTTATCAATTATAGTGGTGAGGTCTTTAAATCTTCGATTCCTTTATCTGTGTTTGTGGTGGCTAGACCTTTATCAAACATAGTGGTGGGTTGGAGTGTTTCCTTTATCCTTGATTCCGGTGGCTAGTCCTTTACGAATCTTGGTGGTGGATTCTTTTATCTATCATTTTATTTTATTGTCTTGTTTTGTTGTTTGTTTCATAAAATCAGAAAATCCTCACAAAAATAGTCATTCCGCTGTGCTAGTTCTTTGTTTAATTTGTTACATTCCGCTGTGCTTAGTTTCACGTGAGATTTACGCATCAAATTTGGTATCAGAGCCAGGTTTAAAAAGGTTTCTTAATCTTTTTATCCGTGGGTTTTGTTGTTTGTTGGGTCAGATTCAAAAGGGTTGTTCTAATCTTTTGATCTGTTGGAGTTTTTGTTTAGATCTGTTATTGTTAGTATTGTTTGTTGAAAATAAATGGCTTTAGAAGAAATATGACATTAGAAGAAGCTCATAATGCTAGGAGGGATAGACAAATAGAAGATCTACAAGAAGCACTTGGTAGAGTTTTTCATATGTTAGAAGATGGTGGTTTAAGGTTTAATAGAGACCATGTTGTTGCTAGTGAAAGAGATTCTGAATCTCAAGGTCCTAGTGAAAGATCTGATAGTACACCCAGAAACTCTAGTGATTCTGATGACCCACATCCTAGAGAAAGACGAAGGAGACATAAGGGTGATGATACTAGAGACATTAAGATAGATCCACCAGATTTCAATGGGTCTTCTAACCCAGAAGAATATTTTGAATGGGCTTAGGTTATGGATAGGATTATGGATATAAAAGGTTATGATGATAAAAAAAAGTTTTAAGGTTGCCATTATTAAGCTTAAAAAGTATGCTTCATCTTGGTATGACAATATGAAATCTGAAAGGGAGTATAAGGGTAAGAGTAAAGTCAAGACCTGGTCCAAATTGAAAGAAGTCATGCAGAAAAGATTTGTTCCTCAGTCGTACAAGCAAGATCAGTATCTTCTGATGAATAATCTGAAGCAAGGTACTAAAGAGGTTGTGGAGTATATTAGAGAATTCGAGCAACTGAAGACTCGAACTGGTGTGAAAGAAACTGAAGAACATACTATCGCCAGATTCCTTGGTGGGTTGAATGCTACCATTACTGAGAAGATAGAACTGCAGCCCATCTGGACTTATGAAGGTGCTTGCAAACTGGCCCTCCATATTGAAAAGCAACTGAAGAAGAAGGTCCAGTACAAACCTTTCACTAAGGTTACTTCCAGTTCCAGTCAACCAGTTACCAGGCCTAGTGAAACTGTTCAGAAATCCTTCAGAGGAAAGGAGAAAGAAACTGGAGGATCAAAAGAACCAGTTGGAAGAAAATGTTTTAAGTGTCATGGCTTTGGTCACTTCCAGGCGCAGTGTCCCAATCAGCGAGCACTAACTGCCAAAGAGATTGAAAGCTTACCAGATGTTGATACTGAAGAAGGTGAACCAGTGTATGACGAAGGTGAAGATGAAGAATCATATGTAGGTGCAGATGTTGGAGAAATGCTATTGGTAAGAAGAATCATGCACACTGATGAAGTTACAACTGATACTGCCCAGAGAGAAAATATCTTCCATTCCAGATGTACTGTTAAAGGAAAGGTATGTAATCTGATCATTGATGGTGGAAGTTGTGCTAATGCTGCTTCAACTTATATGGTAGAGAAACTGGAACTACCTACAATTAAGCACCCTCGTCCTTACAAATTGCAATGGCTCAGTGAAGGATCTGAGGTAAATGTTAATCGACAAGTTACTATTCCTTTTTCCATTGGATCTGTTTATCAAGATAAAATTGTTTGTGATGTTGTTCCTATGGATGCTTGTCATATATTACTGGGTAGACCTTGGTTATTTGATAATTATGTATTTCATAATGGTTGTATGAATTCTTATTCATTATCTGTAAGTGGGAAGAAGGTCACTTTGACTTCTCTGAAACCCAATGAGTTACTGAAAATTAATAAGAAAGACCAGCCCAGCAAGTCTTTGTTTATGTCTCAAACTGAAGTAGAAGAAGAGTTAACTGGAGGCTCTCCAGTCATGATGTTACTGGTACTTGAGCGTACTGAAGAAAAGGAGTTCACTGGAGTCCCAGTCTCCTGAAGTCTCTACTGAAGGAATTCACTGATGTTTTCCCAGAAGACCTACCTGAAGGTTTGCCGCCAGTAAGAGGAATTGAACACCAGATTGACCTGGTTCCAGGCTCAGTTCTCCCAAACAAAGCTGCTTATAGATGTTCACCTACTGAAGCAAAGGAGTTACAAAGGCAGGTAGATGAGTTGGTTTCTAAAGGTTATGTGAGAGCAAGTATGAGTCCTTGTTCAGTCCCAGCTCTCCTGGTTCCAAAGAAAGATGGTTCAATGAGAATGTGTGTTGATAGTAGAGCCATAAATAATATAACTATTAAGTATAGATATCCCATTCCCAGATTGGATGATATGCTTGATGAATTACATGGCTCCAGTGTGTTTTCAAAAATTGATCTCAGAAGTGGCTATCACCAGATTAGAATGAAGGATGGAGATGAGTGGAAGACTGCATTCAAAATTAAAGGAGGCCTTTATGAATGGTTAGTAATGCCTTTTGGTTTATCTAATGCTCCTAGTACTTTCATGAGACTGATGAATGAAGTCCTCAGGCCACTTATTGGTCAGTTTGTTGTTGTTTACTTTGATGATATTCTTGTATATTCTAAAACTGAAGCTGAACATGTTAATCATTTAAGAAGTGTGTTTGAATTACTGAGAAAACACCAGTTGTATGGTAAACTGGAGAAATGTGATTTCATGGTTGAAAGTGTAATATTTCTGGGGTTTGTTGTTGTTTACTTTGATGATATTCTTGTATATTCTAAAACTGAAGCTGAACATGTTAATCATTTAAGAAGTGTGTTTGAATTACTGAGAAAACACCAGTTGTATGGTAAACTGGAGAAATGTGATTTCATGGTTGAAAGTGTAATATTTCTGGGGTATGTTGTGTCGAAAGAAGGTATTTCCATGGATCCCTCAAAGGTAGAAGCCATCAGATCATGGCCAGTTCCTACTACAATCACTGAAGTAAGAAGTTTTCATGGACTGGCATCTTTTTATATAAGGTTTATCAAGAATTTCTCTACAGTTGTGGCTCCAATCACTGATTGTCTGAGAAAAGGTGTGTTTGACTGGCCTAATTCAGCCCAGTTGGCTTTCGAGTCACTGAAGGGGAAGCTCAGTTCAGCTCCAGTTCTATCCTTGCCAGATTTTGATCAGTTGTTTGAGTTAGAGTGTGACGCCAGTGGGGTAGGTATTGGTGCAGTTTTAGTACAAGCAGGACGTCCAGTGGCATATTTCAGTGAAAAACTCAATGGTTCCAAACTGAAGTATAGTACTTATGACAAAGAGTTTTATGCAATCATTCGTGCTATCACTCACTGGTCACATTATCTGAAGCCAAAACAATTTGTCTTATTTTCTGATCATGAAGCACTGAAGTTTATTAATGGTCAATATAAGCTTAATGCCAGACATGCAAAATGGGTGGAATTTTTGCAGTCTTATTCTTTTATTTCTAAGCACAAAGCTGGAGTGGCTAATGTTGTTGCTGATGCACTTTCCAGACGATATTCGTTGTTATCAATTCTGGAAGCAAGAGTCCTTGGATTTTCTTTCATTAAAGAGTTGTATGCTGCTGATCCAGACTTCGCTGATCGCCTCACTGAAACTAATCAGAAAGGATCATTTGTTATTCAAGATGGTTTCTTATTCAAGAATGGAAAGTTGTGTATTCCAAAGGGTTCTATTAGAGATTTACTGTTAAGGGAAGCACATGGAGGAGGTCTGGCAGGCCATTTTGGTATTAACAAAACAGGAGAGATCCTCACTGAACATTTCTACTGGCCAAGTTTACTGAAGGATGTTCATAACATCATCAGTCGCTGTCCAACTTGTCACCAGGCGAAGGCTTCTTTTCATAAAGGATTGTATACTCCTCTTCCAGTTCCAAACCAACCTTGGGAAGATCTTAGCATGGATTTTATTGTTGCACTGCCCAGAACCCAGAGGGGAAAAGATTCTATCATGGTAGTTGTTGATCAATTTTCGAAGATGGCACATTTTATTGCTTGTAACACAACCAATGATGCTTCAGGAGTAGCAAATTTGTTTTTTAAAGAGATTGTCAGATTACATGGGATTCCAAAAACAATTGTTTCAGATAGAGATGTCAAATTCCTGAGTTATTTCTGGAAGACCTTATGGAGACTGATGGGTACCAGATTGATGTTCAGTACGTCTCACCATCCTCAGACTGATGGACAGACTGAAGTCACAAACAGAACAATTGGCATGTTATTGAGAACACTGGTGAAGAAGACACTAAAAGATTGGGATCTGAAGCTTGCTCATGCTGAGTTTACTTTCAACAGAGCTCCTAACTATTCTACCAGTAAATCCCCGTTTGAAATTTGTTATGGTGTCAATCCACTGACTCCCATTGATTTAATTCCATTTTCGATTGAACCAAAAGCAAGTATTGAAGCTGAAGCCAGAGCAAAAGAAATAAAGAAAATTCATGAACAAGTGAAGGCCAGAATAGAGAAGGCAAATGCCAGTTACAAGGTCAGGGCAAACAAGAATAGGAAGCAGCCCAGTTTTGCACCAGGTGATCTTGTTTGGTTGCATCTAAGAAAAGAAAGGTTTCCAGCAAAGATGAAGAGTAAACTGATGCCCAGAGCTGAAGGTCCATTCAAGATTCTGGAGAGGTATGGTGATAATGGATACAAGGTCGAGTTACCTGGAGATATGTCAGTTTCAAGTACTTTTAATGTCGTGGATCTGACGCCTTATCTGGAAGATGAGAACCTCGAGGACTTGAGGACAAGTCCTTTCTTAGAGGGGGAGATTGATGTGGAAATGTCCAGATTCACTGAACTGGCTGACGCCAGTGAACTAGAGAAGTCAACTGAACTAAATGGTGGAACTGAACTGAAGGGTGGAACTGAACTGAAGGAAACTGAACTGATAATGCCATCTGAACAAGCCATGTTGATTCTGCCAGTAGTGGCCCATTTCAGACAAGTCTTTACTGAACCAGCCCAGTCGCCAGTGGTAACACTTCTCCAGTGGCAAGAGTCTCCAGTGAAAACCAGTAGTGATCCACCAGAAAAGTTTACCACTGAAGCACTCCAGTGACCAGCTCCAGTCTAGTCTCCAGATGGGTGCTCCAGACTTAAGTCTCCAGTGGAAGTTCCAGATTTACGTCCCAGTTTTCATTAATAAAGTTTGTTTCATGTTTGTGGACCCAATAAAGAAGGAATGACAGCTGTCAAAGACGATAAGGGAGGAGCGTGCATCAACATTCATTTCCTAACGGTATTGTGGGACCACTTGCAGGGGAATGTTTCTAGAAGCCTACTTTGTCCATTTCCTATTGGTTAATAAATTAGTGGTTGTCTTTTACCCATGACAGCCTTTTATTTTATTTTGTTTATTTTATTGTATTTCGTTAATTCCTAGGAAATAGCATGTGTGGCTATAAATAGGGGCTTATTTTCTCATTGTAAAACAATTTTTTTTTATTGAATGAAAATTAATAGAGCAGCCTCTATTTCTTACAAAATGTTCATTTACCTTTATAGATCTAAGATCTTGGTGGTTTGAAGTGACCCCTTTATCTATAATTGTGGTGACTCGTTCTTTATCAATTATAGTGGTGAGGTCTTTAAATCTTCGATTCCTTTATCTGTGTTTGTGGTGGCTAGACCTTTATCAAACATAGTGGTGGGTTGAAGTGTTTCCTTTATCCTTGATTCCGGTGGCTAGTCCTTTACGAATCTTGGTGGTGGATTCTTTTATCTATCATTTTATTTTATTGTCTTGTTTTGTTGTTTGTTTCATAAAATCAGAAAATCCTCACAAAAATAGTCATTCCGCTGTGCTAGTTCTTTGTTTAAGTTGTTACATTCCGCTGTGCTTAGTTTCGCGTGAGATTTACGCATCAACTTTATTTTTTGGTTTCATGATTTAGACGTTATTAAAAAAACAAGTGCATCGATTATTATTAAAATACATTTATTATGATGTAATCTTTAATATATATTAAAACAAAACCCTTAATTCTAAATTGGAAAAGTAAGGACCATTGATTGAATTTCATCTCTTATTCTCCACCATTAGATCATTTTGATGACATTATCATTGACTAAAGAATTAGTCAATAAGACTTTTGGTCCTTATAGTTTTATATAAATAAATGTGTCTTATAAAGTCTTTTATATTTATTTATTTTAGTACAATAATGGTACTTCGTAGTCTTTAATGTATATAACTTATAAATAAATAAAATCATTTATATAGTATATTATATTTTCATGTATACAAAGTTTATATATTTGTATTTCTAATGTGGTGTAAATGATACGAATATTTGACAAAATATACATTTAGAATGGGTTGATATGACTATTACATGAATTTTTTTTTATGTGATTGCATAAATTAATATAACACCTTTGGTACTCCTAATATGAGTAAAAGTTATGTAGTTATAACTTAGTGTTAATAAAGATATGTATTTAATATCTCATAACTAATATAATGGTGAACTTGGGATCTCACCGTCACGCAGCGTTGCAGGGTCGCTAGCTTGAGAGAAAAAATTCCTATACGGGACTAAGGGTTCCTGGACATTTACCCTTTTTTTTACACACTTATTGGAATATACGTGTTCCATGCATATTTTTTAGTTTTATGGCTGAAAACATTATTTGTTAACCTTTTGATATTATTATTGTGGTTCAAAAGTTTGTAAATATTTATTTAAATGTTAATCATTTTCATATATTAAAAGTTTTTTAATGTAAAAATAATGTACAAATTCCATAAGCTAGTTGCCTTTAATAAGTAAGTTTACATTTAAATATATCGTTGTTACAATATTATAGTCTTAAATTTTGAAAGATGCATTATCCATTTTTATTGGATTTTTAGGACAAAAATTATTCACCATGTGGATTTAATCTAGTATACTTTTAAAATCATTAGGGGCAAACAAGAAATACTACGGAGTATATTTTACCTACCAAGTCATACAAAACACGACAGCTCAACAGCCCAGTGATATATAATATTCACGTTCCAAATAAAAATCATATACAATGACTACTTAAAAAAGCTTGTTTCATAAATTAATGGATATAACTATTCATGTTGAATCTCCAGATTTAAGATCTTGTTTCACATAGATCCATAAACCAATTAGCTATGAAAAATTTACACCTTGTTTTCATACCTGTAATAACTTCCAGTCACTTGACATCACCTATAGAATTTGCAAAACGTATGCTTGATCAAAATGAAACACTATGCATAACATTCCTTGCCATCCTTTTCCCTAACCAAACCGATATTGATCCCGGTATCAAGTCCTTTGCGGCTTCGAATCCACGTTTTAGAGTCATTATCGTCACAAATACGACCAACAACCCTCTTCCTCAACCATCTTCACCTATCACTATAGAAAAACTTGCTACTCTTTATATTGACAGTCATAAGTCTCAAGTAGAAAAAACAGTCAGGAAGATGTTATTAGATGAATCAATAAAACTAGCTGGTTTTGTACTTGATCTCTTTTGTAGTTCCATGATTGATGTAGCTAATAAATTCAACATCCCTTCATACATCTTTTTTACATCCAATATATCGTTTCTTGGATTTCTGCTTCATCTCCCGACCCGTCACAACAAAGTTGCAGTCGAGTTTCAACTGTCTGATGCTGATTCTGTTGTACCGAGTTACCAGATTCCAGTTCCTACATACGCGCTTCCTAGTGCTGTATTTGACAAAAGTGGTGGCGGGTATGAATCTTTTCTTTATCATGGTACAAAGTTCAAAGAAGCCAAAGGAATTATAGTCAATTCGTTTACTGAACTCGAACCATATGCTTTTGATTCTGTTGTAGCACTACCTACTGTTTACCCAGTTGGACAATTGATTGATCACAAGAATACTAATAATTCAACTAATTGGATTGAGATCAAGAACTGGATAGACAATCAGCGTCCAAAATTGGTCGTTTTTCTTTGTTTTGGGACTCATGGGAGTTTTAATGAGTCCCAGCTTGAACAGATGGCTAATGCACTCGAGAGGAGTGGTCACTCGTTCTTGTGGTCAATTCGCAAGCCACCACCAAAAGGCACAAATGGGCCTCCAAGCGACTACACAAATGTGGAAGTGGTCCTCCCAAATGGGTTTTTGGAAAGAGTGAAAAGCAGAGGAATGGTTTGTGGTTGGGTATCCCAAGTGGATGTGCTAGCCCACAGAGCGGTGAAAGGTTTCGTGTCTCATTGTGGATGTAACTCTATCTTAGAGAGCCTATGGTATGGAGTTCTTATTGCGACTTGGCCAATTCATGCTGAACAACACTTGAATGCTTTTTGGCTAGTCAAGGAACTCGGGTTGGCCGTGGAGCTGAGTTTGACCTACAGAAGCACCAATAACGAGTTGGTGATGGCAGATGAGATAGAAAAAGCCATAAATTGCTTGATGGATAATGAGAACCCGGTACATGAAAGAGTGAAGGAAATGAGTGAGATTGGTAGAAAGACTTTGATAAAAGATGGATCTTCAGTTGTTACACTAGGAAAACTTGTTGAAGATATGCTACAAAACATCATCGAAAAGTGACAATAATTGTATTGTATCACTAGCTTGGTTCTGTCTCTTTAACCTTCCTCGAAATGGTTCTCCTCTGTTACATAATAAATGAATAAGGGGCCAAAGTGATATGTTTGCAATAGATTAGGGGGTTAGAGTGTTAAAGATTGAAAGATGGCTGTTAGGTCGGTTAGTATGATTGTATAAAAATCAGATTAGTAGTGGAAATAGATCATATTTTGAGCTGATAAACAATCCCTTCTTCTCTAAATTCTTCTTCTTCGATTCTACTCGTAACAGTGGTATCAGAGCCGTCGATTCTCCGACGAGCTTTCGATTCCGGTTACACCTCCGATTGAGATTCCAATTGAGATTCCGGCTAGTCGTTGATTCTCTTCCTCCTAAAATCAATGGCTGTTAGAATTCTTGATTCGATTCCTTTTTCGCGAGCTTGTGATTCCGATCACTTTCTCCGGTGAACTTTTGTTCTCCGGTGACCTATCTTTCATAAATTCTCCAAATTCAACAATAATCCACTGCAATTCTTCACAAATTCATCTCAATTACTTCAATTCATCAGTAATCCACTTCAATTTCACAAAAGTTTTGACCTAATTTTGAAATTAATCACATATTCATTAATAAATAACCTAATTCAGTATAAATCAATGGCGGCTCCGAATTTTAATGGTGATGATGCTAAAGGTTGGAAAAAAAGATGTGAGGAATTCTTTTTGGTTGATGAAACACCTAATAATCGGAAAGTGATGTATGCTGCTATCAAATTTGAAGGCAGAGCATTACATTGGCATCAATTTTATGCAAAAACTAGTGGGAAGTCATTGTTGGATATGTCATGGGATGATTATTCAAGAGCAACCTTATTGCATTTTGGTGAAAAACCAGAATTAGAAGATGAACTCTTACAAATTCAGAAGGCATTGAGCAATTTACAACTAGCACTTGCACGAGTAGAAGAAGATGTGTCAAGACTGCAAAAACAATCATTGATGATACATGAATCTTCTGGTGAGATTGAGTTGTCTGAGTATGAGGATAAAACAGAAACAGAAGGTATACATTCTCAAACTAATTCTTCTTCATCCTTATGCTATGATGAGAGCAATTCAGTGAGTTTTGGAACTGAAATTAGAATGAATTTTGAAGTAGAAAATAGTGCACACCGGGTGTTTGATGAAATGCCTGACCGAAATTTGAATGGAATTGAGGTTGGATTTAGTGATATCTTTCTATGTAGGACTATTTTAAGCAATAATTCAGTAGGTTTTGTGGATCAAAGTGAAGTGGATTCTAAAATTGAGATTAGTGCAAACAAGGTGTTTGATGAAAGTCCTGAAAACGTTAGTGATGGAATAAATGATGAATTTAAGGCTCAATTCAGTGGTAAATCTGCTTGTGGGAGTATTAATGATGTGATTGTTGAGCTGAATGATAGTAAGAATCTTGTTTCTAGGCAGTTTAAGGATGAATTCGGCAGTTTAAATATAGAAGTTTTTGTCATGAATGATTCTGGTGTGGTTATGGCATTCCAGTTTTTTGGTGATATTCGGTATTGTGTAGGTGATTTTTGGGGTCAAAAATCTTTGAAGAGGGGAGTATTAGGTAATACTAGTAAGGTTAGGGATATAGAATCATTTGAGTGGAAACCGGGTTGGATTTATCTTGTAGGGAATAATAATGGGTTGCAGATGGGTTTTTTACCGAGTTTTGTTGGAATGAAGCTGTTGATAATCGAGAATTTATTAGTTGAAAAATTAATGTTGGTTGCTGCTTATAATAAGAGTGGTATTACTACTTTAGGGGAAAATGATTATCTGAAATTAGATGTGATTCAGAGGGGTTTTAATGGGTTAGAAGATGTGTGTGAGATTTCTGAGAATTTATGCACTCCAAAGGATGAGTTGAATCGGTTAAGAAGCAATTTGAGCAATGAAATTGAGCAATCTGACAGTGGAGTAGTTTCAGAGAGTTTCCATGATGGTGTAAACAGAATTAGAGATGAGTTTGACGTCTCAGCAGCTATGAGTTTAGTGAGGACAAGTATCCACCAGAATTGTGTTAATAAGGCTGGTCATTTGTCTATGTGTTGGGAGAAAGCAAGGTATGAATTAAATGAACTAAATGGAAGGTTTTCTGAAACTCTGAAGATGTTCACCGAGCTGCTAGATTTTGGATATGTACCTACACATAGTACTCTCATTTCTACATTATCCGCTATTTCGTTGTTAGCTCTACTTGATAAGAGAAGGGGTGTTAGCATTGAAGGTGCTCTAACTGTTTTTCAAGTTATACGAAAGAAATCTGCTACAAGGAAATTCTTTGTCATTCTCCTGCACTGGTCTACAAGTAGTAAATACCAAAACGATCTTGGAACTGAAATGCATAGTGAAGGGTCTCATGGTCAGGTGTACAGAGATAGACTCAAGGATGGTACAAGTGTAGCTATAGAGATAATTTCAAAACTTGGACACCAGCACTCGGCCAGTGCTCTGGGGCATGATTTTGAGTTTAACCTGAATGATTCAAGTGACTGCAGACTATTTTTTGTGTTCGAATATGTATCAAGTAGGACATATCAAGACTGGATCATTGGTACTAAAAGCAGAAGGTCAGTATCATGGAGTCAAAGAATAGCAATTGCCAGAATTGGTATTCCAATTCAGGCTGCTCGGCCAATGGAAAAACTAAGGGACAAATGGGAAGAAAAGTGTTCAATGTATGATCGTGATATGCAAGTTTTGATAAATTCTGGGAATAAATTTGATAAAAAAAGAATCTGGCAAAGTCTACTGGTCTGGTAATAATAAAAGACGAGATGGCTCGATCATTGGTTGACTTTGGTGGCAGTTCCGATCAGCTTAACTTGGATTCTGTTAGAAATTTAGAAATCATGGAAACCAATGCAATTGCATTTGACCATTGTGAGATAGATGTTGTCAAGTCTCAATTGGTGGGGTTCATGGTGAAGAGCAAGCTAGTGTTTTGTGACAGGAGTGGTGAGGCTTATCTTCTAAAGAGGCATTCTGCATTTTGCATTAAAAGGGTTGAACCAGAAAGTAACTTAGATGCCTTTAACCTGCATTCACCCGGATTACCAAACAAGAGAGGAATTCGAGTTCAGAAGCGTTTGAAAGATTGGTTTTGGCTATTCATTGAGTTGCGTAAAGGAAGCTGTGATGTTGCAAGTTGCCTGTGGCTGAAGCATCATGGGAGGATGTGGGAATTTCCAGATTTGATTCTAGATTTTGAGTGCTGCTGCTGCTTGCTTATATGCACACCATTGTTTGAGGACAAACAATCCTTAAGGGGGGAGTATTGTTACATAATAAATGAATAAGAGGCCAAAGTGATATGTTTGCAATAGATTAGGGGGTTAGAGTGTTAAAGATTGAAAGATGGTTGTTAGGTCGGTTAGTATGATTGTATAAGAATCAGATTAGTAGTTGATATGTCGTATTTTATACCCATTTCCCACAACGTATTTAGTTGATTCTGCATGGTTTATGAGTCGTTTTTGTATACAATTGTTGCGTTTATGGTATTTGTTAGTGTTTCAAGGTACTGACGGGTATTTAAGCGCATATCTGGAGAAAACGATGTTGTTGAGATGAATTGAGTGCTAACAGAGGATTTCGGAAGCATTTGGATGAAGATCGCAGAAAGTCAACTAAAGTCAAAGTTGAAAAAGACCAGTTGCGCCGCAATGCCTAATTGCGCTGCAACTGAATTCCAGAAGTATAAGTTGCGCCGCAACTTCCTTCCTTCCTGGCCAGCCACGAGTCAACATAAGTCAACGGCAAATTGCGCCGCAACTCTTAGTTGTGCTGCAACCCAAAAACAGAGGAATAAGTTGCGCCGCAACTCCTTCAGTTGCGCCGCAATGGGTTCAAGTTCAAGCCAACTTCGGTCAATGAAAGTCAAAGTCAAAACAAAAGTCAAACCCCAGTTGCGCCGCAATGCTGAGTTGCGCCGCAACTGGGCCCGTTTCTGGCAGGTTTTGGTGATCATATAAATAACTTGCAAAATAAGCCAAAAACACTCTTCTTTTTTAGCAGCCGATCCTGGGAACCCTAATTGGAGATATTTTCAGATCTTAATCATTTTCTAGGTTTTCAAACACGATTTGATCATTTTCATTCGTAGCTTTCGATTATTATCATTAGGTAACAATGAATTCTTCTTATTTTGATTGTTATTCTTCTTTTAATATGAGTGGCTAATCAGTTTATCATCCATCTTGATGGAGTGAGACAATATGTAAAGATTGCACAATTTTATTAATTCAATGTTGATTTCATTTAACGTTATATCGAGATCTTAGCGTATTTCTTCCTTATTATTTATCTTGAATTGATTGGTGATTTATGTGTGTCTTTAATGGTAGTTATTGATTACATATATTTCATTTTGATTGTTTGGGTACAAACAATTGGATCTATGATGGGTACGGTAGATAATCATTCATGATAATAGGAAGAAATGTGTTAACGGTTGGGTACAATCGATAGGTATAATTGTTATTTCAATAACTAAACCAATTGTTTGATTAGGGAAGTTATAAAAGATGTCTTGGGGTACCGGTCTTTGTAACGAAACTAGTTTAAGCAAGAGAGTCAAATGATGTCTTCAACTTGACGGGTACGGGGTTGGTGCTTTGTTTGAGTCTCGGTTATTTAATCAACTAATTTGGGTTTGAACTTCATTTATGTGCAATCTGAACGTATTGTTGAGCGAAATCAAGATGGATGACCTTTTAAATTATTGTTTAAAACAAATTCTCTTTTCGATTAATCCTTTGGGATTACTAATTATTTACTAACTTTTGCAACGTGACAATTCGGTCACAACCCCACTATTTACTTGAATTACTTTATGTCAACAATTACTTAGTTTTTGTAACACTCGACATTTAAAATCATGTGTTTTCAAAAATTTCCACCTAACGGTGTTAAAAGATGCGGAAGAAAACTTTAAAAGTCCACAAGCTTCCGCAACAAAAACTACTTCAAATGTCAAATCATCATTCTCTACTCCAACATCACAAGATTTGGATATCTTGTTCGAAGAATTTTTCAAAGTTTCAAAAGAAGTCCCTGCACCTGAAGTGAATTCAAATGAACCATCAAGTTCAAGTTCGAAAGAGATGGATTCCAATGAGTCTTCACCATCACAAGCATCAGATGATAGTCCACCATCTGATTCTCCTCCACCTACTGATTATTCACAGATGCATACTCAACCTCATGTTATCTCTCAAGTGACAAATCCATCAACCAATCCAGAAGATTATGATCAAGATAACTTTGTTGAACCAATTGCTACTTCACTTGAACAATTGACAGAACAACATACTCCTGATTTTATTGATTCTGAAGAATCTGGTGATCCAATTGATCCAATTCCTCATACAACAAAATGGACAAGAGCTCATCCAATTTCTCAAGTCATTGGTAATCCAACAACTGGAATTCAGACAAGATCCGCTTCTGCGAATGAATGTCTGTTTGTAAATTTTCTAAGCATTGTTGAACCAAAGACAGTGAATGAAGCTCTAAGTTGTCCAGATTGGGTGAAAGCTATGCAAGAGGAACTGAATCAATTTGAACGCCTTGAGGTGTGGAAATTGGTTCCAAATCCTTACAAGAACAAGGAGCCAATTAAAACCAAGTGGATCTTCAAGAATAAAAAGGATGAAACTGGAGTTGTTGTACGCAACAAAGCACGATTGGTTGCAAAGGGATATTGCCAACAAGATGGAATTGACTATGATGAGACATTCGCACCAGTTGCACGAATTGAGGCTATTCGGATGTTTCTTGCCTATGCTGCCTACAAGAACTTCACAGTCTACCAGATGGATGTTAAAACTGCTTTCTTGAATGGAATTCTCAAAGAAGAAGTGTACGTTGAACAACCAGAAGGTTTTGTGAGTTCCAAACATCCAGACTACGTTTACAGGTTAGACAAGGCATTATATGGTCTGAAACAAGCGCCTCGTGCATGGTATGATGCTCTATCCTCTTATCTTGTGAAATCTGGTTTTAGCAAAGGTTCGATTGACACTACCTTGTTTATAAAACGACAAGGAAGTGACATCATTAATCCATCAACCAATCCAGAAGATTATGATCAAGATAACTTTGTTGAACCAATTGCTACTTCACTTGAACAATTGACAGAACAACATACTCCTGATTTTATTGATTCTGAAGAATCTGGTGATCCAATTGATCCAATTCCTCATACAACAAAATGGACAAGAGCTCATCCAATTTCTCAAGTCATTGGTAATCCAACAACTGGAATTCAGACAAGATCCGCTTCTGCGAATGAATGTCTGTTTGTAAATTTTCTAAGCATTGTTGAACCAAAGACAGTGAATGAAGCTCTAAGTTGTCCAGATTGGGTGAAAGCTATGCAAGAGGAACTGAATCAATTTGAACGCCTTGAGGTGTGGAAATTGGTTCCAAATCCTTACAAGAACAAGGAGCCAATTAAAACCAAGTGGATCTTCAAGAATAAAAAGGATGAAACTGGAGTTGTTGTACGCAACAAAGCACGATTGGTTGCAAAGGGATATTGCCAACAAGATGGAATTGACTATGATGAGACATTCGCACCAGTTGCACGAATTGAGGCTATTCGGATGTTTCTTGCCTATGCTGCCTACAAGAACTTCACAGTCTACCAGATGGATGTTAAAACTGCTTTCTTGAATGGAATTCTCAAAGAAGAAGTGTACGTTGAACAACCAGAAGGTTTTGTGAGTTCCAAACATCCAGACTACGTTTACAGGTTAGACAAGGCATTATATGGTCTGAAACAAGCGCCTCGTGCATGGTATGATGCTCTATCCTCTTATCTTGTGAAATCTGGTTTTAGCAAAGGTTCGATTGACACTACCTTGTTTATAAAACGACAAGGAAGTGACATCATTCTAATCCAGATTTATGTTGACGACATAATTTTCGGGTCAACTAATCCTAAATACTGCAAGAATTTCTCTGCTTTAATGATCAAGAAATTTGAAATGAGCATGATGGGTGAATTAAACTTTTTCCTTGGTCTTCAAGTAAAACAGTTGTCAAATGGTACTTTTATTTGTCAATCTAAGTACATTCTTGACATGTTGAAAAAGTTTGATATGATGGATTGCCAAACAATTGGTACACCCATGGAAGCTCGAACAAAGATAAATGCTGACTTAAATGGAAAATCTTTTGATCAAAAGAAATATCGCAGTATGATAGGGTCACTCATGTACTTGACTGCTAGTCGCCCGGATATTATGTTCGCAACATGCATGTGTGCCAGGTATCAGGCCAATCCCAAGGAAAGTCATTTCCAGGCCGTTAAACGGATCTTCCGATACCTGAAAGGCACAGTGAACCTTGGTCTCTGGTATCCTAGGGATACTGGGTTTCAATTGGTTGCATATTCGGATGCTGACCATGCAGGTTGTAAGCTTGATCGAAAGAGTACTTCTGGGAGTGTACAGTTTCTAGGGGATAGATTGGTCAGTTGGTCGTCAAAGAAACAGAATTGTGTATCCACATCTACTGCAGAAGCTGAATACGTTGCTGCAGCTAGCTGTTGTTCACAAGTTCTTTGGATGAAGACACAGTTGACTGATTATGGATTTCAGTTCAACAGGATTCCCATATACTGTGACTCTAAGAGTGCAATTGCTATTTCTTGCAATCCTGTACAGCATACAAAGACCAAGCACATAGATGTTCGGTACCATTTTCTTAAAGATCATGTCGAGAAAGGTAACATCGAACTCTATTTTGTCCCAACAGACTACCAACTTGCTGATCTTTTCACCAAACCTTTGGATGAAAACAGGTTCAATTTTCTGAAAACCAAGTTGGGAAGAAATTCGTCGTCATGATAATCATATTTGTTGGTGTACCAAGAATAATAAATGTGCAGTGGTTGTTTTTGAAGAAAACAAAGTCGATGTGAATAATTTTAAAACGTTTGTGAGAGAACACCAGAGGTTTCAACTTGAAATTGACAAACTCAAATCTGAGAACAAAGAGCTCAAATCTGCTGATAATTCCAGTTTGTCTGTCATGGAAAGTCTTCAATCTGAAGTTGACCGAATCAAATCTGAGAACAAAGAGCTCAAATCTGCTGATAATTCCAGTTTGTCTGTCATGGAAAGTCTTCAATCTGAAGTTGACCGAATCAAATCTGAGAACAAAGAGCTCAAGTCTGGTAATAATTCCAGTTTGTCTGTCATGAAAAGTCTTCAATCTGAAGTTGACCAAATCAAATCTGAGAACAAAGAGCTTAAATCTGCTGATAATTCCAGTTTGTCTGTCATGAAAAGTCTTCAATCTGAAATTGACAAAATCAAATCTGAGAACAAAGAGCTCAAATCTGCTGATAATTCCAGTTTGTCTGTCATGGAAAGTCTTCAATCTGAAGTTGACCGAATCAAATCTGAGAACAAAGAGCTCAAATCTGCTGATAATTCCAGTTTGTCTGTCATGGAAAGTCTTCAATCTGAAGTTGACCGAATCAAATCTGAGAACAAAGAGCTCAAGTCTGGTAATACTCTTTTAAATCAAAATCGTTGGACACAAAGCTTGAAAAACCTATGAAACAATCGAGTAATTCTACGATTCCAAAGACCGAGGTGTCAAAATGTTTTCCAAAATCTAATTCTTCCAAACCTAAAGTTGATGTTCCAAAGAGGGTTTACACGGGTAAATCTTCAAAACCTTTTGAAAGAAAGGTCTCTCAGTTTACTAATTACTCCTTACAAAAGGGTAAGAAGTACACTAAGAAACCAAATTTTGATGGAACAACTACTTTAGTGTCTTTTCTATCATTTGAGGATAAATCTGGACATATTTCACAAGCAAAATCTCAATTGACTAACTCTAAATGGAAACCGATTTCAAAAGATAAGTCAGTTGAGTCAAAATCATTCAAATATTCTTTTTCGGAACTTTTTGATCTTGCACCAAAACCTGTGAAAACAGTTGTGCAAAAAGTGAATGATTTTGGTTCGAAAAATCATTTTTCAACTCAATCTCCCAAGATTGCAAGTTTTTCAAAGAAAAAGAATGATTTTTCACCGTTGCTTCCACGAAAACTCTTTTCAACTAAACCACCGGGTTTTAGTTCTCCGTGGAATGCAACTTCTATTCATCAAATCGATGAGACTTACATTTGGACTTTCAAGAATTCAAAAACCATTGGACCCAATCTCAAATGGGTTCCAAAGGTACTTTCAAAATGATTTGATAAATAGTGGCTTATGCACACATCAGTGTATAACCCGTTCTAAAACCTATTTTGTAATTTCAACATTTTTAGAAAAATCCAAAAAGATTTTCATTTTCTTTTTTTTGAAAAATACAAAAAGATTTTTCCATTTTTGTTTCTCACAATGTATTAGGATGAGATGCAAGGCATCGAACGCCTTTGTGTACTGCCTTTGTAGTCTCATTTTTAATATTTGTGAGCAACTTTCAAACCTTTTACTCACCCTTTATATGCTAAAACTTTGTTTATATCATGCATATATTTAGGGGGAGTTTGTTTATAAAACCAAAACTTCCAAGTGTTTAAACTCATTTTCCATTTTAAAACACTTTGGAAGATTTTCCAACCATTTTCGATCAAATTTATTGAAGTTCGGTGTTAGATTTGCACATGAGAGTTTAGGCCACTCATAAAAACTCCATGATCTTGTCATCGCCGATGAGATCTAACCCCGGAGTTCAATTCTCTATTCTAGATTGTGAGGGTTTATGAGCGTGGTGATGATGTTTGTGCAAATAGGACATGAGGGAGTAGTCGAAAAGTGAGAGGTTACGGTGATATGATGTGAGAAAGGGCTAAAAGAAATAAAAGCCCTCCCCAAAATTCTCAAAAGCCGGGTCAACACGTTTCTATCAGATTTCATTTGTTGATTTCTCGATATTGAAGAAGACTTCATGGACCCAGCGAAGCAATGCACATCTTTACCTAACCACTCAAGTATTTCTTAACAAATGCTTGTTTTATTCTCACGAAGATTTTCACATTTCTATCGACTCTTCATTTGGAAGACGTTGATATTGAAAAAGGGAGACACTTTGCTCCAGTCCCCGACTTCATTTGATCACTTATCGAGTCTAGAGCGTACTTGATATATCTTTCATTTGACTAGGACACATGAGTCATTATATGTCTTTGTGACATTGCATATCTTTGTGATATTGCCGGAACATTCGTAGTGATATCATACTTTTGATATTCCACGATGATCGAATGGAAATCCTACCAATGCTAACATCTTTTCCAACGTTGAACGTAGGTCTCACATTTTCATTTATGAATTTGCTGAGTAAACGAGAAGTCTATGTGACCTCGGATTTATTTCCCAAAAGTCTTTGAGGATAGTAAGACATGGTTATTGAACGCCTTTGTGACACTGACCATGAATTACATTCTTTAAAGCAATCTATCGGTTGAAAAGCCATAGACCGAACCATTTAGAGATAAGCTTTGTGCATTTCTCGATGATAATGGGAAGTCCTAAAAATAGTAATCGTATTTTTAGGCCACACCATTAATCCTTTTGATTTTTGGTTGTGTCAACGGATCATTTTTATCCGGATTTCATTTCTCTTCACACAAACACAAAGAACACAAACACCATATTAAAATCTTTTTCCAAAAACGCAACCTCACATTCTAGTTCACCAATAGGTTCATTGGGAATTGGGAATTGGGTTGGGTTAATTTGCTTGCTTGTTGTTTGTTTTCATCTACCGTTTATGCTATCAATCATTATTGTATGATGAACACGTTTCACATATTCATCATAAGGGGGAGAAATGATTAAATGATTGATAGATAGATTTCAAGGTTTTAGGTAGAATTTGATTGATAGATATTGATTGAGGATGATTCATAGTGTTTGGTTGTTCAAAGGATCGTTAGTTTAGGTGAAGAGAGTGATAATTATCGCTTTTGAGAGATTGCTTTGCGCCTCGCGCCTCTTCCCGCTTCTTCCCGTTTTGTCCCGCTTTGTTTGCGCCTCTTACCCGCTTTTGCTTGCTTCGCGCCCTTTGCGCTTGCCCGCGCTTGTCTTTTGTTGCTCCTTCCCGCCCCTTCGTTGCTTCGGATAGTTAAGTTTGTTCAATGTTTTGATAAGATTTAACATTTGGTAAATGTTTGAAGATCCAAAGATTGTTCATTTGAGGGGGAGCAAGAGTAAACTCATGAAATTGTTAAATATGCTCCGAAATGATTGTTTGTTCGAGGGGAGCAAGAGATTAAAGATTTGTTATTGAATAATTTGCTCCGAGATAGTTGTTTGATTGAGGGGGAGCAAATGTTAATTGATCAAAGAATCAAGTGCTCCAAGATGTTTATTGATTAAGAGACAAGTTAGACCAAGAATTGAAGTTTTAAAGACAAAATCAAATTTCCACATTCCAAAACCAAGCTTCCGCAAAGCCAAAAGAATTCAAAGTTAAATCAAGCTTCCGCAATACCAAAAGAATTCAAAGAATTCAAAGTCAAAACCAAGCTTCCGCATGCTACTCAAAGATTCAAGTTACTTCTCAAAGCAACATCAAGTTGAAATCAACATTCAAAAGTTCAAGTTGTGAAAGCTCAAAAGCTACAAAGATTTCAAAGATGCTTTCAAAGTATTCAAAGTTGCAAGAGAAGATCAAGTTTTAGAATGTCATCGTCAAGAATATATGTTTGTTGAGAAGATTCAAAGTGAAGGTTGATACAAGACATTGAAGACAATGAGAAAGCTTCAAAGTCCAATCAACATTGAAGATTTTCAACAAATGGGCTCATCATGTTTATTTAAAGACTGAAGACGATGCAACATTTACAATTCAACACCAAGGGGGAGATTGTTAGAAATATAAATGGTGTTAAATTGTAATATTTCTAGTTATATAAGGGGTATTAGTGTTAATTAGATGATAAGTATAAATACCCCTTCCTTAACCATTTTGTAATAAGCCTTCACATAATAAACTCATAACTTATTTCTCTCTCCTCCCTCCACACACACTCAAACACACACATTCCACCAGTTCACGTTCACGCACTCGCCGGGCTAGGGCAAGTACGGGTTAAGCTTAACACTTCCCTGCATATAATTTATGAGCTCGGTTTCACACATTATTAGTTTAGGCATCACACAACCTAAACAATTCCACACATTATAGTTTAGGCATCACACCACCTAAACATTTTCACACATTACCTTCATTACGTTTGGGCCTTTAAACGTGCACGTGACATGGCAACTTAGCAAGTCTAGTGTTCTAGATGAGCAAGCCATTAATACATGCACACAACAACATAAACTACGTCATACTGCATTTCAAGATTCTACATGCTACTTCATATAAAAACACTACATTATCCTTCATACCATAACACATACTACATTATACTTCATTTCATAACATGTACTACATTACATGTCACGAGGGACTGCATTTCAGGTCTCATGGTCAACTTCATAACCCACAATACCTCCCGTGTAACCCGAAATACCCACATACATCACAACAATATCATTCAACAACAACAAATACTGCATATCAATCACTAAATCACACGTCATATCTTATCACACACTTCATTATACTTTATATCATAACATGTACTACATTATATATCATGAGGGACTGCATTTCAGGTTTCATAGGTCAACTACATAACCCATATCACCTCCCGTATAACCCCATATACCCATAAACAAGATAAGTTACCAATCGGGAAGTTATAATTATGAAACCATTCTTTTCGTTGAACCCTCAGCGTGTCAAAAGCAGTGTATCTTACCTCGAAGTAGCACGCAATAAGGATAGCTAAGTTACCGAACAAAGCAACAACCCTTGTCTACCTATAACAAACATAGGACGAATCAACGAGTGTAAACGATGCTATACGACCTACGTCTATATATATATATATATATCGAATAATAGTCTTTGTTGACTACTTCAGTTGTTGTAGACTACTTTCACATTTCGTAGACTACTTTACTCTTTTGTAGACTACCAGACTCTTTTGTAGACTACTTTCACATTTCGTAGACTACTTTACTCCTATGTAGACTACCAGACTCTTTTGTAGACTTGTAGACTACTTTCATCTTTTGACTACCACACATCCACCATGACTTCTTCAGTTCATATACACCAAGAATGACTCAAATAATATTATGAAATCATTAATAGGTTCATGGATTCCCTACACACCTTAATACAAATCATTTGACACCCGATTTGACCTAAATCGTCTCATAAACATAATTGAATCCAAACCGAAACTCCACCAAAACGACTCCAAATCATAAACACTACTTTAATACTTCAAAATCCTTCATATTTAGACCATAATGATGCAATACAACCTTTGATTAAAACATACATGATTTGCATCATTTAAACAATCGTTATTTCGACATCAATTGATCCTCTAATGTAACAACCCTACTTTTAAATATTATATATGAGCTAGTTATGTTGTCTATGATCTCGCAAGCCATAGTTATACTTAAAGCTAGTAGATAATGCCCCTAAATTAGCAATCTAAAGCTATTGTTCAATTCTAAATATGAATTATAAAGTACCATTGAACAAAAATTTGTTTATGATCAATCGGATTATCTAAATAATAATGTAAGTCTCACAAGTTGAGATAACCATCAAAAATCCTTATAATTGTCCAACAAATCAATCATCAAACCAATGTAAGTAAATATAAGGTGAGAATTAAGATTTCCATCTCAAAGTATGTCTATAAACTAAAATGTACGTAAAAGTGCTTAAGTAACAATAAGAATGTATATATATGCTTAAAATAAATACAAGTTTACAACTAAAGGCTTGTGTAACAAATCAAAAATACAAAATATATCCATACATATACATATACATGACATATATATATATATATAGACATACATACACATGCTAGAATAAAATATAATATATATATATATATAATATATATATATATATATATATGACAATTTCTTAGACTATTAGACATATATATATATATATATATATATATATATATATATATATATATATGTATCGAATAATAGTCTTTGTTGACTACTTCAGTTGTTGTAGACTACTTTCACATTTCGTAGACTACTTTACTCTTTTGTAGACTACTTTCCTTTGTAGACTACTTTCACATTTCGTAGACTACTTTACTCTTTTGTAGACTACTTTCACTTTGTAGACTACTTTCCATTTGTAGACTACTTTCACATTTCGTAGACTACTTTACTCTTTTGTAGACTACTTTCACATTTCGTAGACTACTTTACTCT